>CM062399.1:2792218-3392218 GCA_031304145.1 Cardiospermum halicacabum | reverse complement strand
ATGTTAAATAGGTTAATACATAAACAAGTTAAATATTAAATGGAGTAAACCATAAATAGGTTAAATGGATTAATGCACAAACAAATTCAATAAGTCAAAAAATAAACAGGTTAAATTGATAATCGAGTTATAAGATTACAAATTTTGAGTTATTTAACCAAATTAATTATGTCTACACGTTAACATGCGTATTAAATGAATTCGTGTTGAGTTGAAAAATTATAACTCGTTTATTAAATGTGTCAAGTCGAGTTAGATATAAACGTAATCGAGTCGTGTCGAGTTCAGTCAAACCTGATTCGCTAACACGAATTGACACCCCTACATGAAATAATCATCAAAAGCCTTTGATGTAAATTCACCAATATTATCCAAACAAATATTTCTAATATGATAATTTGGGAATTGTGCTCTCAATCTTATTATCTGGGCAAGCAGCTTAGCAATGCCATATTCCATGTTGATCATAAACATACATGTGACCATCTCATGGATGCATCAATCAACATCATAAAATATTTAAATGGCCCACTTGGTGGATGAATGGGTCCGCAAATATCCCCTTGAATTCTTTCTAAAATTGATGGATACTGAACATTTACTTTTAACGAGATGGTCTAACTATAAATTTTTCCTGAGTACAAGCAATACAAAAATTATCTTTTGATAACAATATTTTCAAATCACTCAATGGATTTCCATCAGAATTCTAAACAATTTATGCACTAACGTACCATCGTGGACTCAGGATGGCTAAGTCTATCATGCCACAATTGAAAAACTTTAGGGTTGATTTCTTTTTATTCATTACAACGTAGACCTCAATTTGAGATATTTTGGTAAAAGAGTAAATCACAACCCCCCCCCCCACTTTTTAAAACTTTTTGCATTAATCCACTAGTTTCAAACGTTACTTACAAAAAATCAATTTCTGGTTTTGGAACAGTACTTTTTAATAAGGAAAATGTCTGAAACCAGTGGGTTAATGTAAAAAGTTTGCTTTATTTGAGTTTTTGTAAGGAACATTTGAAACCAGTGGACTAATGCAAAAATTTTTAAAAAGCGGGGACTTTTTTTTTTTTATCCTTTCGTAAAATATAAACTAGATGATAAGGTATGAAGTTTTTCCAGAATGATTTCTTTTTTGTGCAAAAACCATAGATGTAATATATCAGTACTTCATATTTTGTTCATTCACCGTCTCAATATGATATTCATTTTTTATGATATCTTTAAAACTCAATGAATTTCGTTTCGAATTGGTTGGAGATAATGCATTATGGATACACATTTGTTTCCTTTCTTAACAATATAATGACATTTCCTTAATCAAATTAGTAGGACCAGATATGGTATTTACTCGAGCCTTATATTCAGATGTATTTAGGAAATATTTTTTATCTCGAATAAAAGAATGGGTTGTAGCATTGTCAGTTAAAAATATTTCTGAAATATTTCCTTAAATTTCCATATTCTATCTAAATAAACATGACATTTATAGTAGAAAATATATTCATTGATATTTCGGACTTCAATTACAAAATGGATATATACAACAAAACTCAAAATATAGTAAAAAATATTTATATAACTTCTATCTACATTTACATAATTTTAGACATAATTTTGATTCTTATTTACATTTTCAGTACTATTTAGAAAATTTTCAATATCTAGATCATCGAAGAAATCAGAAGTATGAAAGTTTGAAATATTTCACTGAGATGTTCCTCCTCAACTCTCCACATTGACAGTATTTGTTCCAACATTTTTCATTTTTCCTTTCTAGGAAACCTGATACAAATCCACTAAATATTGTGGAGTTCGACAGAAGCGGAGAAAATATTCAGTGCTCCCACATCTATAACAAACACTTCGAGAATTATTATTTCGATTTCTAGAATTTCCATTCTAGTTTTGGAATTCATCTCTTGTCCAGATCAAATTTCCATGATTATATGGATAAAATCGATTTCCACCTCTCCATTGATTTTGGCCCGTCCACGACCCCCATTATTGTTATTACGGTCTCGTCACGACGCCCATTATTGTTATTACTACCTGATCCACAATCCTCATTGTTGTTATCACTATCACGACCACGGCCATGAACCCTAGCACAATTTGAGTTTCCACGACTCCAATATACATTATTATTTACTTATGGCAGTGTCATCGCACCAGGAGGTCGTAACTCATGGTTTTCTCAGCAATATCCGATGTTATTCTTCCATTTTCATCAAATTGGTAAGCAAATCACCACAACCATCAACTTTATTTTGTCTGATTGTTGATTGCAACCTTATTTGATTGGCATGGAAGGTGGATAATGTTTTTTTTTTTTTTTTCAATTTTCTTCCCATCAGTTCTTTTTTATCCACAAAACTTTACTACGGCAACAATCCAGTGGAGTTCGGATTTGTAATTACTAACTGTTCTATTACATGGTTCCAATCATGTTAAGCCTTTGAAAGATTTACATTTTTCATATATATTTTTCGGGGCTTTCCGCAAAATCAGTGGATCCTTAATATTCATATATTCAAATTTCAAATTCTCATTTATATGATGTCTCATAATTTCATTCGCTTGATATTTTTGTTTGATAGAAGTTTCATTCTGTTCACAAATAGTATCTTGTCAATCATTGACTTGTAAATGAATCTTCAAATCCGATATCCATATTTTATAATTTTTCTCAAAAGGTTTCAGGGCATAGAATTCCAATTTTTTCAGTTTTGACATTTTTCTTTTCTCGGATCTACACAAAAATAATATATTTACAATTAATAATATATCAAAAATAAATATAACAAATAATTTAAATATAAAATAAAAATAATTAATCAATCAATATAATTATAAATAAACAATAAATAGAATATTATTCATTTTTTTTCAAATATATTCTCAAGAATTCATTCATCCTTTTATCAATTATTTTTTCATTTCATTTTTGCTATCATTTTTCCATTTCATCTTTTCTACAAATTCTCCATTTCTCTCCTTTCTACCAATTCTCAATTTTTCTCTTTTTATGTTTAAAATCGTGCTAATAGTATGTTATGAATATAATAATAAACAAAGATTGAGAAAAATGAAAGAATACATAAAATAAATATAAACTACATAAATACAAAATAAATATAGTAAGCTTATTTCTGTGAAGGAGGAGCAATCTATCTCATTAACCTCGTCCTCCTCCAGAGAGTCATACCCAATTGTCACTAACTTTTATTATTTAACACATTTTAGTGGATAGAGATATACAAATCACGAATTCCCTAGGAATGTAGGGATTCTTCTTTTTATTTTGTAGGGCCTTATTAATAATAATAATAATAATAATAATAATAATAATAATAATAATAATAATAATAATAATAATAATAATCGAAATTGTATAGAAAACATGGACAGAGCTTCGGTATGTGTGTATATAATGTCCCATTGTTCATATGTATATTTCAATGGTTCACGAGTGGGATTTAGATCCTCTGCTTAAATGTGCTCAGATTTTAATGAAGGGTTGACAAGTGTTTACTTATTAATCTAACGGATATTAAGCTACCACATCACCATTTTTAACTTTCTTTTCTTCTGCATTAAATTGTAATTTTTTTTTTCCATCAGTACCTTTTTCTTTTAATTAAATTTTAAACATTTCATATTCGCTTCCTTTTTTCCTCCTTGTTTAATTATTATTTTTTTTTTATATCTCCCTATTCTCTTACCAACTTTTCATTTTCTTATTTTAAAATTATATTAAAGTTTTTCTTATTTTTAAAATTATACTAAAATTAGTGTATAAAAAAATTGATTATATGAATTTAAATAGTTGACATATTATAAATATTAATAAATTAAATTTTAATATATTAACTATATATAAATTCTATTTTTTCTAATTAAGTATATGTTTTATAATGTAAGATTAAAATAAATGACAAATTTAAATGAATAAAAAAGAGAAATTTAATAATTAAATAATTAATTTTGTCTTTAAATTCTTTTTAAAACTTTTCAACTACTTTTATATAATTTACTAAATTTTTATATTTATAATTAAAATTAAAATGAAATAAAGGAGAGAATGAACTTTTATAATATTAGATTAAAAAAAAAAAAAGAAATAAAGGAATAGATTATCATACAAATGAAAAAGTATAGAGTAGTAAGGAAAGGGCATGTTTGTTGCATGAGATTGGATATGACTATACTATTTTTAGTCCAATTCCATGTTTGGTGTTGTTAGTTGGTGGGACTACAAAATATCCCCTCACAATTTAGTCCCACTAACTAATCACTATCCAATCCCAAAAATTTGATGAGATTAGATGGATTTTAATTCGTTTCTTCTTATTTCTTCCTTTTTCTCTTTTTTTCACCACTTTACTTATACATAAAATTTTATAATTATTTAAAATAATTAAGAAAATAAATAATTATATTTAAAAAAATTTATTAAATAAAAAATATAAATAGAAATTTAAAATATATTATTTTATATCAGTTTCATTATATATAAGAGTTTATAAAATTATTTAAAATAATTATATTTAAAAAATCTTATTAAATAAAAAATATAAATAGAAATTTAAAATATATTATTTTATATCACTTTCATTATATATAAGAGTTTATAAAATTATTTAAAATAATTAAGAAAATAAATAATTATATTAAAAAATCTTATTGAATAAAAAATATAAATAGAAGTTTGGAATATATTATTTTATATCACTTTCATAAAATATATATATATATATATAATATATTATATATTAAAAAATAGTAAGTATGTAATTAATTAAAAATATAATTTTTTTTTTAAATAGTCCAATCCTCCTTAATCCCATCTGTACACCAATCATGATACAGTTTTATTAATAATCCAGTTCAGTCCAATCCAATCCAATCCAATCCTATTTCTTAAAAATAGTCTAATCCTCCCTAGTCCAATCCCGCGCACCAAATGCACCCAAAGAGAATACAATTTAATGAAGGGAGAAAACTAAAAAGGGTAATGTGATTAAGGGTGGCAAAATGGACCGGAATTCGTCCATGTCCACACACATGGATATAATAAAATCCGGTTAATTAATTAATGATCTGGTCCTAAGTCCAATCCTTTTTAAATCATTTTCTTTCAGGACAAAATCCAGTCCGTGTACAGGATTTGAAAATTCCTTAAAAAATCCTATTATCTCTCCTCATTTATTAGATGAGTAAGAAATGATATGTTGGAAAGTGTGTTTCTCATCATAATATTATTATTGATTATCTTCTCTTTCTTCATTTAATATTTTCTATTTTATAATTTTTTATATCAATTATTAATTTTATATTATTGAATCTACTTATTTATCCTTTTTAAAATTAAAATTCAAAATCATCCTCTCATATAATTTTGAAAATAAAATTTTATATTTTTTATTATATATTTTATTAAATATTTTTAGTTATTTACAAAAAAATATAAAAATATGTAAATTTTCTATTGTGCTTTTTTTAAATTACTTTTTCTTTTATAAATATTATTGATTATATTATTTTCAATTATCTTTCTTTTTCATATAAAGTTAGATATTTTCACTTCTTTGTTTTTTACATTATTAAAATTAATTAAAATAAACTTTTTATAATAAAAGTATTATTTTCCTTTGTAGATTGTAATATGTTCGTTGTAAATTTTTGTTTATTATTGATAATCACTTTTAATTCACAATTTATTTTAAAATATTTTTACATTTTAAAATTATTATTTTTAATTAAATATAATTAAATATTTATTATTTCATTAAAAATACACTATTTATTTATTTATTGAGATTTTTTCTCTTACAAGAAATTAAAAAAACTGAAATACATAAAAAAAAATAAAATTAAAAATAAATGAATAAAAATTTTAAAAAGTTTGATACTATACATTTCTATTAACCAATTTTAAATATATAGAAAACAAATTATAATTTAGATATAATTAAAAATTATAATATAAACATAAAAATATATAAAAATTTATTTCCATTCACTTGTATGGTACCTCTTAAAAGTTCACAATTTTTATTTCATAATTAATTAAAAATAATAATGTCACATTTATCAATAGACATTAAAATAAATTTATAAATAATAAAGTATTTAGATAAATAAATAAATTTATCATTATTTAAAATTTTAATTATAATATAATGTTATTTATTGATTTATCAATAAGAATAAACTTAGAACGTAGTTAAGGATAATATTAAGATACAATTATGAATAATATGAAAATCCTAAAAAAAAATCCGAAAAGAAATTAAAAAATAAGTTAGAGGATAAAATAAGGACATGGACAAGGATAAATCCATATCCTTAATTTCTTAGGACAGGATTTTATCCTATTCATAATATTTATTTTAGGAGATTGATAGGACTTTTGTCCTTCACAAAATTAAAATAGGACATGGGTAAGGATCTACCTATGTCCTGAATTTTGCCAAGCTTAAATGTGATAGCGGTATTCCTTAGATTAACAAACCATCATTAAAAGTTGCTAGATCTGAATTCTCAGAATGACATTCCCATTAAAAGTTGAGTGATGCTAAATGGCTCAAATTGATCCGCATCAAATGAGATTTTTAAAAATAAAAAGACTTGTATGTATACATTGTATTTAGTCAAAACAAGACATAAATACATTCTTTTAGTCTACAATCAACTCATTTTCTCACACATAATTACGGCTTATTCCAAAATTGAGAATTTTTTTTTAATTTTAAAAATATTTATTACACTGTTATTCATTTATATTATTATATTAAAAAAATAATGACGATTCATTTTATTATTTTTTTAAATAACTATACAAGTATAACTTAGTGAGATTAAAATAAAATATTATTTGATTGAATCTACCTATTATCTTTTTATACCATAAAACTATCCATGAAAATTATATAAAATAAAAGTGATAATTCAAATACTTTATTATATGTGATAACTATACTTCGTTCACCTTATATACTATGATAATATCCACTTTGGTCTTACCCGCACGATTTAATTCTTGCACTCCTTCCTAAAAGTCATATATTATGAAGTGTAGTGTGGATGTTTATATACGAGCCTTTTTCAAAATATGTATTTAGGATAACTTTCCAACATGATCCACATGCATGTAATTTTTACATCGAAAGAAAGGATTGAAATATATCGATTATAAAAAATAATGATTAAATTCAATAGTAAGGCCAAATAGGTCCTAATACCTAAACTTCCAAAATCCTTATGCAAAGACCCAAATATTCTCCATATCAACTAATAAATCTTTAGAAACTCCCATAAATAAAAGTGAATATTACACTACAAGCAACTCAAATTTAACATACTAAAACAAATTTGCTATTTAACTTCTCTCAAATATTTACCAATTTTGGTAATTAATTCGGAATCAACTTATGATTAATCTCTCGACTCTAGTTACTAATCTTTACATTTATCAAGTTCTTACTTTTATTCACTCAGTCATTTACGATAAATTTGGACTAACGTTATAAGGACTATTCTTATTCTCGTTTGTTTTACCCTTTTAAAGAAGAAAGCTAATATGATTACAGAGTGTCGAACACCACCATAACTAGTTTCTCAAGATCTTTCCGTATAATCACTTATTGTATTTTGCCGGTGAAACTAGCTAATTTGGTTCCATATTATATTGACTTAGATTTAGGCTATTCAAATAAAATTTATAATTTTTTTATATGATATAAGTATATGGAAGCCTTGCATAACATTCTCCTATTTATTTATTTATTTTAATCTGTCGATACCAGTCTTCTTTAAAAAAAAATCAATAATTTATTTATAATTTTAATTCAAAACCCCTCTTTTACCTTCTTTTTTCCTTATTTTTTTATGAAATTAATTATTTTAGCTTTGAAGTTATATTTTCATACAAATACGGTTATAATTTTATAATATTATTTTAATTTTAAAAAATATTTATTATATAAATTGGAAGTAATTTTATATGTAACTATGAACTATTTAGTTAAAAAAAATATATCAAAGTATATATAATTTTTTTATA
The DNA here is from genome assembly GCA_031304145.1 of Cardiospermum halicacabum. Taxonomy (NCBI): domain Eukaryota; kingdom Viridiplantae; phylum Streptophyta; class Magnoliopsida; order Sapindales; family Sapindaceae; genus Cardiospermum; species Cardiospermum halicacabum. Next base: position 3,384,141 of record CM062399.1, on the reverse strand, counting down.
CTAAGATAAATAAACTTATAAGTTTATCATTTAACTAAAAAATTAAAATTTATTACATAATTAAATTAACATTAAATAATAAATTTAATAAATTTTTATATATAAATAAACAATTATTTACATACATCTTAAATGATAAAATAAACAAGTTAATGTTGCATTCAATTTTATTAATTTTATGTTTTGAAGGTATAATAAACCAAACTCAATAACATTAAATGAAAAAAGTGAATTGATACGTATCAATATTCATGTAAGGGTTTTGTTAAAAGTTTGCTAGATCTGAAATGTCAGGAATTGAAATTTTAGGAATGACATTCTCATTAATGTGATATTTATTACGTTTATTGGGCATTTATTACATTTATGGTTTTTCTTTTCATATTCCCCTTTCCACACTGTTAAAGTGGTGAGTGGTGAATAACTTTTTTTTAGCGGATTTTTTTTATTCTTTATTTATTTATATTTCTATTAATTTTTCATATTTCTTTAGATTTTAGTGGAATACAAGTCGGAAGTGGATTTTAGTATATTATAATAATTATTCATGAAATGTGATTTTCGATCGAAGCATACACTTAAAAAAAAAAAAACACTTGAATATTTCAAATGTTTCAATAGAAAAATATAAGATTGTGACTTTAGTAACTTTTTGAAATTCTCAATCTACTGGTTTAATTGAGCTTGACTCTAATCTACTATCTCACTCGTTGGTATTTATATTTATTTTATTTGACCCGCTACAAGCCATTACATCTAAACGTAATACTCGTATGAGTGGGACCACTTTTACATGATAACATCAATAATATATAAGCATACTTTTCCATCACTAATACGAGTGCTTTTCAAGCACTACAACATACTTCATGATATATTTAATGGATACTTTCGTCAGGAATCTTTATAAATTAATTACTAACATGGATCACAAGTACATATATTAAATGGTTGTGTTGAGTGTGGAAGGAAACATGGAGACCTGCAAAAGTATTAAATTCATTCATTTAACACCATCAATCGAATTGGACAATTTCATGGTCCAATTTTAGGTCTCAAAGAGAAGAAATCAATACACAAACAAACTAGTAAACTCTTCTCAATTCTCTCAACTTTAAATGAAGGAATAAATATTACTAGTATTTACTATATGTAACTTCAACTTCCATGCATTTACTGCTTTACCAATGAATATTTAATGATGTTTATCCCATTCTTAAATTCACAATTCATGCCACGTGTTTTGGTTTATGTTATTCAAAGAGAATAAATATTAACAAATGCCATTTGTCTATTTTTCCAATGACATTAGTGGAAATAAAATATTGTACTACTATACTATAAATGAGAACCATTGGCCTCAACAATCTTTATCAAGCAAGGATGGATAGCAAATGCAAGGTCTGTGTTACAGGAGGAGCTGGTTACATTGGCTCTTGGCTTGTCAAAAAGCTTCTACAGAGAGGCTACATTGTCCATACAACTTTAAGAAACTTGGGTACTTTCTAGTATTTCATTTCGTGTCAATATAACACAATTGATCTCTAATGAATTTCATTTCAGGTGATGAAGCCAAAGTTGGCCTTGTAAAGAGCCTGCCTGGAGCTGATACAAGATTGGTCTTATTCGAAGCTGACATTTATCAGCCTGAGAAATTTACCCCTGCAATTGAAGGCTGTGAATTTGTCATCCATGTTGCGACCCCTTTGTTGCACTCTAATGGCCATCAGGTTTTTGAAAGTAGAGATGAGGCGTCACTTGCTGCTTCCAAGAGCATTGTAATGGCTTGTGTTCAATCAGGAGTCAAGCGATTGGTTTACACTGCTAGTGTTGTTTCAGCTTCACCATTGTTGGAAGATGGTTCCGGATTTAAGGACATAATGGATGAATCATGCTGGACGCCTCTCAATCTTTCATACGCTTACTCTGACGCTAGTCTAACAGTATGTTCCGCGAAAATGTTGCTCGGATTTGCACATTAGTCTTTAATTATATCAAAAATGTGTTTGTGATATTGTTTCAGGAATATGTGACTTCAAAGACATTGACAGAAAAACATCTTTTGAGTTATGTCAACAACTCAGATGCCGGTAATTTGGAGATTGTCACCCTTGCGGTTGGCCTTGTGGGAGGAGATAGTCTTCTGTCCTATACGCCTACTAGTTCGAGCTTGATTGTTTCAATGCTCACGAATAAGGAAGATCTGTACAACTCATTGAGGTTCCTGGAAGAATTGATTGGAAAAATTCCGATTTTACACATTGATGATGCCTGTGATGCGCATATCTTTTGTATGGAACAGCCTTCTCTCAGCGGTAGATTCTTGTGTGCCAATTTTTTAGTTTCATCTGCAGAAATTGCCAATTACTACAAACAGAACTATCCTGGAGTTGCAGTGAAACAAGAGTGAGTACATAAAGTTGTAAAGTTGTGTTAATGTGACAGATTTCAAGTAGTAAGCCTGCTGTGAAATTGTGTTTCAGGTGGTTGAATGAGGTTAAGAGAGACATCAAGTGGGGAGCAACCAAGCTGACAGATAAGGGTTTTGAGTACAAGTATGATGCAAACAAGATATTTGATGATTCCTTCAAATGTGCTAAAAGGAATGGTGATATCCCATCTCCAGATATGAACTAGTTATCATCATCTTTTTTATTATAACAACTACTTCAAACTATTATGCTATGGCTTTCAATATAACTCATCACATGTGTATCATGAGTTAAATTGATGTGGTTCAGTTTAATTTAGTTTCGTATATATTAATTTCAATAAAATAAAATTTGTGATGTGCTATTATGAGTTTATATTTTTATTTTTAAAAATTATAAAAATATCAAAACTAATCTATTAAAAGTTTAATTTTAGAGCATCTTCACCCATAGAATAGGAGGATTAGATAATGTGGCTGTTATTGTTTAAATTAAAATCGTAAAGAATGAAGTCACAACGGTATTTTAAAAATAGTCATATAATCGTCACCGTATACCTCTCTTTCTCTCTATTTTATTTTACTTTATCTTTAATTGAAATTTACTTAAAATTAAAATATTTAATAAAATTATAAATATGAATAGTAATAATAATAAATTGCAATGCATAAAAATTTTAATTATATAATACTACCTCTGATCCAAAATAAGTGATGTTTTAGAAGGTTTGAAATTATCCTATATAAGTGATGTTTTAGATTTTCCAGATAAAAAGTTAAATAAATTTTCTGATATACCCTTATTTATCATTACTAATTATTACTAAAATTAGAGTAAAAGAAAGAGAGATAATGCATTTATAAGAGTTTATACAATCATTTTCATTCTTTTATTAATAAAAGTGAAAAAGTCTAAAACTTCACTTATATTGGATTAGAGGGAGCAACAACACCGTTTACTTAGTGTGTGTTTGGTAGATAGATTTTTAAGTAGCGATTAGATTTTTCATTAGCGATTTTACAATTTAACCGTTTGGGAGAAGCTTTTTGATTAGCGATTAGATTTTTAATTAGCGATTTCCAGAACGCTACTTCAAGTAGCTGTCCACGAATCGCTAATCAAAAAGCTCTCATTTTACCCTTATCAATTTATAAGTAATACTAAACTACCCTTACTAATATTAAAAGCTTCTATTTGTACTAAATTAGTTAATTTTAATAGTTTTTATTTATTAAATATAATTAAAAATCTTTAAATAACTTTTTTAGTTAGTCTATATTTTATTTATTTTTTAATGTTGATAACTAAAGGATGATTGGTTTTAAATTAAAAATCTTGAAAGAAAAATTATTTAAAAATGAATACTAACACTAATAAATTATATTGTAAGATAAAAATAATATATTGTATTGTTTACGTAATTTTACATCTAACAGCTACTTCAACATCTAATTGTTATTACCAAACATCCATGCCAAATCGCTACTTCAACATCTAATTTAACAGCTAACAGCTAATCGCTACTTTAACAGCTAACTCAACATCTAATGTAACATCTAGTGCCAAACATACACTTAACCGTCTAAAATAAAATATGCTTGAGATAATATTTATTTTAAAATTTGTCATGTGAGATAGACATTCAAAATAAGCTTTACTGAAATTCTATTTTTTAAAATATTATCTATCTTACTAGTTGTGGTCATGGAGAATTTTTAAATCAACATAGCACTGAAGATATTCTTATTTAGGATTAACGAGATTTATTTTCTACGTGGATGGTAAGATTTTTAATAAAATATTAAAATTAACCCAACTAATTAATATTTTAATATATATATATATATATATATATTATTTTGTCAATTTCTTTTAAAAGAAGTAAATAAATATTTATGTCATGTTATCATCAAATAAAAACAAAATGGGTGAAATTATAAAAAATAAAAAAAATTATTATGATCAATTTACAAATTTTAAACCTATACCCACTCATATAAAAAAAAAAAAATTTAAGTGTCACCATCTATCCAATAAGATTTCAGTACGGTATGAAATAATACAATACTGAATTAGTGTGATTCAAACATAGCATTAATGTTATAATAAATGTAAAATTTAATTATAACCCGTAAGGCCACCTCTAATAGAATACTTAGAGGGATGTTCAAATAAGGAAGAAAGATGTGTTTGCACATACCACCGTTGTAGATAGGTGCTAAGAGAAGATGTTGAATGAGGAGAGAGTAGAAGATTTCATACAAGTAAGGGTGGCAATTTGAATTTTAACACGACGGGTCAATACGATACGAACCCGTTGATTGTAGATTCAGGTTGAATTCAAATGGATTTGATCAACACGGTATAAATCCGCCAACTCATTTAAGTTTATTTATTTTTATTTATAATTTATTTATTTTTAATTAAATGTAAATTGATGTTAAATGGATCATAATTAGATTTAATAGTAAAATAAAATTAAATATAAAAAATTTTAATTGTAGTTATATGATTTTTAATATAAAATTTGTTATTTAAAATTTTATATTAAATTTTCTAGAATAAATAGATTACAACATTAATATATTTGTTAATTGGATCGAATAAGATTGGATGAACGAACTTGAATTACCACCTGTGTACACAAATATCGATGTTTTAATAAATAAAAGTGGAATATAGCCAATGTTTGAATGCCACACATTTTATTTTATTTTTAATTAAAATAAAAAATAAAAAAATATATATTTTTAAGTGTAAAATAGGATAATGACTGAAAATAAAATTGAGCATCCAACCATTAAAGTAGTTAGATGGCAAATATTTATGTTATTTATGAAAGTACACTTGAACATATACGAATAGATGCTTCCATTACATAAGCTGTAATATTAACGGGAAATATTAATCACCATGACCTACAGTATCTACAAGGTTCCTATTTAATTCCAATCATAGATCTTAAAGTTAGATTGTGTATATTTTTTCCTAATTATTGGACTAATCCTAGTTGCAACTTTCATAATAATAATAATAATAATAATAATAATAATAATAATAATAATAATAATAATAATAATAATAATAATAATAATAATAATAATAATAATAATAATAGATTTGAGACTGTTATAAAAGTTATTTGTTTGGTTTCATCTTTTAAGAAAAAAATTTTAAAAATTTATTTTAATACATATTTGTTATAAATATAACCCTAAACAGAAATTAGAAGTAGAGAATAGGTAAGATAAACAAAAATCACATAGACGTTAACATAATAGACTTAAGTCCCGTTTGGTTTTTTTACTTAAGACTTAATAGCACTTAAATTAAGTGCTAATTATAAAAAGTCTTAATTGAATTAAGATGTATATCTATTTGTTTTTCTATCTTTGATGTAACTTAAAATAAGTTATCTCTTTGTACTTTGACCATTTTACCCCTAAAACACCTTCTCTTTGTACTTTGACCATTTTACCCCTAAAACACATTCTATTATATTTATAAAAGTTTTACCCTTAAAACACTTTTTAGTATATTTATAAACGTTTTATGTACTATATTTTAGTACTTTTTTTTGTTAAAATTTATATTTTTTTAAATGTAAAAAGTCTTAATTTAATTAAGATATCTATCTACTTATTTTTAATATTTTACTTAACTTAAAATAAGTCATTTTTTTAATTGGACTATTTCATCCTTATAATATCTCCTATTATTTTTTTAATAATTTTTTTTATTATAATTTATTAAGATGATTTGAGTGATTTGTTTTTTCATTTACAAATCAGCTTAAAATAAGTAATTATGTTGTTAATTTATAATTTTATCCTTTTATCAATTTTTTTAAAAGAAAATTTTATTATAGATTAATAAATTTATTTATTATTTTTAATACATAAATAGATATTATTACAACCATATAATTTTTTTATATATTTTTTATTTTTTATAATTTTGAACTTAAATAAAAATATAAATAATAAAAATAATTATCAAATATAATTTGTTATTTTATTAATTAAAATAAATAATTTATGATATTCTAATATATATATATATAAAAGATAAAAATATGTTAAACAAAATTCACGATCATCATGTATTTATTATTTGCATTAAATTTATAGTCACATCCACATAGAAATTGTAATAATCGATGAACATTTAATTACAATCAAATTTATTATTTTTATCAAAATTCAAAATATTTATTACACAGTCATATATACATACATAGAAATTATCACAATATAATTGCATTTAATTATATATTTTCTTATTGAAAACCACAATCACAATGGTGTATATTTATTATTTATAAACAAAGACACACTTATCAAGGACATATATGTAAAAATATGTCATTCCCATTTCGTATTCAGATTTAAGTTAAAAAAATTGTCTTAATAATTCAGATAAAAATCGCTGAATTTCAAATTTTTTAAAAAAAAAAATCACTTAATTTCAGACTTTGGATACATATTCAGTCTTAAGTCGACAAAAACAAACGGGACCTTACTTCTATGAAGAAGGAGCAATCTTATTTCATCAACTTCATCCTTTATTTACAGAGGGAATTATACATACTTGTCACTGTCATAGGTAAGAGAATTTTCTTGTTTGACACATGGTATCTATATGTCATAAGAGCATCCACAATAGCGTCCCAACTAGCGCTCCACTTCTGACAAAACAATAAAAAACTATTTTATTTTTATCTTATGATTGCTTTCTCTCACTTCTCGTGCCTCTGAACTGGGATGAGGGTCAGTTTATTATCAACCAATCAGATTTCAACAACTCATTGTTTTCTCTGTAAAATTTATTTCTCACCCTTGTTTTCTATTTTTTAATATATTTTTTAAAATTTTAAATTTAATTTTTTAAATATTTTAAAGAATTATAAATCTGACAAAACAGTAATAGGAACTCAAAGTGTCCCGACTATGGGTGATGCTCCAAAGGAACTAACATTCACATGCAAGGCACATATAGTACTTCTCTTAATATCAAATTGTGTGAAAGTTGAATATTACCCACAAGAGTGATATCATTGGAAGTACCATCAGGTAATATTATCTTGTGTGGCTTTGTTAACTGTTTAAGGTCTATGAATAAAGATATATCTCTGCACATATGTGTGCTTACACCACTATCCACAATCCAGGTCCCTATTTCTAATACACAAGGTATAGTAAGTACATGAGAATAAGATGTACCTGCAGAGTTGCTCATGAAAGCCATTTGTGAATAATCAACATCAGCCAAGTTGTTTGTCCCTTCACCATCATAGCAAGCTCTTTGATACTTTCCTGCAGTGCATTAATTGTTGCTGTCATATTTTCATGGGATTGTGATCCTCTATTTGTTGTTTTCTGCTCAGTGACTGCAGCAGCAGCTATTGAACCACCCATTTTATCTTTTGCTCCTTTATACCAATCTGGAAACCCATTGATGTAGAAGCAAGTTTCCTTTGTGTGTCCATTTTGATTACAATGTGTACAAGATTTATCCCTCTTGTCCTTCTTTTTGCTATAGCCATACTATTTGTTTGAAGCATGAACACTTGTAGCCGGACCAAGTCTATTATCTTTTTTTTGTGTGTAATTCTGATTTTGGTTTCTAGCAAACATAGCACTAGAACTGTTGAAGTTTGTTCCAGCCAAATTTACTTGAACCTGCTTCTGTCTTTCCACCCTTTGTATCATAGAATACACTTTATTTGTACTGGGTAAAGGCTCCATTACCAGTATTTGATCTCTGATTGTATCAAAAACATCATTTAGCCCTATTAAGAACCGTAAAACTCTATCATCTTCACTTACAATAGTTGTTCTTTTTGATAACTCACATACACGATTATTACAAGTACAAGCTGAAATAGGCCTCAATAATGTCAATTCATCCCATAGAACCTTGATCTTGTTATAGTAATCTGACACACTTAAACCACCTTGTGAAATTGAAGCAATTTCACGTTGAAGCTGATATATCTAAGGTCCATTTGATTCACCATATCTTTATTCAATCTCAACCTAAAGTGCTCTAGCAGTATTCATGTATAAGAAGGAACCCACTATTTCTTTTCCTATTGAATTTAATATCCATGACATCACCATAGAATCTACTCTAATCCAATGATCATATTCAACAGAGTTCATGTTCGGTTACTTAAATCTTTCATCAATAAAACCTAACTTCATCTTTGCACACAAAGCAATTTTCATAGATTTAGACCAAGTAAGGTAATTTTTACCTGTCAACGGAGAAGAAACAAATATCATTCCTGGATGATCAGCATTTTGCAAGAATAGTGGATCATCATTCTTGTAGACGCCATCTCCACTACTATGACCATCTTGAATGTCTTCTCTGTGAGCCCATTCTTCAAACAGGTGGTGATCTTTAGAATTTGCTTTTGTTGTTGATGAAGTATTAGAATTTATCTAGTGGTGTTGATGACGATTATGTAGTTTTTCAAGCTCTGATACCATCTTGAATCAATGAACATGTTGGATGAATCAAGATTTAGAAGACTAATTTGGGAAAAATTCAAGCGGTTGTTATTGAGAGCAATGCTCTGTTTTTATACAGAGTAGTACACGAGAACTGCACACAATCTGTGTAGTTTAATATCAGTTACACACTTTTACATTCTATACCCTCAATATAATCAAAAATATTTTTTAAAAAAAACCTCTAATTGTGATATTTAGATTGTCACCATTGTCTAACTTATTAAACTGCTATGTATTGTTACTCCATGTCTGCAATATTAAACTGCATATTGAACTGCTGCATTTAATTTTAAATCATTATTTGATCAGGAAGTATAAATATATAATATAATAAATTCGTTTAAATTTGTTAAACTCGCAAGTTTTTAATCTTAAACCTCGGTTTGGATTTAAAAACTCGTGGTCCAATTTGTTTAGATTTGGATTTGAATTCGACTTACTAAAAATTCGGTGGAATCCGAACCCAAATCGAATGGAATTTTAAACGAGTTAACCCTAACTATTTTAGGGGCAGGATCGGTTCATTTTCAGCTCTACATCACCTCTTGAATCAAAAATCATTTTGGTAACTGTGGTGGGAAAATAACCATAAGGCATCATAGTCGAAGGTCAGAACAAGCAAAGGGAACCGAAGCCCAAAGCCAAGTTCGGCCGAAGACAGAAGAAGGTACCCGAAGACTGATCTCAGCCGAAAGGGGCCAAAGGCCCAGGAAACGTCCGAGTCAAGCTCGACCGAAATAACCAAAGGCCCAATACAGTCTAACTCGGCCGAGCCCAACAGAGCCCAAACCAAAACACACCAACCCACCGAATCATTGCCTAACCAACTAAGGATTCCCGAAGCTCAGTCGGGAAAGGAAGATTTATCTTATCGGACCAAGGATTCCTAAAGCCCAATTGATATAGGAAAACCTACCTCAGTAGATCAAGGATTCCTAAAACCCAACGGATAAAGGAAGACCAACCTCATTAAAAGAAGGAGACCAAGTCCTGAGGGAAAGAAAAGCCCTAATCCTCCTAGAAAAGAGATTGATCACCCCTATAAATAGGGGATAGAGACAATTGTAAAGGATCCGATTTTTTACTCATTAGAACAAAACTCTGTAAGACCACATCTGTAAGCTGTTTAACTACTTTATTCAAATAATCTTAGCCTAATATTTGGCTGTGGTTTATTTGGCACCACAATAACTGATTATCAAAATGACATGGTTGTCTGTTTGACCGTGGGTCAAAATTTAAATATATTATTATTATTATTATTATTATTATTATTATTATTATTTTAAAATTTAAGGATTTTACCCTCATGTTCTTATATCAGGGTCATAATTTAGAATTAGAAATGGAGCACAATTTTGAGGAAGTTGTGGTCTATTGAGGCGGCAGATGGATTCATTTTCAACTCCTAAAAATTAAAATTAATCGTGGGCTGAAATTGAATGAATGGGTCAGATATTGGGACTCTAAGACTCAAATTTGATCAGCTCCATGATTGTAAACACCCTCAATAAAGAAGGGCATTATTAAATCCCACAATCCACCGTCCACACTTTTCTATTATACCCTTGTATGATTTATTCAATATTTTAATTTTTTTATAATAAAAAATTATTTTTAATTAGATTTTCATGACCACAATTTTAACCATACTAATTTATTCTAAATATCATAAACATTTAAAATCATTCTATAATAATATTTTACTATAATTTAACGTTACTTGAAAAAAAAATATAAATTATATCCGTAAATGTCTTTTCCATAAGTAAAGAAAATTGCAAATAAAAATTGTTAAATTCTAATCCAACAAATAATTGATAAAAAAATTTATTAGACTAATAAAACGTTGAAGAATCTTTTTTCCAATAATATATATATTAATTATCCAAAGTTAATTATTTTGATTGCGTATTGATTTAGAATTTGTATATTATTTAGATAAAAACTATTTTTTAAATTAAAAATATATATTTATATTGCAAATTATGTACCCTTCATTTTTTTTTATTAGTTTTTATCAAAATTTTATTTTAAAAAAATTAAGTAAGAAAATTTGTACCTTGATAAAGAATTAAATTTGCATCAAATTCAATTATAAAAAGGTTAAAATTGAAAAACTTGCGGTATTTAACAAATATGTGCGCTGCATTTAACATATTTGTTAAAGAATTATTAACAGCTCACTATCTCTTCTTGATTGATTGATGTCTAAACTAAATACATAAACATCATAAGTACTTGATGATGGTCCTCCTCAAAGATTCCCAAATCTAACTTTTCTATTTCTACAACTATGTTATATGGGTGCCTCCTATTATCTATTCTGTATTGTTGACATAATCTATAATGAACCAAACCTAACCAATTCAATATAATATAATTAGCATCAGAGTATGAGATCTCAATCACCTTCTGTATAATGGAAAACAGCAAGTGCAAGGTTTGTGTCACAGGTGGTGCAGGTTGCGCTGGCTCTTGGCTTGTGAAAAAGCTTTTGGACAAAGGTTACACTGTCCATGCCACTCTAAGGAACCTAAGTAAGTACAATATGTGTCTATGTTTTGTCTGGTTTGATACCTGACCATTGAGTTTTTCCAGATGATCAATCTAAAGTAGATTTTCTAAAGAGCTTCAATGGATCAGACACAAGACTTGTGTTATTTGAAGCTAATTTATACGATCCTATCACGTTTGATCCTGCAATCCAAGGCTGTCAATATGTTTTCCATGTTGCCACTCCTTTGCAACACATTGAAGGCTATCAGGTCCCTAAATTTATTTTATTTTTATTGATCTGATTTTATTGCCAATGTACTAATATTTGTGTTTTATTATTACATGACAGTTTAACAACATAACTGAAGCCACAATAGGAGCTGCCAAGAGCATTGCAGTGTCTTGTGTTCGATCAGGAACTGTGAAAAGACTAATATATACTGCTACTGTAATCTCTGCTTCACCACTAAAGGAAGATGGTTCTGGATTCAAACACTCCATTGATGAAACATGTTGGACACCTCTCAATCTTCAGTTTGCTTATTCGAATATTCATCTCCAAGTAGCTCTCTAATTACCAATCTGATTTGTAAGTTTAAATTGAATCTTTAATGTTTATGACGTTTCCATTTAGGCTTATGCAGAAGCGAAGACATTAGCGGAAAAAGAGATTTTGAGTTATGAAACTGGTGGATTGGAAGTGGTGTCTTTGGCTCTAGGTGTTGTTTGTGGCGATACTCTCTTGTCACACACACATGGAAGCATACTTATAGCCATTTCTCAGCTTATGAAAAATGAAGTTAACTACACCATCCTGAGATATGTAGAGGAATTGCTTGGAAGAATCCCACTTGTGCACACTGATGATGTCTGTGAAGCTATTGTGTTCTGTATGGAGCAAAGCTCCATGAGTGGAAGATTTTTGTGTGCAAGTAGCTATGTTTCAACAGCAGAAATGGCTGATTACTATCACCGAAATTTTCCTGAATTTGGAGTGAAACAAGAGTGAGTTTTTATGATCAATTTGTCAGATATCTTTACTAACGTTGCTGATATGTGTCACAGGTACTTGAATGTGCCCAAAAGAGAGATTAAATGGGGTGGCACAAAGCTTGTAGAGAAGGGGTTTGTGTACAGATATGATAAAAGTATGATATTAAATGACTGTGTTGACTGTGCAAGGAAACATGGTGATTTGCAAAAGTAATCAATTCTCACCTGGGCAACTTCATGGTCCATTTTAGGTTTCCAAGAAAAGAAATCAATACACAGACTAGGTAGTCAACTCTTTTCAATTCTCTCAATAAATGTTATGTAATAAATGTAAGTGTTGAGTCTATCCTTATCTGTGAACTTCAACTTTCAGAGTTTGACAGTTTCATGTATTTTAATTCCAGTTCTATTTTACTTAAATTCACATAGTCACTGTATTTTCATATGTTAATGTCCTTATATTTGGTACTTTATTTAGCCAAAAATCTAAAATTCAATATAAAACAAAGTTTCAGATTATATATCCAATTTAGTAAGTGTGATTAGATAGTTTAACCAATGCCATTTGACTTGTTTTTCCAATGACATTAATGCAAAGAATCTAAATAAAACTTGGTATTATACTATAAATGAGAACCGCTGGTCTCAACAATCTTCATCATCAAAGAACTTGTGATCACAACAATGGAGAATAGCAACTGCAAGGTCTGTGTTACAGGAGGAACTGGTTATATTGGTTCTTGGCTTGTCAAAAAGCTCCTGCAGAAAGGATACACTGTCCACACAACATTAAGAAACTTGGGTATTTTTTAGTTTTTCATTTCATATCTATCTGTTTATGTAACACTAATTAATCTCTAATGAATTTCGTTTCAGGTGATCAAGCCAAAGTAGACCTTCTAAAGAGCATACCTGGTGCTGACACAAGATTGGTCTTATTTGAAGCTGATGTTTACCAGCCTGAGAAATTTATCCATGCAATTGAAGGCTGTGAATTTGTTATCCATGTCGCGACCCCTTTGATGCACTCTAATAGCCAACAGGTTTTCTTTGTTGATTTATCACTGATTTCATATTGCCTTTCAGCCCAATCTAAATTAATTTTGTCAACAGTTTGAAAGTATAACTGAGGCCTCACTTGCTGCTTCAAAGAGCATTGTAATGGCTTGTGTTCAATCAGGAGTGAAGCGATTGGTTTACACTGCTAGTGCTGTTTCTGCGTCACCATTGTTGGAAGATGGTTCTGGATTTAAGAACATATTGGATGAATCCTGCTGGACACCTCTCAATTTATCATATGCTTACTGTGATGCTAATCTAAAAGTAAGTTTCCAGATAACGTTGCCCGTATTTGCACATTAGTCTTTACTTCTGTCAAAACTGTTTTGATGTGTTTTTGTTTATGTTTCAGGAATATGTAGTTTCAAAGACATTGACAGAAAAACAGCTTTTGAGTTACGGAAATGATTCAGATGCTGGTAAGTTAGAGATTGTTACGCTCGTGCTTGGCCTGGTGGGAGGAGATAGTCTTCTGCCCTACACGCCCACTAGTTCGAGCTGGTTTGTTTCAGCGCTTACGAATGAGGAATATGCATACCAAGCATTGAGGTTTTTGGAAGAACTGTTAGGAAAACTTCCAATTGTACACATTGATGATGCCTGTGATGCACATATCTTTTGTATGGAACAACCTTCTCTCAGTGGCAGATTCCTGTGCAGCAATTTTTTTGTTTCATCTGCAGAAATCGCCAAGTACTATCAACAGAACTATCCTGAATTTGTTGTGAAACAAGAGTGAGTACATAAAAGGTGTAAAGTTATGTGAATGTGACAGATTTCAAGTAGTAAGCCTGCTGTGAAATTGTGTTTCAGGTACTTGAATGAACCTCAGAGAGACATCAAGTGGGAAGCGGCCAAACTTACTGAGAAAGGTTTCAAGTACATGTATGATTCAAAGAAGATATTTGACGATTGCTTCGAATGTGCTAAAAGGAATGGTGATCTCCCATCTCCAAACATGAATTGAGTTATTGTTATCTAGCTGTTGAAATCTCAACTTTCTAGTGTTTTAAGTGTGTTACTCTGATCAAATAAATAAAACCTACATTTTCCTGTCCTGGTTAAGCTGAACTCAAGTGCTCGATCCTTTGTGATGTTGAACTTGTATAAATCTTTGGTTTTCCAAAAAATAAAACTTTATGTAATACAGCTTTGGAAATTTTTTAGGACCATGTATTTTCTCTAGTCAGTGACAAACATGAAAGGAACCTTTCAAAGACGTAACTAAGTTTTATCTGCTAACATTTTTGTTCTCTAGCCTAATTTTTTCATGTTCACATGCAGTTGATCCATAGGTGTTTGGACTCACCCTTCTAACAGTTCTAGCCACTTGAATAATTATCAATTCAAATCAATATTCATATTTGGAGTACTGAATTAAAAACTAGAAAACACAGGTCATAGAAATCTTATTATTAAGGTTTCTAATGGAGAAAAACATGTCACAGGAGGTGCCGGCTACATAGGCTCTTGGCTTGTCAAAAAGCTTCTACAGAAAGGCTATACTGTCCACACAACTTTAAGAAATCTCGGTACTTTTTATTTATTATTGGAGAATTATTTTAGATTTGGTCATTAATATACAGTCAAAGAATATCATAATTATTATGACAATAATCTCATATACATGGTTTTTAATTTCAGTTGGGTTAAAAGAATCAGCAAAGGTGTTATTTGAAGCTACATAGACATATAACTACTATTGTGCTGATCAGGCCAAAGTTGGCTTGGTAAAGAGCCTGGAACCAGAAGCTGGTACAAGATTGGTGTTATTCGAAGCTGACCCTTTGTTTCACTCCCAAGGCTATCAGGTCAGGTTTCGCTCTGTTGTGTTATCAATATGTTCCAATGCAGGATAATAGTGCAAGTAATCAGAATTCAATTTTATACAAACAGTTTGACAGTGTAACTGAGGCCTCAATAGCCGCTGCAAAGAGCATAGCAATGTCTTGTATTCAGTTGGGAGTCGAGCGACTAATCTACACTGCTAGTGTTGGGCACCACTGGATCTTTCCTATCCTTACTCTAACGCCTTTCTAATGGTAAGTATTTTATTCTTATAAAGAATAACACAACTGTGATTATTGTCGGAAATTCCGGCCTCCGGCTTTTATCCATAGAGTTTCCGTTTATTAGTGATATTAATCCAATTATCTTGATTGATTTTAGCATGTTATTAGTTTGTGGGCTTGCTTGTTGGTAAAATGATTTAAGCCATGTTGCTATAAGCCCATATAGTTTTTATATTCAAGTGTTTTATTATTTCTCCAACCAATATGGGATTCTATTTCCAATACTCCCCCTCAAGTTCAACCGGGTCCGGCCCATTATCTTTGCAGGCCGGTTGATACTTGCATTCATGCCAGGGCTTGTGCTCTTTGAACCTCAAAGGCCTTCAGGTCATTACCTTGGCTTGTGTTCAAGCCTCAGAGGCTACAGGTTCACATCGGTCCCGGATCATTGGCGGTGGTTAAACCCCTTTGGGCTCTGATACCATGTTAGAAATTCCAGCCTTTATCCATTTGGGTCCATGTGCTCTTTGAACCTCAAAGGCTTTTAGGTCATTGCCTGGTCTTGTGTTCAAGTCTCAGAGGTCACAGGTCCACGTCGGTCCCGGATCATTGGCGGTGGTTAAGCCCTTTTGGACTCTGATACCATGTTAGAAATTTCAGCATTTATTCATTCAGGCCCATGAGAGTTGGACTCATAAGAGAGTGGGTCTGATCTGGTGCCTTGTTAAAAATTCTAACATTTATCCATTTGGGCCCATAAGAAAGTGTCGGTCCATTAATATTTCATCAATTTATCTTGTTGATTTTAGTATGTTATTAGTTTGTGGGCTTACTTGTTACCATATTACCACAAGCCCATATAGTTTCAATTTGATCAAAATTATCTTGAGAAGTGGGTTGGTAATTGGGTGTGATACTATAGACGTTTATATCATCATTTTCCCAGTATGAGATTCTATTTCAAACAATTATGGTAACATTGTTTTGATGAGTGCTTGAACAGGACTATTTAGTTTCAAAGACATTGACAGAGAAGCTGATTTTGAGCTATGGAAACAATTCAGATGTTGGTAAGTTGGAGACTGTGACACTCGTGCTAGGCCTGGTGGGAGGGGATACACATTCTGTTTTGTCATCTATGCTTAGCAGTTCAAGCATGTTTGTTTCAATGCTTACAAATGTCGAACCTATCTACCAATCATTGAAGTTTCTAGATGAATTGGTTGGAAAAGTGCCAATTATACACATTGATGATGCCTGTGATGCTCATATCTTCTGTATGGAGCAACCTTCTCTCAATGGCAGATTCTTGTGTGCCAAATCTTTTGTTTCATCTGCAGAAATGGCCAGTTACTACCAAAATAAATATCCTCAAGTTGAAATGAAACAAGAGTGAGTGAACATATAAGTACTAAATGTGATTGCAACTTGTGTGAGTAGTTGTTATAAGTACTGACAATGCAGTGAAATTGTGTTTCAGGTATTTGAGCGACCCTATGAGAGACATCGATCAAGTTGGTTGCGACCAAGCTTACAGAGAAGGGTTTTGAGTACAAGTGCGATGCAAAGAAGATATTTGATGATTGCTTTAGTTGTGCTAAAAGAAATGGTGATCTTCCATCTCTCTACATGTAAATTCTCAGTTTTCTTAAGACTTTAGAAATTGCTGTGTTAGTTTGATAAGTAAATTTATTTTATTCTGTTTCACCTGCCAATGTCCAATACATGAACAAATGAAAAAAAAAAGTACAGCATTTCCTTTATTAGAATTAGAATCAAAACTACCAGTACAATACTTCGTGGACAAACTGTTTAGTTAAACATTAAACATTATATATACCTGAAACTCTATGAAAAACCTGGAAAAAAATAATTCAGAACCATGTCTAAAAACCAGTTATGGTAAAACAAGATAGAAACAGATTACAGAATTAACAGCTAAACTCAACAAAAATCTTCTAGGCCAGCATTGTATGAGACTTTTTCATGTACCCATCACAAGAATAGCACCAGTTTTTTTTTTCCAAATTCTATCAATCAAGCAAAGAATTCCAAGTTATCAAGAGGGAATTTCGAAAAAATCAAATCCACAATAAAATCCAACAATAGGATTGAATCAGAGAGCTGAGAGTATCAATATGTGACCAAATCCAAAGTTGTTCATTTGAATAGGAGACACAGGAAAGTAATTAGACTCAGATGTTGTAGGAGATATAAACGCCTGAGAAAAACCGCCCAAAAATTCACATTCGGGCTCAACTTGAAAAGAAAATGAAGGAAAACAACTCTTCTCCTTCACATTCTCCAATTCTTCTTCTGCTTTAACTACAAAATCAGCTCCAAAGTTGAGCACTAGTTGCTGCTGTTCCTGTACTGAATTCTGTACCTGTTTTTTGTAATTGTGTTTCTCTTTGGACACTGAGTTTCTATTACATGTGTGTCTTCCTTTATATGTCACTTCAAAGACTGACGAATCCTCATCAGATTTCTGAACCTGTTTTGTAGCCAAACAACCTTGTGCATGACGATGTGTGCACCTATAATAGCCCCTGCAAATTTGCAATAATTAGAGATTTCATCATCAGAATCATTATCATCACATGATAATTCACACACGAAGAGAATTTTTATTGCAAGACAAAACTCCAAACAATACCAAACAGTACCTATTTTTTGTCCTACAGATAACAAAACACAATCATTGAATTTGAATCTAAAGCTTCAGTATCTGCTTATCTGCTATGGCTTATTATAATACAAGGGACCACAACAACATGGTTCTTGATTCATTCAAAACTAGTATATATATATATATATAACCAGATTCATGAACCTAATTCATTAATATTTGTCGGAAACTATTAAATGAGAGATTAAAATAACAGTAAAAAAATAATTGAGTACCTGGGAAATTTAGCACCAAGAATATCTTTTTGTCCATATTTTCTCCAGCAAAAACCATCATCAATAGTACCATCAAATGCTCCAGTTCCTGAACACACCTTCACTTGATGACTCACACGAGGCATTGTTTTTCTACACAAACAAATCCACAATCAATCTCATTTCATCCAAACAAAACAAAACAAAAAGGTTTCAAAAAGTAATACCTCTTTTTAAAGACATGTTTGTGACATTTGGAATCAATATCAGATGCTTCACTTCCAGGACTAATAATGGTGTTGAGAAAAGCAGAAGGTGAAGAAGAATCTGTGTAATGAAGAAGTGAAAGTGCTTTTTCATAAGAAGAGAGAATCTGTTGAATCAAAAAGTCTCTAGTGTCGTTAGAAGCACAAGGGTTGAGATGGTTTCTAAGCTCATTAGCTGACTCTTTTCCTTGTATAAGCTCCTTGATCAGACCCATCAATTCTCCATCCATTTTTTTTATCAACTTGTTAGAGATGATGACATAAACAAAGACACCGAGAGATATAAGAGAAATGGAAGTAAGTTTTAGTATAACTTGTCTAAGAAGTTGTGGAGAAAAGTGTAGGATATTGAGAAGAAAAGCAGAGGAAACAGAGGATTTTTATTTTTTTTTTAAATTTAAAAAATTATAAATTGTTTTTGATTTTGAGAGGAGTGAATGAGAGAGCAGTATAGTAGTACTATGTATTTGTAATGAAAAGAAAAAAAGATAAATCCAAAACTGACCAATTCAAACCCTCAAAGAGGGTCAGGTCAGGTCTGAGTGATTGGTTGATTTTTAAGACAGGAAAATCAAATGCTGACGTGGCACAACGTGAATCTTCAAAGCTACTTCCGCGTTGTAACCGACTGGCTTCCTAGATTTCACTTACGTACTTAGATTACGTCATCTTCCATTTTGCTTACGTACTTCTATTTCGTTTTGACCCCAACTAAACGTTATTATTTTAAAAATAATAATAATAAATTGTATATTCGTAATTATTTATTGGATATCGGTTAATGTGAACACGCGACATGTGCAAAATTTAATCAAAAGTGTATGAAATTCCAAGTGCTTTATATTGAAATATTTTCCCAAATATGGTACTTAAGATGCAATCTAAGAAGTGTCATTTTTATTCTTAAACAAATGACTGACATACCCGGTTTTCCAAAACAGTTATAGAATGATTAATATGGATTCAATGAATCGATTCGATATTTGTTTTGTATTATAAGAAAAGGTGGTGGTTGAGTTTGCGTTGTTCACACTTGTTAATGGGTTTGAAATTATATAATTATTGTTGGCTGCCCAGGTGGATGAAGACATGAGTGGGATATATGAAACATGTTGGGTGAATACTGAACAAACATGTGGAGAATGACTTCACAGAAGACCAACTTGGTTTTCTACCAAACAAGACTTGCTCTTGTGTTATGTCGAATTTTCATGGGTGAAATGAGTGGAGGGTATTCGAGATTTTGGTTTTGAAATATAAACTTCCAGTCTCCTATTATAGAATTCCAGATTATTATGGCTCACAGTTGAAATTCCCATTAATGGTATATGTTATATACATCACGTCAAAGTCGTGTACGCCTTGAAAGAAAGTTGAGATTGTTGTGTGACATTACGTCATACTAGGTCACCAATCTAAAAAAAACTTTAACGAATTTTGTAGTTTAAAAAAATTATAAGATATTGCTGATAAATTTGGTGTAGTGGTTTTTTTTTTTAATTTTTTTTATTCGTACAACTTATAACGAATTTAAAGAAAATATTGATGAAAAAATATTTTTAAAAAATTTAACTCTGATGTAGATTTATAAAAAAAAATTTCGTTATATAGATCATGTCATAAATTTATGCTAAATTTATGACATCATAAATACAATTAAATTTATAAATAAAAAAATTACCGTCAAATATATATCATCTCAAATCCATCTCAAAATTTTTTTTATCATAAATTTATCAAAAATTATTTGAATATTTAAATTTAATATTAATTAACATTAATTAATTTTTATTTCTTGAAAAGTATTTATATACAAATAGTTATTATTTAATAACTATCAAAAAAATACTATTTGATTAAAATGATTAAAAAATAATAATGTGTTATTAAATGGTTCTTTTATAAAAAGTAAAAAATTAAATATTTAAAATGTGACTTTTTATTATAATTTTATCAAAATCAAATTTATGCTTGTTATTATTTTAGGAAATTTCCGGTTCTATCTCACTTTTTTTCTAATTTATAGTTTAATTCAACCAAAACAATCTGCCCAAACACAAACACAATATTTAATGTGATTCGGCAAATTGCCTAATCCACGGAAAAATAACAACTTTATTATGAGAAATAAGAATTACAAGTCATTCAGACAACACTCTCTTTCCACACAAAATTGCTTCCCTTCTCAAAATCTCTTTTAAGCGAATAACTCCACCATAGCGAGACAACCCAAATCAAAATCTCCTTAATTGCGAGACAACCCAAATCAAAATCTCCTTAATGACGAGACAACCCAACTCGAAATCTCCTTAATTGCGAGACCCCAACCCCAATGATCATTATTCACACGGGTATGACTCAAATCCAATGATCACCACCCTAGAGGGATGTGATACTTTCTTCTTCACGAGACAGCTTTATTTATAGTAATCACCAAATATAATTTTCTAATTTGTTTCCTTTCCAACTAAGGAATACAATCAACCAAATTAGGAAAACCAAATCTTTCCAAAACAATGAATCAAACAATTAAGAAATAGATACAAATTCAAAATAGAAAAACCTTCATAAAATGATATTCTTGTGATTCAAGACAATCCTAACAATTATTATTAAAATTTATATTTAATCTGCTTTGATCTATTTTCAAATTTAAATATCCATCGAAGTTACAATATCGTAAAAAACCTCATATCTACAAATGTCATGAAATCTCAGATCTACTATCATTTTAATTATCTCATCCACACATATTATCCCAAACGAGTTTTCTTCGTTCTTCTCCTCCGCTCTCCTTCTCCGTCAAACGATTCAAATAATTATACTGACAAATTATTAGTGTTCAATTTTGTATTAGTCCAAGTTGAAACTTGACAAATTATTAATTTTATTGATATTATTAATTCACCGAGTATTAATTTGTATAGATTTTGCTGTATTTTTATTCGAGTTAATTACATCTGAATTCTCATATACTTCTCATATATTTTAGTGCAATTCGCTTTATATATATATATATATATATATATATATATATATATATATATATATATATACGTAGGCAAATTATAGTAATTTGTTGCAAAATTTATTTCAAATTATTTTTTATAAGAAAATTGATAAATTGAAATACAATGCAAAATTTTTTTTTATATAAACTAAAATTTTTATGAATTACTATTTCTTTAAAAAAAGTTGAAGTTAGACCTATAAATTTATTAAAATAAAATTTAAAATTTTAAGAAATAAAAAGATGTTATTTTAAAATTATTATTATTTTTTATCTTTTTTATTTTACTATTAATTAAAATTTATCAATTTAATTATAATATAATTTATTTTTATAACTGAAGTTAAAAAATGAAAAAAAAATAAAAGTAGGAGATTAAATTATTTTTTTAATTAAGAGTATTTTTTAATTAATATTTTTGAATCCCCAAAAGTAGTTCATACCTGTTTGAATTCTTTGATTATAAAATTATAGAATTATTTTTCTAATTAGATTTTTTTTTTTCGGTTGGTTAGCATACTAAACCCAGCAAGGATTTGTAAGAAATTAATCACTAATATGTGTATGTTAATTACTATTACTTTGTATAGATATTGAATAATTGGTTAAGAATATAATCGAATAAGTGAACTGTATTTATTAATTTCAATGGTATACATCAATTATCATACATAATTAGTTACAATTAAATTTTAAATAAAGCTGATTGTTGTCAACTATCGCTGAAATTTATTCAAAAAAGAGAATGTGAAAATAATAGAGCAAAAAGTAGCTTGTCTTTAATAGATAAACTATGGAAGATATCATATCCCAAGTAAGATCTGATACTAATAATTGAAGAATAAAATTCAAATCATTCATAATCATTTCTAAAATTGGAACCAGTCAATCATGAAATGAGAGGTGAAGAAGAAGAAGAAAAACGTGTGGGGTTGTATAATTGAATGAATGAATGAATAGTATTTGTAAATTGTTTGGAAAGTCAATTGGTTGTGTATTATTAGTAGAATTGAATTGATTTGTTCAAATGGTGTTTATATTAGACTTTTGGAAATTAAAAGAAATGAATGCATGGGAATTATGAGAATGTTGAGTTGTGAAATTGTATATTGGCAAAGATTGTATTTATAAAAAGGAAAAGGTCCAATGAATCTTAAAAACGAATGGAAGAGGCCCAATCAAAGTTTTACCAAAAGCACCCGACAACTGCCATGGAATACGATCGCAACATTTACTTGGTAAAAACGATACCAACCTCTGAACAGACCAACTTTATAAACTAAAATTTAAAAAAAAAAAAAAAAAAAAAAAAAAAAAAAAAAAAAGGGTCAAATTCCCTACATATAAGTTCTTATCTTAAATTTTGAATAGATTTCTTTCTAGAGATATTATAAGAAACTTTGATTAAATTGTTGCCTTAATCAGTAATGTCCAATTTTCCATTTACGTTGGGAATGTATGAAAATGAAATGTCACTTATTGCTTGAGTAGCCACTTGGTGCATGTATGAAAAACCACTCAGTGATACTAGATTTTTTTAAATTAGACGTCAAATTTGTACAAGAAATGTTGGTTACTTTTACTTGCTTTGAACATGACCTTCTGGATTGGTAAGTAAAATTATCTCCCTTCATATATTCTCACTTAACATGTTATTTTTTTGCACATATTTTGTACATGTCTGGTACATATTCAACCCATATTAATTTACTTGTTTTTTTTATTTTTATTTTTAATACTATCCCACTGATTTGATACATTTTTTAATGTCATCACTATTTTATCTTATTATAATAGTAATAGTAACAGTGATCATAGTAAAATGAGTCCGAAAAATTTGACTTCGGCTTTTGATCCATGAGCTATGTTAAAAGCAGGCGATCGCAGAGGAGTTGGATTAGCTTGCAATCACAAGGGTTTTAGATCATATTACCTTCGAAGGAGACCCGTATAGGCCAACGACTGCGGAGGCCCCAAGCCAAATGACGATTACGATTGCAGAGGACTCCAGCTAACCCACGATCGCATGAGACCTGATAGCTTGAACGATTATACTATCGTCCGATTGCTTGAAGGATAGGAGCCAAGAAAACGATTGAAGGAGTTCTATATGCGGGAGGATTGAAAAGTCCATTCCAAAGTACAAACGTGCCCTTCACGATAAAATTAAAAGTAATGAATTCAAATCAAAATTCAAATAAGTGATAAATAAAGATAAAAATCAATTAAAGATGAAGAAATCCAAGAGAATCAAAACTCAACCATCTATAAAAGAATCTTATAAATAACAAAATTTCCATGAGATAAGGTTAGCTGAAACTCTGAAAAAAAAAAAATTGACTCAACCAGAATCTTTGGAAGTGTCACGAAACAAAGAAGAGGACTCGGATTTCAGAGTATTCTGACCGTGGAATTATACGTTCACCACAATAATTATATTATTATTATTAATATTTTCGCTTATATGTTGTTCTACATCATAATTACCTTATTGTTATAATTGCTTTATGATCATATTTACTATTACTTGTCACTAAATAATCATATTGGCTACACTTTATGATATACTTTCAAGTCACACCTAAATACGTTATCATTTTGATTATTCTTTCCTTCATGATCTTCATTCGAATAAACCTATTTTGTTTACTCAAAAGTGATGATAGATATCCTTTCATGATCTGAGTAATTTTTTCTTATATTCATTACTGATGCAAGTTTTGTCTAGAGCATATTAGAAGAAAATAAGATAAGAATGTATGAAATATTCCCTTGATTAATTTATTATTTTCCTTGATATTATTTTATGTACAAATGTTTCACAATCTTCCACGCCTTATTTATCTTTTGTATTAATACAAGGAGAATGATGATCAAAGTTGTACAACATATTTACAGCTTACATACTGTTTTCTCGTGCCTTCTCATGTGACAAATTGTGGGTAAAAAATTTTGTTATCTAGGTCTAATTTTCTGCTTACAGATGCATTATTCTCTATTGATATCTCAAATGAATTGGGCTTCGTTATGCAAATCAGTTTAAATGTTGTGAGGATTATACCCTAGTGCTTCTTCTAATTCAAGTTTAGTATCTTTAACACCCTCATTCGAGCATAACTTTAAATTTCAAATAAGGTTTAAGCGAGAAAGAAGATACGTGGATCACAATATTGTGGTGACTTCGTGAGAAGATCAATAAGTTGGTAAGTTGTGTTTATGTATCTCACCTCTAGTAATTCAGCAATTTATTTTCCTGATGAAGTGTACATCTACTAATATATATTTACTACGTGAGTGAAATACTAGATTGATAACTAAATATTTTACTCTATTATTGTCACCCCATAAGATTGGGATGCAAGGAAGAGGGAAATCCAATTCTTTGAGAAATTAGCAAAGCCACAATAGTTTAATAGAAATTTGTGAGGGTGCTCTATATTCAGCTTCAATTCTGAACCTAGGGATTGTGGGGTGCTTTTTAGAGGTCCGAAAGACGAGATTTCCCTTTAGAAAAACACAAACTCTAGTGTTGGATTTTCTGTCGTCAATAGAGCTAGTCCAATCGACATCACTAAATCCATGAAGAAAAAATAGAGATGCTGAAGGTTTAAAGTGAAAACCATGATTTGGTGTACCATGCAGGTAACATAACAATCTTTTACCGTCCACCCAATGTTTATCTAGTGGATTTGATAAGAATTAGCTGAATTTATTAACAATAAAACTAATATCAGGGTGTGTATGACAGAAATATTGCAGTGCGCCAATAATGCTATGATACAAAGTTGGATTCGCAAAAGGGGAACCATCCTAAAGAGATGGCTTTGTACTAGCCGAGATGGATGTAGAGCATGGCTTGCAATTTGTCATATTGGCACGAGCTAGAAGATCCATGATATAGTTTTGTTAGGACAAATAAAGTCCACTGCCATCATGATAAGCTTCAAATCCCTGAAATAAAAATACAAACTTTCAAGTGTTTTTAATGTAAAACTAGAGTTTAGCTGCTCAATGATTGTTGTATGACTTATGTTGAATTTCTGGTAACTAGGATGTCACATACATAAAGTAGTAAAATAGTGTGAACACTATCTATATTGCGATGAAATAGAGATGTATCTGAGATAGAATTAGAAAATCCCCATTGTAGTAGTGTATTTTTTAGCTTGGTGAACCATGATCTAGGAGCTTGCTTAAGCACATAGAGTGCTTTAGCTAATTTAGGCACATGAGTTGGTCTTTTTAGATCTTCAAAATCTTGTGGTTATGTGATGAAAACTATCTCTTATAGTTCCTCATTTGGAAATGCATTATTAATGTCTACTTTGTTGAATATATAATGATGAGATACATCAAGAGACAACAAAACTCGTATGGTAAAAGACTGCACCGCATGATTGAAAGTTTTAGAGGAGTCTATGCCTGAATTTTGATGATAACCTTTGGCAACCAATCTAGCTTTATGCTTAGATACAAACCCATTAGGATGAAATTTGGTACGAAACACCAATTTGGTATCAAGAATATTCATGCTATCATCGAAAGAGGCAAGAGTCCATGTATTGTTGCGGGTTAGAGCTTTAAATTTTTCAGTCATAGCTTGTTTCCATGTAGGAATATTTAAGACTTCAGAAACAAGTGTAGATTTAGTGTTTGAATGAGGGATATGAGTAGCGGCATAGACTTTTGATTTAAATATGTCATTCTTGGATCGAGTTTGCAAAAGATGAGATTTTAGAGTACGATGAATGGTATTTCTTGTTATGATTGTAGTTCTGTTTAGGGTTGGGTGAAAGAAAATGGAAAGTGGAACCTGTTGAGAAGAAGTAGACAAGGTAGGAGAAGAAGAATTTACCTAATTTATTTTAGATGGACAAATAGACCGAGAGTGTCCTACAATAATGGAGTGATTTGGAATGGTCTGCTAATGTTGAGAGGCTTGAAAAAGAGTGGAGGTAGGAATGTTAGGCGTTTCTATTGATATAGAAGATTTAATGAACAACTAAGGAAAGGAAATTTAGTTTCATTAAACTAGACATGTCAATAAACATGAACTTTGTCATTTGTGTGAAGGCATTTGTATCTTTTATGAAAAACACTATAATTAAGGAAAATACATTTTATAGTATGGAAGAATAATTTGTGTTTATTGTACTTTCACCCTTCTGTTGATAAATATGGTAAGGGTCCCCATATATCTGAATACAGTATTTGTAGAGGTTGTCTAGATGTTATGACATGGATTTGAAAAGGGAGTTTGTGTAGTTTTTCTTCATTACACGCATCACACAAAAAATTAGGGTTGTAACACCGTGCTCAGGTAGAGAAGAAGAATCAACTAGATGAAAAACATCCGACTTTGCGGTGGAAGTGGCACCCCATATTGAGACAGGGTTAAAAAGAATTGAATTGCTACGCATATCACTAATGTGCACATTATTTTTCGGGAGCCTAGAACTTGAGAACTCCAAAATTAAGCGTGTTTGGCTTGGAACAATCTTGGGATGGGTGACCTTTTGGGAAGTTTTCCCGAAAAGCATACGAGTGAGGATAAAGCATGCTGGAAAGCGTAATGGTGGTATGTGGGGCTAGTGGCTAGCCTTAAGACCGATAGTGAATGATGTGGCGCCCTGCCACCACACTTCAGGTTCATCCGAGGATGGGGGTCGGACGTTACAAATGGTATTAGAGCAACCTTGTGACCGCGAGTGCGCTTGTGGACATATGAGCCCAGGAAATTCGTCTAGCGAGGGTAAAAATTTTGAAAATGATGTGGGTCAACCACAACGAGGACGTTGTGTCCTAAGAGGGGGTGGATTGTAACACCCTATATTGAGACTGGGTTAAAAGGAATATTGAATTGCTACCGATATCACTAATGTGCATATTATTTTTCGGGAGCTCAGAACTTGAGAACTCCAAAGTTAAGTGTGCTTGACTTAGAACAATCTTGGGATGGATGACCTTCTAGGAAGTTTTCCCGAAGAGCATGCGAGTGAGGACAAAGCATGCTGGAAAGCGTAATGGTAGTCTGTGGGGCTAGTGGTCAGTCTAAAGACCGATTGTGAATGATGTGGCGCCCTGCCACCGCGCTTCGGGTACATTCGGGGGCTGGGGTCAGATGTTACAAGGGTGGCTAAGTATAGCATGTCAAGCAGAGGCTAGTTTTTTAGCAAGATTTTCTTCTAATTGTTTGCTAGTAGGGTAGGATGTAGATAGTGCTGAGTTTTAGACTAGATTGTTTTGTGTTTGTGAGCAGGGTCTGATTGTTATAACACCAGCTAGATTGTAGAGACGATTCATTAACACTCGCTTGAGAATAACCTTCCCTGTATATTTGTCCTTAAACAAGTAATCAGAGTTAGTAAATTCCATATTAACCTTATTGTCTTTAGTTATTTTAGAAATGCTCAACAGATTTTTAGTGATTTGTAGAACATGAAGAATATGTTTAAAAAATAATAGTGTGTGAGAACTATCCTAAAACTGAGTATATGATAAGCTAGTATTTGGTATAGAGATTTATCATGACCAACAGCGAGCTGATCCTTTCTTCAATAGTTTGTGTTGATAGTGAGATTTTGTAGTTGTAGTATGACATGATTCGTAGCTCCACTATATATAAACTATGTGTTTTTTGAGTCGCTATTAGAGTTGAGTTGATATCCTTATTGTGATAAATATCCTTATTGAGTTTGGGTCATGTAAGCCTGAGGAGGTCCTCCATTGTTGAATGAGTGAGATACTGAATTTGATTGATTCAATTAGTGTTTCCTTACCATGTTTAATCATATCTTTTGTAATATTTTAAAGTGTTTTGTCCTGGCTGGTAGATGATGCGTGAATTGAATTGTTCCATCGATCGCCTCTATCTTGATCCCCTCTACTTCTTAAGTTATTTCGCCCTCCCCGATTATTTCTATTCGAACTGGATTCTCTGTTATATGTTGCAAGCTTAGTAGATGCATCTGTAGTATTAATTTGAGCCAATGTATTTTGCTACCATATCCCGGTTTCGTGCATCATTAATTAGTATTGAATTTCTTGTAATGTTGGCAGGTTCATTGTATGTAAGAGGCACTACTACAAAATCATAGTCGGGACCTAGGCCATTTAAGACGCTTAAAATAAGTTTATGGTATGGTATAACATATCCTACCAGTAGTAGAAAATCTACAATTGTATTTATCTTTTGTACATATTCAGAAATATAAAGAAAATCTTTTTGTATTGCGGATAATTGTTGCTTGACTTGTAATACTCTTACTATATAAGTCTGTGCTTACAGATTGATTAATATCTATCGTACTTCTTTTGCATTATTTACTTGTCCTACGGCTTGATCACTTATTGCAGTGAGTAGCCAACATATGAGTAATTAATTTGTCTTTCTCCACATCTTATAGGCTAGATTTTCAATGACTTAAGCAATAGTATCACCTGGAGAAGTAGGGTCTTGTATAACTTTAGGTGGTGGACTTCCTTCATCAGATATATAAGTCTTTAGTTCTAGAGCTCTTACAGTGGCTAAGATCTGGACACTCCAATTAACATAGACTTCTCTATCTAATTTTAATGGCCAATTAAAATTAAAGGTTTTGGATAATATTCGAAAATCAAGGTGGGGTGATGATGGTAACAAACTCTAGGTATTGTTTTAAGATTCATTTGGGGTTATGGATGGCGAAGAAAAAGGTGTATGAGCTATTGACTTTTTCAGTTAAAGCTCTAATATCATATTAGGAGAAAACAAGATAAGAATGTATGAAATATTTCATTGATTAATTCATTATAACATCATTTTATATACAAATACTTCATAATCTTCCACCCTTAATTATTTTCAGTTTTGATTTAAAAGTTAATAATGATCATAGTTGTATAATATATTTAAAGCTTTTATATAACTACCTTCTATTATCTCTTAGTGCAAACTTCTGCTCGCATTAGCTGCGTTATATAAATCAATTTAGACATCGTAAAAATTACAATTCAGTCTTTTTTCCACCTAATTCAAATTCTCTATTTTTGATAGAGAAGTAAATTTATTATTATTATTATTATTATTTAACAAACCACTTACCAACGTATGTTTTGTTTGTTTTAAATGGGACATTTCAATACACTACTATTACTAAAAGAATGGATAAACCCAAAAAATGTATTTTCCACCTCTAAACCCTCCTATAAACAAACAATCGACTACATCTAAGTAGGGATAGGCACGGATCGGTTCGGTCCGGTCGAACCGAACCGAGCCTAGATTCAAAACCGAACCGAATCGAAATAATCGGTTTGGTTTGATCTAAAACTAAAAAACTAAAAAACCTAATCAAACTAGTTTAGTTTTTTTTTTTTTATCAAAACCGAACCGATCCGAAAACTTTAAACCAAACTGAATTAAAAATATAATCGATTTTTTACTATCAAAATCGAATCGAACCGAATTTAATAAAAAATCGAAGCAAACTGAACACGCCACTTCAATTCGGTTCAGTTTAATTCGATTTCGGTTTTTTCCCCACCCTACGTCTAAGCAATAGGTAGATGGATTATTAAGAATATCTTTTGGGCATAACATTGAAACAACAAATTTCAAGTCCCGTAATCAAATTACTTAAATATAAGAATTTCAAGCACGATTATGATTACTAAATTTGTGGGTGTTTTTAGGTGAGACATGGGGCTCACCAAAGCACATACTTAATTTTTGTCTAATACTCCTCATTTGAAGACCCACCCTCTATAACTTTTACAAATAAAATCAAACCAGACACCATCTCTAATCTTATCAAATTCCAACTCAGAAGAACAAATATATACCACTACTACATAGTATAGTAATAGTTTAATGTTGAGCTAGTTGAAAGTACAAATTGCTCACTCTCTTTATAGATTAGATTAGGTTGATGTATATCATTGTGTTTGTTGGAGTCAAATTCATGAAAATTGCAGAAACTTGAATAATAACATACAAGTCACCTCACCACTAATAATGTAGTCTTACAAAGAAATTGGGTCCTAAACATGAAACACAACACATACAGAGACATATAAAGACATGAGATTGATTTAAGTAGTGTATCTCTTATTAATCTGTCTTCTTCTATTTGCAAAGACTTCGCCATGTCTCATTATCCAAAACCTCTCTATTTCCTCTGCTTTTCTTCCTGGTATCCTCCCTGCTATCAGTCCCCACCTGCACAACAAATAAATTAAAAAACAAAATAATTTTTTTTAAAAATTAAAAATTAAAAAAAAAGTACCTGTCTCCGACGAGTTTATACATTCGGTGAATAAGATCCTCTTCTTGCTCCGACATGTTTATAAACTCCCATTCAATACTACTCACCTCTGCAACCAAAAAACAAAAACAGAGTTGGATTTTGTATATAAATAAAATATTGAAACAGAGGACTGAGTCTGACCTTCAGAGAAACAAGTCGAAGAAGTCTTGGGAAGCTTGCGACGATGATGGTGGTGGTGGTTATTGTCCATAGTTTAGATGAGTCAGAGAAACTAAAAGACACGTTTCTTTAAAAAAGGAAGTCAAAGACACGGAGAAGAAAGAAAGAAGAAGAAACAAGGAGATCAAGTCTGTTTAGTCACTGAAACACAACCGAACATCCATAATTAATAGTTTCCACAAATGGGAATTCAGGAATCTATATAATCAACATTTGGATTTTTTTATTATTTAATTTATTAAAAATATTGAAGAGAGGAATTTGATCGAAAACAGAGAGAGAGCGCAAAGAACGACAGGTCCTACCGAACATGAAGCGGTTTAGTTGACTTACCGTTGCATTTTTAGGTCAAACATGTTAAAGTGAAAAGACATTCTCTGTCCTTGGGTTTGTTGTTTTGTAGGGATAAATTTGTCTTTTTCTCCTGATTAAATATTTGGTTACTGTCTGACGTGGTACTCTCTCTACTTATCCGCTTCAATGCTGTTTAATTTTAATTTTTAAATTTAATTATTATTCAAATTTTTAAGCTATTTTGTTTGTTATATATATATATATAAATAAAATCAATTCCTTTCCTGTGTACAGTACAAAATCATAAAGTGAATGTTGGTCAAAGTTAATATTCACTTGTAAAGTTATAAGGCTATGTTTTTTTTCATTCTTACGTTGTACCTAGTAGATTTCTATTTTAAGTAAAAATGTTATAGATTAATAACTAATTTATATTACTTGGTATATATATATATATATATATATATATATTATTAATTAATCACTTCTCTTTAAATTGTGGTCAACCGAATCTGCCTAGTTTATTATTTTAGGAGAGATTTCAGTGGTCTCAGGTGCTGTTTCAATATATTTGACTGAAAGAGTGAGGAATATGGTTGTGAATCTCACCAGAAAGTCGATTGATCTATTCATGGTGGGTTCTCTGCAACTTCATATCTTTTTTTTTTTGGATTTGTTTCTCCTCTTTTGGCAGGCAAAAACAGAATAAAAGAAAAGCATTATCTAACTAACTTATTACAAAAACACCATCACATCTATCTTATTTATTGTCAATTTTGGATATTATTTATCACATGTTAATGCAATTCAATATGTACAACTTAAAAATAGCTTTTGGAGAAGATAGATTTTGCTCAGAAAAAGCCAACACATTTTTCATGTGCTGGATTATCTCAAAATCAATTTGGATTAAACATGAAGAACATAGCATTGACTGAATTGATTAGCTCAAAACTCAACCAACAAATGTACTATTTTATAACACAAGTACCACCAACTTCAAGAAGATAAGTACCAAAATGATAATTTAAGCTGGCTCAATATTAAATCTCATCATGAATATGATAACCTAACTAAAGTGACCTATGAATAGATGAATGTTGGGTAAGAATAGAAGAGAACATAGACAAAAAAGACAAGCTTTTGCTTTGCTTTGTTGTAGTATCTATTTTGATGAAAATGAATAACTTAAAAGAATGAATAATTGATTAGAGTAGGATGTCAACAATCTACCTATATTCCTGAAAACAAGTCCTGTTTGTGGTTCTCTATCATTATCTTTACCTGTCAAAAACATCTCTATCTTTCATCCCTGCTCATTACAACATTATACTAATATATATATATATATTATAATTGGATCAACATTATTTTTAAGAATGGTATTTATTAAAAAAAGAATAATAATAATAAAATCAAACATTAGGTGAGTGTCTTAAATTGCATACGGTATATTTATATTTTAATCAATAAATGCAATGCTGACTTTTAGCTAATGTTTATCCAACACCACTGTTCGTTTTGGATTTACCGTGGACACGAAAATCTTACCAGATCCATATAAGTCAGTAAAATATTCAAAACTTATTCTATCAAGAAGAGAGAACTGGAATGAAAAGGACATAGCTTTGATATGTTATATTGACAACTCAAATGTGTGGTCTAAATCAATAACTGGCATGAGAATTCTGCAATATTCACATTTATGTAAATTGAGTGATCCATCAAAAGTGGTTCCTAAAAAGTTATAATTTTTTGACATTCACTGCTCAAATGAGATTTCAATTCCTCCTCCTAACTAACCACATAGAGACTGGATTCTAACATCATATCATAAAGGGTGATTGATAATAAATGCAATAATGGAGGAAGGTACTTAATAAATAATAAAAAATAGAAACTCAGTACCTTTGGATTTAGTGGCGCTATGGTTGATGCTCCAAACAGTATGCTAACTACCTTACCCCCTGAATAACAGCATAAGTGTGAATAAAAGGATATTATATTTTATAACGTTGAATGGTAGGAGAGGTCCTAGTACTAGCAATGAGGCTTTTTGTGCTTCCTACATAAATGAGAACTTGATATATTCCAACTACTCTATACCAAGGAAGCTACAATAATGATTGTATACAAACATATTGAGATTGTGGACTGATTCTTCTTGATATACATTTATAATGCAAATCTAACTACTATCAAAATAATAAAGCACCTACAATTTCTAAAGGGTGAGTGAGAGTAGAAGAAGATCATGATTTTCTCTAATGTACCATATTACAATCACCATGGTCGCCCATATCCACCAAGCCTCCGCGCCAGTTCAAAATCTTTTCTCACTGGAAAACCAAATCAGATGAATGAGATCAATATTGATGGATGAAGTGAGCTTGAAAATGGGCAAAACCTGGGGCATCTTAGAGCACCCATCAAAGTGTTTAATATATGATTGATATCAAAATTAAAAAAGGTAGTCAAATGCAACATGTTAACATATTTCGGATGGAGCTATGCACTTTATCACAAACTTCTAGGAAACCCATATGATATTTGCTGTGCCAAACTATATCAGAAGTTTGATCTACAAACTTTTCTAACAAAATATAACAGAAAAAGGTAGCATGTTATTTAAGATTTGTTTCAATATAATAACAAATGCTCGGTCCCTCTTCTGTGCCCAAGATAAAATTGTCAAATGATTTGATAAAAAAAGGCACCATGTAAGTGAGCAACAAAACCCTCCCTAAGTTTTACCATTGCAAAAAACAAGAAAAAGCTATTATTCATCATGAATATAAGACCTTCAAAAACAAACTTATAGCATACTTTTTTTAAAAACATAACACAATTGTCACGTGATTAATAACATTCTGTGTGATGTTTTATTGAAAAAAGAAACACCATATATAAGATGAACCAAAAATATTGCAAAATTGATAATTGTTCAATACTTCCATGGGTTCACCAATTAACTTTTTTCATGTTATAACATCTGCCAAATTTAAATGCTCATAGATGGAGAATGATTACTTGAAGTGTGAATAAAACCAATAGAGAGTAAATGCAATTACCCATAATTGAAGTTCACAATTAAAGAGCAATTACAAATTCATATTACACAAATTTAGAAAGAAAGGACCTCATATGGATTAAGTTATTAATAATGGAAAAAAGAATGATATTATTGAGTGTCACAAATACCATCCTAATTTCCAAGATTAATACATCTCCAGATGCTTTAAAAGCTCACAGTGAGCAGAACCACTAAATTCACAAACATATTTTTAGTTAATAAAGAAACCAGATCAGTACAGTCATTCAGGCCTGCTTATTTTAAGCTGGTGAGTTAGTCTCACAAGAACATGCAGTGTATGGATGATGTATAAAATGTGCAGAGACATGATTCAGTATTCAGTATTCTTACTATTATTAGTTATTCAATTATGTAATGTCAAGCTGCAATGCAGGTCAACGAATAAGAAAAAAATAGAAGTGGTAGCAACTTACTCAAAGTAACACGCTTGGCATGAATAGCACAAATCATGGAATCAGTAAACAAATCAACCAGATAAGCTTCCGCAGCCTGAGTAGACAAATATCATTATGACTATCATGTAAGTGAATGACTAAGCAAGTATAAAGCTATTAAAGATTCTATCTTATTAGGACAATTCAACTTGCCTCCTGAATTGTAACTAAAGCCTCAGCAGTCCAACGAGTGACTTGTGTTGGTGCAATGCGATAAGTGATAGATCTTACCTAAAAACAAATCACAAGGTTGTAACCACTTCTAGAGCTAAACAAAGGCCACTAGACAACTAGGATGTTATTGATGGGAATTCTTAACTCTTCAAGAATGAAAAAATTGAAAGTTAATAGATAGTAAATGTTAAAAAAAAATCTTTTATGAATGTGAGAAGCAAGAGAATTATATAATCATAAAATTCCATCTGAATCTAAGATGCAAAATTTTCTCCACAATCCAATGTCAACAGACATTCATTTCATTTCATTGTATTAACAATATAAGTTTGGCAGTATTCAACCAAATAATGATCAAAGAACAAAAGTCCACTAATCAAAGGGAAATTCCTAAATCATTAAAAATCACATCAAATCAAACTATAACAGTACATATAAATACATGTATAATGTATGTTGAGAGAGATATGGAGAAAAAGAGAGCTCACTTCTCTGATGAAGCTAGCAGCTGGGATAAGCAGATGAGTTGTTTTTTGGTACTTCCGAATCTCACGAAGAGCCACCGTTCCTGGCCTGTAGCGGTGAGGTTTCTTTCCCTGAGCTGATTTCATTCCATTATTTCACGAAAACAAGTTCAGAGCCATAATTTCAATTATACACCACATCCCAAACTCATTTCAGGGTATAAGTATTTCCTCAACTTACTGCTTGGAGTAGCATTGCCTTTTCTCTTCCTGCTAGAACCAGGCGACTTCATAGTACCCAGAAAGGAAAACGAAAATGATTTATAAACATATTCCACATTATTTTCGCACTTACACAATCTCTTCACTAGAGAGACTCACCGAAGTGTTAGCAGCAGGCGATGACGATGAAGCCCCAGCTGCAATTGAAGTGATAGAGGAATTAGGGTTTCGACCGTCAGCGAAACAACAAGCTTAGATTAAGCCCAAATTACGATGCACCTACTTCTAGATAATCACAATCACGTTGATGATAATGTGAATACATGAAACAAAAGAGATACAGAGAGATCTCACCAGATTTTCTCGATCCACTTCTTCGAGGAGCAGCCGTGTGTTTGGTTCTCGCCATCGATAAGCTGATATAAGTGATCGAGTGAGAATCGGTCACCGATTCTGTCGCGATATTCAAACTTCAATTTGCGAGTTTCTCAATTTTCAGATAATTTCCCGCTCTCAATTTCTTTTGAAATTTACTTCTCACCTCCTTTTACAACAACAACAACGGCTAGTGCAGGACATTGACAAGCATATGAGCCTCGCAAAATTTATCCGTTAACCGTAGCCATGGGCCGAAATGGGCCCAAATAATTTTTTCTTAGGGTTTGTTTGGATTTACTTGTTTTTGACTTTCGACTTTTAAATAGCTATTAAAAGAGGTTCTGATTTTTCAAAAGTTAAAAGAATTCATTCTAACTTTCCTATGATTAATTTGGCAGATATTGTGGTCGTGTATACCAGTGACTCACAGTGAAGTTCAATAAAATGTTGCAATGAATGATTGATCAAAGAATTGGACAAGTAGAATTTCGAGTTTGGCAAGCACTAAGACGACAGCATTATTTGTGGCACATCTACAAGACAATCAGAGGATTGCGTAATGAAAATCAAGTAGCATGAAAAGCACTGATAATTATGAATACTGACTATGAACTACCTGTTTAAGCCTACAAGATTTCATATAAATTGTAGCAGGGTGTGCACAACACTCACTGATTAGGCTTATAGTTCCCGGCCAAAACAGTTGCTTCATGTGAAAACATGTTGGACATTTTAAGTACAGTAACTGATCTATGGCGGCGATGGTGTTGGAGACGTTGGAGGCTTGAAATCCGGATACTGAAACCGCAAAAGAATGTATATAAGAATAGGCCATAGAAAGGATAAGGAATAGAGTATTTGAAGTAAGAACATTACAGAGGGGTATGGAGAAAGTGGTCTTGAAATTCCAGGAAGTGATTCTGCTTTAACTTCTGGTTTGGGAACTGAATTTACTTGCGCTGGAGGTTCTGCAGCTGCTTCTAATTTAGGCTCAGATGCTATCTTATTGGCAGAAGCAGCTTCCTCAACTGGAGCTGGAAGAGCCTTGCTTGACGACACAGATGATGGTAGAAGAGCACTTCCAATTTCCTATGAATTATAAGTGGATGTGCATGGAAAATTAGGATGATAGCTAAGGAGAGTAAGAGATCAATGTTATAGACAGTTGATAAAGAAAAGAAATAGTTATTTTGGTTATGTAATGTGTACCTTAAGCTCATCAACAAGCTCTTTTGGTGCAACTTTGGTATTGAGGAACTCATCCACTTGCTGTAGAGTTTTTTTCCGATCCTGTCACAGAAAGCGATGCAGATTAAGAAAGCAGTAAAAATGTGATTTATGATCTGTGTTGGATACAGTAAGGGTTCAGTATGCATTTGATGGATCGGGTGACCGTTTCTTTTTGAGAGTGATCTTATCAGATGATTTATACATCCATTACATAACAGTTTATCTTGTCAGGAAAGTTAATTAAGCTGAAAGGTTCAACAACAAACCTCTGCAAACAGGAGTCTCTTGCTCACAACTTGAATCAGAGCAGCTGAACCCAAAACTTGAAGTATCGTTTCTATCTGGAAAATTACAGCAGAAATCTCAGTGGTTGATATCCAACAACACAACTATGTAACTGAAAAAAAAAATGTAAAGAAAACAAATGGCAGGAAAACTAATAGAACTGTGTTTGGGACTGCTTCTGATTATGAAGTAACTAATGGGATGATGAAATGTCAATCAAATCCACACTCACATCCTAAATTTACATTCATGTATTATTTTCAAAATTGTAAATTTAGGATGGGAGTGGAGATAGCAGTCCCAAACATACCAGTTGAGACCCGACCTCTGTAAAAGCTAATGCACCAATTCCAGCAGCTGCGGCAATGCCAAGAGCCACGGTTACGCCATCAGAACCCTCCTGCACATTGGTATTTTTGAGTAATAGTTGAAATTATAAGAACAAATTAAAGGATTCATCCCTATCAAACAACTTCAAACAAATAAACCCTAACATGATGCCCATAATTTTATTACTGACACTGCAAAGCTTTGTTATATTGTTCAAGACATAAAATAAACTTACCTTCACCTAAAACCAGAACTATTGTATTCTTAATCATCTATTAAAGCTGAATTCATTTTCAACTTGCTGACTTCTTAAACGTCTTGGACAGTATTGACAAAAGCACACAGGTTAAATTTCTTCAAGCAAGTGTCATCAATAAAGTCACTTCAATATGAAATTGCAAATCTTATTTAAGTCGAATTTTTAAACCCACAGCTTATTTTCAGTATATTTCATTGCAATTTAGAATATCTCCTTGATTTGGTTCTATACTTACATTGATGGACTAACTAATTTTCACTTTATGGCATATAAGTAAACAATAAAATCGCAAATCTTACCCCAACTGCACTGCTTAGACTTTCTGTCAGACCACTAAGATCAAGACTTAAACCTATCTTTGGTGCTGTCCAGGGAAGACTGCTATTCTGCAAAATCAGAATACATCTCAGAGTTTCAAAAGGAATTTAAACTCAATTGTTGCATGCAAACAAATTGCAGGAACGGCAGATACCAGCCATCCACGAGGCCCTTCTGCTCCATCTTTTATTGCATATGCTGCCTTAAATCCATTGGCTGTAACCAACTCCGCTACCAGTTCAGAATTGCCATCAAATCTGGATTCCATCACCAACTTTATATCTTAATTTTCATAACAAAAAAGAAGAAAGTAATCCTGTGCACTGCATTATGTGATGGAAAGACACGAATGGAAGTGAATTTGAATAGTATATCAGTCATTTAGAGTCAAGTGTCACCGACTTCTGAAATAATCACTAATATGTTGCTCAAGAAACGGAAGCTACTGAAGAAATCAGTGCCCTACAGCTCTACCCTTTGAACATTCCCAAATCAGTCAGATTAAAGATCACTTTTTTTCTTTTTCCTTTTTGGC
Source organism: Cardiospermum halicacabum (assembly GCA_031304145.1). Classification (NCBI taxonomy): domain Eukaryota; kingdom Viridiplantae; phylum Streptophyta; class Magnoliopsida; order Sapindales; family Sapindaceae; genus Cardiospermum; species Cardiospermum halicacabum. The sequence continues at coordinate 3,344,982 of CM062399.1, read as the reverse complement.
CAAATACAGCATTCGAAAGGCAATTATGTTCAGAAGACTACAAATACTTGGAAAAGCAGCTAGTTTGGTGTAAAATCTCTCTCCCAAGAGAATATGTATTCATAATAACTGATTAAGCTTCAACCGTCATGATCCAATGCCTAAAAAGGCAAGTAAGTTAAGGGATTGCCAAAGAAAAAGGGTTAACCTTCAAGGAACTGGTATAAGTTTTCAAACAGTTCAAGCCCACAATCTCCATAAAGAACACCTAAAGTGATGAGAATGGAACCTGGTCTTTTCTAACCAATTTTGAGCTTGAGTTCAGAATACAGTTCGAAAAGATCCTTGTCAGTGTGAGTCCCAAATTTATTGGATCAATGAGAATTCCAAGTCAATTTATTAGCAACAAATGCAATCTAGTAGGTCAATCTATGTAAACTCCATCTTTAGGAGATCAATTCAGATCCTCCTACCAGGGCTTATGAGATAGCCTATGAAAATATACATGCATGAGAAACCTTCCCTACAATGGATTAAGAAAAACAAACGCACACACAACTTTGTAATGGGTTCAGGATCTTACTTGTCAAGAATAAACAATGTAGTATTTGCTGGCTCCTTGAACTTCAAAGCAAGCTTCTTCAAGAACCCCGGCTTGTCTTCACCTTTATACACAATTGAAACTGGCTTCTTCCCAAAACCCCTAACATCAGGACTCCCCACTTGTCTTATCTCCGCAGGAGCTCTAATATCAAGCAACTGGGCACTCTCATTTTCACCCAATTTCGCATAAGCACTCTTAGCAGACTCAACTCCCCAAGCCTTTGGCTTGCTTAGAACCTGAGACAGAATCAATGGAACCGCCAAGACGATCAAACCACCACCTATAATCACTGGATTTTCTGATGCCAAAGAAAGAATACCATCAAAAACCCCATTTCCGTCAATATCAGATGGTAACTGCTGCAGTGCCTCCTCATATGTCAAAGCTTTAGCTAATCCTGGACCAAAAACTGAAGATAGAAGCACCAAACCCCCTGTAACACTCCTTGTTAAACACTGCCCCAAAGTTGGTTTATTTGTGGTTAAAGAAGCTGAAGCTGAAAGCTTTGGAAGGCAAACGGTAGGTAAAGATTGGACTTTTCTGGGTTCTGTTCTTATATCACAGAGAACAGATAGAGGTGTCAAACCGGCTACATTGAGGGCCTCCATAGCATAATTATAGAGTAATAGAATGTTGGTTGATATTTCAAGGAGAAGAGGAAGAATGAACCACCATGTCACACAGAATTTTGTTTTGTTTTGAGGATGTGATGGAGAGTGGAGGAGAGGCCAAATGTGATGACAAGCCTTAGCTTAGCTTCAATGTGCGATTTGGGTGTGCTCCTCTCTGGGGGGTGGTGGGTGACGTGGTATGAGATATTAGAAGTAGACCAATCGTAGAACGACATGTGGAAAGATTGTGATGACCTTTCTAGATGGGTTATGACTTTAATGGGTTTTGTGTGGCTGAGAAACGTTTGAGGAATATTGTCAAGTTTCTGGTCTCTCGTTCATGTACTGTGCAACCAAAGTTAGACAGTAGTTTAGTACTGTACCACAATGCTCTAATGACCGTCAAATTTCGGTTCGGTTTAGTGAGTGTTGTTTTAACACCAACTTCAGCTTAATATCTTCAAAATCATCGACTCACAAGAGTCCCATCATCGAGTACAAGTTGTAACACCAACTTACCCATAAACAACTGCTGAGAGCAAACTGAACTGAAGCTTGAAGCCTTGCAAATTCAATTTACTCATGTCTAGATTATGAATCAGAAACGCTAAACATCCTCACTTTTATATTTGACATTACAAGCAAACACTGGAGATATCAGAATCTTAGTACTTGTTTCAGAGTAAAATTGCAATTTTAAATCTTGTCTTAGCAGATTGATAATAGACCTCCTTCAGTAATAAGCAAAATGTTAAAAATTAAGAGTACAGAAAGACATTTTCTAGGAGGGGCTATTTGTGAATGAAGCTTAAATCGTAACCATTAAAATGAGGGCATTTTGCCTTCTAGACTTGCAGCCACTCGTCAATACTAATTAGATATCAAAAGTTTATAACAATGGCAGCATTTTAATGGTTGCAAAACATGAGATGATAAAGAGAAGATGAAAAATGAGATTATGCTTTCATAAACTGCTACAAGAGAAACTAAATTTGATCCATTCCATCATAATACTCTCTATGAGGAAAAGAATGTGGAAAAGATTACAGAAGATCAAAAAAGTAATCCAAACCTTGACCGATTTCCCAAATGGAGATTCCAGTTCCTCGTAACCGAGCTTCCTCTAGCCTCAATGAAATAGACAACAATGATGGGTAAAAAACTGCATGTCGAGCATGATTGTCATCATGGTAAGAGAAAAAGTGCTCTCCACTTTTCTTTTCCCACTGCAATGCAGGCTGGTGCTTCTCCAATAAATTGAGGTAATCCCTTCCAATGATTGGTCCTCCACCACCTTCACCTGCTGAACAATTTATTGGATGAAAGCATAAATATAGAAACTTATAAGAAACTATCTACATAATGAAACCAGTAAGTATCTAAAGCATGATTCTCTAAGATTTATAAGAAATATAGGATATTAAATTGACAATAATTATGTAAGATAAATTGACAAAAGCCTCATTTAAGTTAGGAATAACAGATGGATCAAGATACCTTCAGAAATTAAGTAGTCGTTTCCGTAGAAATTGATACCAACAAATATTTTCTGGGCTAGACCCTGAGCATCTTGACTAAGGCTCCCCAGGAGAAGCTGCAAGGTAAAACGTATCCACTGCAGAGGTGCATTTGGACCAGGATTATGAGGACTTGAAAAGTCATAAGTCATCAAGGAGAAACCATCTACAGCATCGCTTAAGCTCTGAAGATCCTCAGGCCCAAAGTCATGGGCTTGGAGAGTCTCCGAACTTGCTGGACCTATGACATAGATCAACTGCAGATGTTGCTTGCTGTTCCTCGCTGAGGTTACAGAGTGGAGAGCATGTCCAAGTTGTTTTACGAATGCTAGTGCCTAAATTTTAATATTTTTTTTCCAAAAAAAAAAAAAAAAAAAAAAAAAAAAAAAAAAAAAGGCATTGTTTAATGTCTCAGATTGGAAAATGAAAGGCTAGATTGATGGAAGAATTAAGCCAGATTCAGAGAACTATGAAAACAAACTCCAGCTGACCACTACATAAGAAGCTATCTAATTCTTCTACATTACCTTTTTCCGCAGGTCTGGTTCAAATAAAATACCATAAGCTGTCCACCTGGACCAAGACTCTAGCACAATACCATCGTAGCCCATCTCCCTGTGCATCAAGAATGGGTTTAACTTAAAAATTAAAGCAAACAATCAAAGCTAGATGATACATATGATCCTAATATAGTTTCTGAGGCTAAAAGGCCTAAATTGAAGAGTATATAACAAAGAAGGTCCTTACTTGCACTCTGTTAATATAAGATTGATTGCTTTTTCCCTAAGCTTCTTCTTTGTAAGCAGATCCCTGGGAACTGCCTCCAGAACAACTCTGGGCACAACCTATTCACCAGAATCTGTATGTAAGATTTCAATGAGCCCTGGCTTTGCAAAACTTATAAATAGAAACCATAATCATGAATTCCAAGCAGAAGACAACATTCTCCATAAGGGATTAACAAATAGTGTCAAGCTTGGCAGAAAAACTTAAATAAAAAAAGGGGAAAACTACTGCTGAATTACCAACGCTTCTCCAGCCCTTCGGAGCGCAGATAACCATCCTGCATCGGCATTATGTCTCCCCTCCAGTACCACGCTGCTTCCCTGGCTGCATCAAAATACACAAATTATATCTTCCTCTTTTTCCAGCTCAAATATCATAAAACAAAAAATATCCATGTTCATTCTCTTAATTCATATTTTGGACAATCAGGCAGCGAACATACCTCTTAAGATCATACCATACAGGCGACAAGTGCGTAAATTTAGAGTTGAATCTCTTCGCCATTTCATAGCCTTTGGAATTCCTGCATTGTCAGATATCAGAATCACCGCAAACATTCTCCAAACCATCGCAACACAACAATGCCTGACCTAGACGTTACACTACTGCATTGAATTGAAGGAGGACTAACCATGGAGTGATGTAGGCCAATACAGGATATGTGTAATGCCGAAGAGACGTGTCCTCCAAGATTTTCGAATGCTCCTAAATCATTAACTAACCAATAAATTATCACTAAACAAACATTTTCCATATGAGATCGATCGATGATCAAATGTGAGCGAGAGTACTGCTTACGGAGAGGATTTCTTGATAGGTAACATCAGGCTTGACCAGTCCACGCAAATGCTCCGGAGACGCAGTACTTATCAGAGGAGCAGCTTTTTTCACGTAATAGAGGAGTACGGCCAGCGCTGGGATCAGGACGACGCATAAGAGAATGAAAATGGTGACAAGCTTCCGATTAGAAGCAGAATCGGCGGCTCTGTCAGCTCTAGAGCTCGCGGCTACTGCGAAGGGGTCCTTTGGTCGGCGACCACCTCGCCCGACTTGACGCTCTCGCTTCTTCGCCATGGGAGCTATCGACTGAGTCACATCCGAGTCAAAATTTTCAATTGAATCTCCGGTTGAAGAACCACTGAGTGAGTGAGACCATCGCCATTTGCTGATTGGATTGATGTTAGTTGCTAGTACTAACACAAGCCAAAACGACGTCGCAAGTATATCCATTTGAACATTTTAAAAGACAATTATGCCCTCATCTTTTCTTCACAATCACAAACACGTTCAAGTCCAGAAAACATCATCCACTCCTCTCCCTCCAGAAACCAACATATCTGTTCGCTGAGAGGGTTTTGCATATAAACCCTAGTTTGTTTAAATGTCGAATTCCAATACGAAACCATTTTCAGTCTATTAAACAGAGTCCTTGCGAGTCCAGGTAATTTTTTGTTTCAAATTTCACATTCCGCTGTATAATATACGTTTTTGCGTTGTATAAATTGGATATGGAGCCAACAAAGCTACTGCTTGCGTCTTCTAAATCTACTGTATCCACGTCTTTACCTCTATTTCTCTCGTATAAGCCTGCTTTTGTTGAAAAGCCCAAGTTTTATGTGAAGTCACATATCTCGCTCTCAACAAACAATTCTCAGTTCTTTGGGCAAAATTTGGTTTTGAAGGATAAAATTGGGTATTTTGGTTATGTTAGAAAATCTCGCTTCCCTTTTGTGCCAGTTAGAGCTGCTGTGAAGAGAAGGAAAGAGCTTCCTTTTGATAATGTGATTGAGAGAGACAAGAAGCTAAAACTAGTATTGAAGATTAGGAGTATTCTAGTGAGGTCGCCTGAGAGAATTATGTCACTTAAGCAATTGGGTAGGTTTAGAAGAGATTTAGGTCTTGATAAGAAGCGTAGATTTATAGCTTTATTGAGGAAATTCCCTGCTGTGTTTGATATTGTAGAAGAAGGGATATATTCGTTGAAGTTCAAGATGACACCAGAAGCTGAAAGATTATATTTAGAGGAGATGAAAGTTAGGAATGAGATGGAAGGTTTGTTGGTTACTAAGTTGAGGAAATTGCTGATGATGTCTATTGAGAAGCGGATTTTGTTGGAGAAAATTGCTCATTTGAGGACTGATTTAGGATTACCTTTGGAATTCCGTGACACTATTTGTCATAGGTATCCACAGTATTTTCGAGTTGTTGCAACTGGGAGAGGCCCTGCGCTAGAGCTAACTCATTGGGATCCTGAACTAGCTGTGTCGGCAGCTGAGTTGTCTGAAGAAGAAAATCGGGCCTATGAGTTGAGGCAGAAGAATTTGATTATTGATAGACCTCTTAAGTTTAATAGAGTTAAGTTGCCAAAGGGTCTTAATCTTTCGAAAGGGGAAATGAGAAAGATTGCTGAGTTTAGAGATATGCCTTATATATCCCCATACTCAGATTTTTCAGGGTTGAGGCAAGGTACTCGGGAGAAGGAAAAGCATGCTTGTGGGGTTGTTCACGAAATTTTGAGTCTCACTGTCGAGAAGAAAACACTTGTGGATCACCTTACACATTTTCGAGAGGAATTTAGATTCTCTCAGCAGCTGAGAGGGATGCTGATAAGGCACCCTGATATGTTCTATGTGTCCTTGAAGGGTGATAGGGATTCAGTTTTCCTGAGAGAAGCATATCGTGATTCTCAACTTATTGATAAGGATCGGCTGTTAATTATCAAAGAGAGGTTCCGTGCTCTTGTTGCTGTTCCAAGATTCCCGAAGAGAGGTGCTCCCAGGAGAGATGCTGACCAGGCTGATGAGTTAGGAGATGAAAGCGATGAGGAGGAAGAGGAATGGTCTGTTGATGACTACATGGCTGGTGGTGGTAAGTTTGACGATGAAGATGATGATGGAGAAGATGATTGGAGTGACGAAGATGGAGATGATGACACACCTCCAGACTTTGATGACGATGATGGAACTGTGAAGATAGGATTAGGCAAATCAGCTAAACCAGTAAATGGCTCGATAAGGAATGAAGAGAATAAGCCGCAGGAGCCTGTGTTTCCTGATGGCAGGCCGCGAGAACGGTGGTAAAAGAGGACGTAATTTTCTCCGCACATCAAGTCCTTGACAGATACATTTAGTGGAAAGCTGCTATTTTTAGGCTTGATTCTCTACACTGAAGAATCCAGTGCCTGTAAGCCAGTGTTCTTCAAGCTATAAGAAGTCACGATCCAGTATTCAAAGATCAGGAAACTGATACGCCTGAGAGATGTACAACTTTGTAGCATGATAATGCACTTGTTACAACCTTCTAGTTGATATAATGAAACTGTTTGATGTTTCACAGCTATACACTAACCATTACTTTCAGTAGTGTATTACTCACAGTTCAAAAGCAGATTTAAGCTAACTGGAGTTTCGATGTCTGTACCCAATAGTAATACCAAAATGATTCGTTTAATCTGGAAATCTATTTTGCAAAGCAAAAGATGATAAAATAGATAAAAACATCTTATCCACAATGAGTCTCATAAAACGCTCAGTTCCGTCAATAACATATTACCCGCCAAAAGGAAAACCTCCATGGCCGCGAAATTCACAACGTATCACCCGCATCACAGCTTCAATGCATCAGCCAGTCTCAATCAAAACCCCGATTATCATTCTTCATCTTCTCTCGCTCTTCAACCAAGCACTGATTTCTCACTCGAAACTAGTTCACTCTCTGCTTCTTCCGCTTTCTCTTTCTATGAACCAAACAACATTACAAGCTTGAGTTCCGTCAAATCGATGCATACCCAGATGATAAAAAGGTACAAAATTCGAAACACAGACGTTGTAGCTAAGAGCCTGATTTTGTGTTATCTCGAGTTCGGTGATTTCAAGTCAGCTGCAAAAGTATTCTTGGTGGATTACGCAAGGAGTTATGTAGAATGGAGAGCGTTTTTGGAAGAATACGAGAACTTCGGAGGGACATTATCTCAAGTTCTTGAAGTCGTTGGTGAGTTGCATGGTAAAGGAGTTATTTTTAAACCTAGAATTCTTACTGTAGTTTTGAAAATTTGCTCTAGAGCGAAGAATTCTTGGTTAGGGCTTAATGTTCATGCTAGTTTGATCAAGAGAGGCCTTGAATACGATGTGCATTTGAACTGTGCTCTGATGAATTTCCATGAAGGCTGTTGGAATGTAGATAGTGCTAATAATGTATTTAAGGGTGTTTCTATTCGTGAGAATCAATTGTGGAATGAAGCAATTGTGATGAATTTGAGGAATGAGAGATGGAGAAGAGCGATTGAATTGTTCAGCGAAATGCAGTTCTCACTTGCGAAAGCTAGTAGCAGGACTATTGTGAGGATGCTTCAATCTTGTTCAAAATTTGGAGGTCTAGATGAAGGAAAGAAACTTCATGGGTATGTTTATAAGTTTGGATTGGAATCAGATTTGTTTATTTGCAATTCTCTGATTGTTATGTACTCCAGAAATGAAAAACTTGAACTTGCTAGGATAGTTTTTGATTCAATGAAAGATCGAGATATATCTTCTTGGAACTCCATGATTTCGAGTTATACAACACTTGGTTATGTGAAAGATGCTTGGGATGTTTTTGATAATATGGAATCTTCAAATATTAAGCCAGATATCATAACCTGGAATAGCCTTTTATCAGGGCATATAGCTCATGGATCTTATGTAGAAAGTCTGACCGTTTTGCGTAGAATGCAGGCTTTGGGTTTTAGGCCTGATGCAAGCTCTGTCTCTAGTTTGCTTCAAGCTGTTACTGAATTAGGTCTAGTAGAATATGGTCAGGAAATACATGGTTACATTATTCGTAACCAGCTTGACTATGATGTTTATGTTGAGACTTCATTACTGGACATGTATGTGAAGAATGATAGATTGGACTGTGCAGAAACAGTTTTTGGCATTATGAAGAACAGAAACATTGTTGCTTGGAATTTGTTGATATCTGGGTATTCAACCAGGGGCCGAATTGAAGACACTAGAAAGTTATTGAGTTTGATGGAAGAGGAAGGAGTTAAACCCGATTTAGTAACTTGGAATAGTCTAGTTTCAGGTTATTCAGTTTCTGGTCACAGCAAGGAAGCTTTAGATACAATTTATCTGATGAAAGAGTCAGGCTTTCTTCCTGATGTGGTTTCTTGGACCTCTTTGATATCAGGTAGTTCCAAAAATGAAAAGTATATTCAATCCTTCAAATTTTTCAACCAAATGCAGCAGGAAGGTATCAAGCCGAACTCTGCCACTTTGTCCACCTTGCTTCGAACATGTGGAAGCCTTGGTCTGTTGCAGATGGGTGAAAAGATTCACAGCCTCTCTGTTAAAAATGGTTTCTTAGAAGATGTATACGTAACCACAGCCCTGATTGACATGTACAGCAAATCAGGAAATTTAGAAAAAGCTTACCAGGTTTTCCTAAACAGCGCAAACAAAACGCTAGTCACATGGAATTGCATGATCATGGGGCTTGCGATTCACAGTCAGGGTAAAAAGGCAATCTCACTTTTTCATGAGATGAGTGGAGTAGGAGTAGAACCAGATGATATAACGTTCACAGCTCTTCTTTCTGCTTGCAAGAATTCAGGTTTAATTGACGAAGGCTGGAAGTACTTTGATAGTATGAGCTCGGATTATAACATAACCCCAACAGTAGAGCACTATTCATGCATGGTAGATCTTCTTGGTAAAGCAGGTTATCTAGATGAAGCATGGGACTTCATTCAAACAATGCCATTGGAACCAGACGCTACCATATGGGGAGCATTTCTCAGCTCTTGTCAAAACTATAAAAACATCGAGTTTGCTGAGATTGCAGCGAACAGACTCTTTCAGTTGGAACCATACAACTCCTCTAACTATGTTCTAATGATGAGCTTGTATGCTATGTCAAGCAGATGGGACGACGTTGAAAATGTTAGAGATAAGATGGCTGATGCAGGTGTGAAGAATGGACCAGTATGGAGTTGGATACAGATTAACGACAAGATTCACATGTTCAATGCAGACGGTAAACTCCATCCAGATACTGGAGAAATATATTTCGAACTATTCCATTTGGTTTCCGAAATGAAGAAACTTGGTTACACACCAGACACCAGATGTGTGTATCAGAACATTGAAGAAGTAGAAAAAGAGAAGATTCTAATGAGTCATACAGAAAAACTAGCCATTACTTATGGACTAATGAAAACAGAAAGCAGTGTTCCAATCTGGGTGATCAAGAACACAAGGGTATGTTCTGATTGTCACACAGCTGCAAAATACATGTCTTTGGTAGGAAACAGAGATATTTTCATCCGAGAAGGCACTCGGTTCCACCATTTCAGAGAAGGGAAGTGCTCATGCGACAATTAGTGACATTGCCTTGTAGTTCAATTGTTCAAATTTTCATATAGTGGAAGGTAACACCATCATATCTGTGCTATAGTAAATACAATTTGTTAACAGGGTGTAGAATGCTCTGGAGAATTTGATAGTAATCTTGTAAATCTGTTACGAGAAAATGAAAGGCATGTGAATGCATATAATGTAAACCGTTCATGTGACTTCTTATCATACTTTTTGTATTTAATGCTCACCACACACTTCGCCAGTAGGTGATACACTGCACAGCACACTAATATTGCTTGGAGAGTTGACACTTTATACTTATCTACCTAAGATCGAGTTTAGATTTCCACTTTTGACAAAGAAACAAGTCTAAACTTCCTTTCAACTGTCTTCACTGCTTCCACTTTCCTGGATTCGCAATTTGCATTATCTTAATCTCTGACAGAACCAGAGGAGGATTCGGTTTATACTACAAAACTTTTTGACTGAAAATTTTCCAATTTATGCCAAGGATGCCTTTTCCCTTAGGTACAAGGAATTTGCCAAAGCTTGTTTAGACCCTTTTAAAGACAAACATATCAGATACCAGCCAATGCAAAAGATTTTGAAGAAAGATATTAGGTAATATAGCAAAAACAAATGGACACTTGTGAGATTTTCATAGCATATAATCTTCTTTTCAGATGCAGGAACTGCCCAGTCCACCATTTAGTCTTCATCGTATTCATGTGATTCGATGCCATGAATGAATCTTCCACATTTTCCAAACTCTATATATGAAATTATGAATAAAATCTTCAATTGAAGCATCAGAAAAGGTACACGCAAACAAGAGATACGATTATATGTACACAACAAGTAACAAAACTGTACTGATAGTTCTTAAAAGAGGTTCTTTTTTTATCTAGTGAATTCCTGCCAACTACAACATTTGAAACCACCAGTTCAATAGCCTAACTTTTCCCATACATGAATATTTACAAATGATGCCACAGTATCATCATACCCACCACAATTCACAAAAACCTAGTGAAAATTGAAAGATACAAGTTGGGATTGAACTGACTGATTCTTCTCCATTAACGAAAACTCAAGGAAAGAACCTAAACTAGACTGGATGGGAAGTAAACCAAAGGGTATTCAACTCAACCAAGGACAGGCACAGCCAGCATTTTGTGTTCAAAACTTCTGAGAATATGGAAGAATTGTAACCTACCAATATCTCTATAAAGCTTCAGCAACCCTTAGTCCCTCCAGGATTCGACTAGTATCGGTTGATAGGTTCAGTCCTGTCCTGCACAGCCATCCTCTCCGAGACATCAGCCAGTGACTTGAGATTGCACCTAATCAAGGCCTGGACAAAGTAACATGTCTCATCCTTGGTGTTACCTTCTGGTACATCCACCACAAATGACTCGACCACTAGTGTTCCTGGTCTTCCATCTATTATCTCAGGATGGACAGTCATGACTGATGAGTAATTCTGCAGACGTAGTAGCATTCACATAAGCAATTGGTTTCAACCAAATGATCAAACCTGTAAATACAAAGTACAAACAAACCTTTAATCTGTGATCACCACCAACGATCTTGATTCCGAGAATGTGTTCATCATCATCTAGAAGCTCCAAACGCTCTGTGCTGGTGGTAGCAGGAAGGCCAGATTTGACATTCACTTCTCTAACACTACCAATTCCAAGATCTCCATTCACCACACACCTGCTCACAAATGGCTTGTACTTCTGCGGCTGATCAAATCGCCTCACTAACGACCATACCTGATCGAATCAACAACCAAACAAATCAGTAAACAAAGAAAATGAAAAAAGAAAAATCGAGTCAAACATCCTTAAAAAAGGAAAAGAAAACCACAGATATCTCTCAACAAATCATTAAAAACTACACAAATCAAGAAAAAAAAAAAAACAGAAGATTAAACCAAAATTGGAAACCTCTAATAACTCAGATCTCTGCAACAAAAAAGGCAAAAGAAAAGAAAGAAGTAAACATCTAAACAAACAGGAGACACACAGAGTCAAACACGTCGTCAATATCAATAATCTCAAATCGATCAAAAAAACGACTCATCAATTCAATTCAATTCAATTGACATACAAGATGAACAGGCGCTCTGATATGCTTCACCAAAGCAGAAGTACACTGATTCTCTCTAGCCTCATGCCTGTGATGCCTCCTTATGTACTGCGCCTCCATCACACCATACGCGTCGCCGTTGTTCATTTTCAATCCACAACTCTGTATTCAATTCGATTCAATTCAAAAAACTACGTGAACCAGAAACTAGAAACAGTAGCTTAACAAAGATAAGCTTTGTAGCAATTGCAGAGGATTTGGTGCCAAATAGCAGTACAGGTACAGCCTTAGCTTTTAGCTTTAGCTTTGGTTTTGGTTTTGGTTTTGGTTTCAGCCTTCACTATCAAACGCCTATAAATCCACCGACAATTACATTTTTTTATATATTTTCCCTTAACCTAAAGCGTTTAAATCCGGGCCCACCAACTTGTCTATTAAAATAAACACACTTATCCTCTTCTATTCAAGATTTCGTTAACGTGACAGGTAGGTTACCCTCACGGTCCACTCTTTTTATCTTTATTTGCGTGACAACCACTAGTGGCCGATTTTTATTTAAAGTCAATATTGGGTGCAAATTGTAAATTCCAATTTAGTTTATTAAAGTCAAATTTCAATGAAGTGGTGCTGATGGTATCATCATCTTAAATTAATCAAGATAATTATCGTCCAAAAATTACAAAAACACCCTCCAATTTGTTCTAAATTACTTAATACACTCCAACTACTTTTCACTACATTCATGTGTCGCCTGTCAGAGAAACAAACAACTAACACTAGTGCAGACCGCATTCATTATCTAAAGCATGTGATCGTCGATTCGACGGTGGATAAATTTCCACGTGTATAAGAGGTTACGATCGTGAATTTTAATTGGCCCACGTGTGCAAAAGTCAATATATAAGCCACAACTTTTGCGAATTAATTTCCATCACCCATCAACCAACCTAAATGGAAAACAAATATTTCCGTGACACTGTATTTAATAGTCGGCATAATTTAGAGAAAATTCTAATTCTAAAACTATATAGTATACAAATTTTCATGTGTCGATCACGTGATTATATTCTTTCTTTTTTGGAGGCATATCCAACTCCCTTGAGAATGGAATCAACATTATATTCTAAAACTATTTAATTATTTATTTAAATTGAGATAATGAAAATGGTGATATTTTGGCAGTATATGTATTTGGTTAGGTCTGGAGAAAGGTTTGCGAGGTCTTAAAGGTAAAGGAGAGAGGGTATCATGTGATGATGTTGATAAAGACAAATGTTGTAGAAGATGAAGATGCAGAGTATATGAGTCTTATGTCTGGTCTTTGTCGTCCATGTCTTTGTTCATTGTTTCTGTTTGTATACTCTAATCATACTTTAAGCTTAATCTTCTGCCCTAATTTTGCCTTATTAAGCTTTGTAATTTTTTTATTTTTTTTTTTTTATATTTTTTCTAAATGTAGTTTATGTTCGGTTCATTGTTCGCAGGGCTGTGAAAAAGTTGGGTCCGATTTAAGTTTTCAGATATTTTATTATGTTATAAATTTTTTAATTGGATATTGGAATTTGATATATGTAAAAAGATTTCAATTTTTAATATTTGAAAGAAAATATATGCAACAAATTATTTTTTAGTTCTAAACATAAATAAAATCTTTTAAGTTTTTATTTAAATATAATAAATTTGGTGTATGTTTGTAATGCTTATTTTTAAAATTCAATTTTATAATTTTAGCATTTGTTTATATTTATAAAATTTGTAATATTAAAGAGAAAAATATTTCATATCTGGTTATTCAATTTAAAAAATTGAATATTCGATTTTTTAATAAAAATAAATTATAATTTTTGTATTTAAAAAAATTAATTACATATTTTATCTATGAAAATTAATTTTAAATTAATATTATTTAAATTTACAAATTGTATAATAAATTTATTAATTAAAAATATAAATATATAATATTAAAATATAATTTGATATTATTTTGAAGGAGTGAGCGCAATTAATTTTTTTCTAAATTTTGGAACTGGATCGCATCTAGTATCCGAAAATACACCGGCCTATGGTGGATATAGAGTCATTAACAACACAATCGTGGTATTAACAAAAAGAATTGTGGTATTAGATGGAATACAGTTGGGTTACATAATTAGTGATATAATTAATTAATAGTTAAATGCAAATGATGTGTTAAATCAAGTGGGCAAGTTGCCATAACTTTGTTGGATGGCATGTGGTTAATGACATATCGAGAGCTACATTTAGAGATAATTAATTAATCGCTCACCTTCCAGAACACCATATTCAATGTTGTCTTTGTCGTGTGAAAACTAACTTCCGCATATGTGAGAGAATATCCGTTAAAGACTCGTCTGGTGGGTGGGGGCTATTGTGTTGGTAGTACGGTCCGATTCGAATTAGATAAAATCAGATTGATTTGGAAAAGAAATGTAATTGTTGTATGGAATTATTTGAATTTACATATAAATTCAGTGATGAGTTTAAATGTTTAGATTATTGATTAAGAATTTTCGTTATTTTTTTTATTACAAACCATAATTTATAATCAAATTAGTAAAATAATGGATAAATTTTAATTATAATATTGATATCGTAATATCAATCATTAGAAGAATAAAATAGTAGCAAGCAAAATTAAAGTAAACAAAAAAAGTACTCTCTCTGATCCAATATAAGTGAAGTTTTAGACTTTTTCACTCTTATTAAGAAAAAAATGAAAATGACTGTATAAACCTTCGTAAATGCATTCTCTCTCTTTCTTTTACTCTAATTTTAGTAATAATTACTAATGATAAATAAGGGTATATCAGGAAATTTATTTAACTTTTTATCTAGAAAATCTAAAACATCACTTATATGGAATAATTTCAAACAATTTAAAACATCACTTATTTTGGATCAGAGGTAGTAATGAAAAAACAACTCAAAACATTTAATGCAATTAAGGCAATTTGTCTAATTCATATAAAGATAACAACCTAACTAATAAGAAATAAATTATTATATGTAATTTCGATAACAGTATCTCCATATAAATTGCTATCTGGTGCTCTATCTTAACTTTCGAGATATACCATAAAAGTAATAATTAAAGTTGTAATTAATAGCCATGCAAGCAATACTCAAACTCCTCATAAAACATCAACTTGTAAATATAAACAAAAAGATTGTCATAAGTTAGGTGATAATTTAAACTTTAGAGATAGTGTTGGGAAATCGGCGACCGATTTCCGTCCCTCCAGACTGCTTCAAGCAGAAAATAACAGAGAAATTTAATGAAAATAATAATACAAGAATTTAACGTGGAAAACTCCCGATTGGAGAAAAACCACGGACCACTAAGAAAAATAATCACTATATAAAAATTATTACACCATATAACATACAAATATTTCTCTCTCACACCCTTAATTCCTGATAATACTATCTTCAGAAAGATCTCCAAGAGAACCACTCTAAACCTCTCAAATAGTATACAAAAGAAATTGAATTTTGTTGTTTTGTGTGTATTTAAACTAAAGGACCTAAAACCCTTATATACATACCAAAACCATCATCATATTTCTAACTTTTCGATGTGGGATCCTACCATGTTTGACTTTTCTTACTTTTTAACCGACTTCAACAAATCTACACCTTAAAAAGAAGAAAAGTACAATCTGTTGGCCTTTACGGTTGTCCAGCTATACATAATAGAATCAACTACATAATAGAATCAACTTTCCACCTGACTCTAAACTCGCCAACCATGTGTAGTTGCAACCTTTACATTGTCTGCTACTGACAATCATAATTCTAATTTCAAGAATTATCATACTCCCACCATAAAAGAGTACCTCCACTCAGATTGAATAACATCAATCCAAGAATTTTCACTTGAAATCACTTCCCAATTTCAAGAATTTCAATTTCGACTCATGTCGAAAAAACCTGTTAATAACTTATGGTGCAACCCTCTTTTTGATTTCTTGAGAGTCCATTAGCCATCGACATCATTTTCCACCACACACCTTGCATCTCTTACCAACCAATGCCTATGTGCAAACTTGTGGACCAGATACCAATTAAACATCCTCTTTCATGGCAACTCTAACGGTAGCAATCATGTCATGAGGATCTTCATCTTTTATTACAAGACGAATTCAACATCTCCATGTTCTAGGGAGATAGCATTGGCAGCAACCATTTTCCTTTTGAGCTTTTAGTCGAATCTGCCCCATCTTGGACATTTACTCTTGACATGTCCAGGTTGATGACAATTCCAGCAAACTACATTCTTCATGGGGTTTTTACCTTTCTTCATTCTTCCATTAGTAACAAGGGCTGAATTTTCATGAGATTTATCATCTCCATCCTTCAGTCTTCTTTCCTCAGAAATCAATTTGCCTGTCACTTTTGAGAAAATCACATTTTCCTTCTCATACATTAAGATAGGTTGCATGTATTTATAGGAAGATAGAAGAGACCAGATGAGTCGAAGTGCCTTATCTTCATCATCAATTTTCACTCCAATAGATTCCAATTCAAAAACAATCTCATTGAGCTTACTCAGATGGTCAGAAATAGTTGCACCTTCATCCATTTTCAATTTATGAAATTGCTCTTTCAAATATAGCCTATTTGAAATACTTTTGGTTTGGTACAATTCTTCCAATTTCTCCCACAACTCCTTTGCTGTAGACAATCTAATCACATTAGCAAGAATATTTTTAGCTAAACACAAGCGAATTTGACTTGCAGCTTTTATATCTAGCTCTTTCCATTTTTCATCACTAACTTTGGATTTTTCTGAGTCTTTACTGCTTTTAGATTTTTCTGAATTCTTTTTGTTGATTTGTCTTCCATTTAAAGCCTTGCATAATCCAGACTGGATTAACACATCCTTGACTTGTACTTGCCACAAGTCAAAATTAATTCTCCCATCAAATTTCTCAATCTCAAATTTTGTCCCCATGCTTATTTTGTGTTAATAACTGGCTAATAGAAATGAAAAGTATCCACTAAATTAGTTCCTAGAAAAGAGTGGTGGATAGCACTAAATTAATTCTCCCATGCTTATAAAAGACCACTAGTGGATCACAATGGATACACTTAAATACCAAGTCTTTCCTAGCCAAAACCTCATTAGATTATACTTATTCCCACTATTACTAAATAATTAAACACACCAAAGCAACTTTACCAGAATAGCAAACTCCACAAGAATCTGACTCTCCTTACTACTCCACCGCGGAAAGCTCATTCTGCTTGAATCCAATAATTCTATTTCAGATTTTTTTTTCCTGATGTGGAAGATCAGACAAAACTGCAACCACAGAGCATACTAAAATTTCAAAGAATTATTCTTCACTGAAAGCTCTGATACCACTTGTTGGGAAATCGGCAACCGATTTCCGTCCCTCCGAACCGCTTCAAGCCGAAAATAACAAAGAAATTTAATGAAAATAATAACACAAGAATTCAACGTCGAAAACTCCCAATTGGAGAAAAATCACGGACCACCAAGAAAAATATTCACTATATGGAAATTATTACACCATATAACATACAAATATTTCTCTCACACACCCTCAATTCCTAATAATACTATCTCCAGAAAGATCTCTAAGAGAACCACTCTAAACCTCTCCAATAGTATACAAAAGAAATTGAATTTTGTTGTTTTGTGTGTATTTAAACTAAAGGGCCTAAAGCCCTTATATACATACCAAAATCATCATCATATTTCTAACTTTTCGATGTGGTATCCTACCATGTTTGACTTTTCTTACTTCTTAACCGACTTCAACAGATAGAACATTTTCGGCAAGCCACCAAAGTACTAATAATGGTACAATCTGTGAAAGATAGTCGTTTGAATACCTGAACGGGATAAATAAAAGAATAATAGAAGCGTCAACTCTTGATGCTTGAGATTATGACCCCAAATCTTGATCACCTCCGTATGGGATAATTACTTCTTAATGATATAACTCTATTTATAGTGACCGCCAAATATATTTTCCTAATTTATTTCCTCCTAACAAGGAATACCAAATAATTGAATTTAGAAAAATAATTTTTTTCAAACTTAGGACTCTAACAATAAAGAAATAGATTCAAACTTAAAAGTAGAAAAATCCTTCATTAATAGAAATGTTTGTGATCTAAGTAAATAGAAATTTTATGATCCAAGTATATAAGAGTTCCTTATGATTTAAGACATTCCAACTATGTAAATGTGTAAAGTCAAGTAGATGACCATTGGGATCAAATAAATGACCATTGGAAATAACTAGACTCCGGCATGAATTGAGGGTTACGAGTGTATATACTTAGAGCACCACTAGATTCAAGTATATGATTGTCGGTGGATAAGTACATCAAGTAAGTAGAAGTGAATGTAAGAGCTATACGAGCAACAATTTTAATGTTCTTTAAATAAGTGTCAAGGTATAAACGGAAGTGAGGTTTAACACTTTAATTTGTATGATTTTTAGGGAGCCACATTAGAGACAGGCTTGAGATCCATGGAAGAATATCCAAAAATTAAAGATACTCATTGACAAAATCAACTGGCATTCATCATTCGTGAGCTTTAACACTTTAATTTGTATGATTTTTAGGGAGCCACATTAGAGACAGGCTTGAGATCCATGGAAGAATATCCAAAAATTAAAGATACTCATTGACAAAATCATCTGGCATTCATCATTAGACGATGGACCAAGGGTCATATGGATAGTGAAGTGGATGATAAGAACCTTAAAAATTAAGTTTCATCGGGGTTTTTTTTTTTCTAATGATGAATCTTATACCGATTTCAAATGATATCACTTGAAAGCAAGCTGAATATCCATTTCCTTTTTATTAAGTCATGTGTTCATATGAAACGATCTTCAAATTGTATTTCTATTTTCTTAATATTTATCATCAACCCTCTCGCACTCTGAACTTGTAAATTAAATTTTCTCATATACACATATATATATATATATATTAATTTGTTTCCTATTGAGATAAATCTTGACTAAATATTAGTTGCTATTTATATTATTCAAAGCATATTTTTTCCTTATTTTTATAAGTATATTTTTTTTAAATGACTTATAAGTATAATATAATAGCTTAGAATTTGTTCTCATGATTACACAACCCTACACAGTCTAGAAACATAATTGGAGTCCAAGAGATTCACTTACCATTAGCTCACCATCTTGATTTTGGTGATTCCTCTTTATGAAATATGCTTTATACACACTTTACTTCATATGATCTATTACTTAACATATATTTTCTGACTTTACTTATTATTAAGCACATTGATTAATATACATATGCAATAGTTTAATCCTTAATTCACCATTACTGCATGCAATAATCATACAATCTATTATTAAAAAGATAAAAGGTAGCCACAAATAAGGAGTTCCGCTCTAAACTTCTATATATTTTAACAATATAAACTTAGGTGAATAGTCAAGTTAAGGTCATATAATACTGAAAGTAAATAATCAAACTCTTCAGCATTGTATATTATTCGATGAAATAGGAAAAACGTGTTTCCAATATGAACTCATAAAATATTGAATACTAGTGAGATTTCCAAAAAAATCACGATATGTTTAGCATATTAGCCAAAAAAATCATAGCTTTTTCATTTGTAGCCAAAAAACCTACTTTCTAATGTTTCATCCGTTGTTTGGGTAATTCTTGCTTGTTCTGACGAAGAGCATTTTGGTCATTTTTGTATCAATTTTTTATATTAATAATTGGAATTCTTTGGTTGTCATATGCTTGGTCGTGCTTCGTCCATGTGTTTGTTTGTTTGTTTTTATTTTTTAATTTTTTCACTTACAATCCTTTTCTTCAAATTTGATTCTTTTTCCATAGCAAAATACAGCAACAACTAATTAAAATCTAAAGATTGAAAATTTATATACAAGAAATCAAGAAAGAAGAAGAAAATCGAAACCTCTCTATCTTTCTTTCTTTCTCTTTGTATAACAATATATCTATTATTCATCATCATCTAAACATAATAACAACCTCCCTGTTTTTCCACTCTGATCTAATTATAATAATCGTAAAACAGAGCACTTCACTTTACTTTTACAAGTAATTATCATCTTCAACATCACAACGAAGTAGCTCGACTCAAGACAAAGATGAAGAGACTCCATAACTCTTTCAAAAACCAAAACATGACAAGGAATATGAAGAACACGCTTTTGTTCATAACCACACTCTTCAGCCGATTTGTTTAAAAGATTAACAAAACTAGGGTGATTTAATTAGCAACTCGACACTAATAACAAATTGTTCCAGCTCTTCTCCGACATAGACATGGACATAACCGTTCGGGATGAATTTAAGAAGATCTCTTCGACGACCGCCAAGAGTGACGGTTGGTGAAAGATGACCGGAGAAGACTATACTAAGCAGACCCATCGACGATGCGAGAGAAATGATAGATGATGATTTTCATGATGTGGGCAAGATTAATTTGGGGAATAGAAAGTGAAATTATATGTGAAAGAACAACAACCAAGCATAGAAAACCAAAGAATTCCAACTAATAATTTTTAAAAAATGTATATATAGAAATGACCAAAATGCCCTTCAGCAGGAACATGCGGTAATTAGCCAAGGCGGATTAATAATGTTTTGAGTGGAAAATGTCAGAAAGTAGGTTTTGGGCTAAAAATGAAAAAGCTATGATTTTTTGGCTAATATGTCAAATCTGCTGTGGTTTTTTAGGAATCTCTCTAAATATTATGTGATCCTACAGATGTATCATAATCAAATATTTTTTGCATGAAACTTCTTTACTTCATGATAATTACTGACCCGCAAAATTTATAATAAAAATAAAATAACAAACTCATGCATCTAAAACACTCATCAAGCATGGTATATATTTGTTTTTATATAAAGAAAATGAAAACTTTACTGATCTAAGCATCAAATACAGATCTTTGGTATTTAAACACTTACAAATTACACCAAATGAGTAATTCTCAAGCATAATTCCTAATATTAGAACATAGTAAATAAATACAAAATCTAGTTTCTACCAAAGTTTTTTTTAACAATTTGAAAAACACAACCATCTTCCAATTAAATATTCTATGATGTATTATGAAATTCGTTGTATACTAGAAATTTTAAATCTTGAGATTTGCTAGAACCAACAAAACCTTCACTATTGCGTCTTTAGAAAAGAAGAAAAACTACCTCACAGATAGGGGTGGGAATAGACCAGGCTAGGCTAGACTTTTAGTTAAATAAACCTGGTCTGTATTCTAATAGTCCAGCCTGAGCCTGGCCTACAAGTCTATTACAGACTTATATTATAGATCTGACTGGATCTTTTTAAAGACATGTTAGGCCTGAAAGCCTGTTAATAGTTATTTGTATTAATAAAAAAGATAATGGGTTTTACATTTATAAACAAACTATTGGGTTTTTAATTTATAAATAAACTTACTAATAAATTTAATAAATAAAAGTACATATAAATAATATTAGGTCTGCATGTTAAGTTTTGGAGGCTTTTACCAAAGTCTGAGTCTGGCCTATTAATTAAATAGGCGTTTGAAAAAGTTTGAATCTAGTCTATTTATTAAATAGGCTAGGCCAGGCCAGGCCCCTGAAAGGCTGCCTGCTCTATTCTCATCCCTACTCATAGAGGAGGAGACAAGTCAGACGTCTTCTATGATGTATTTTGCAATTTGCTATACGCTAGAAATTTTAAATCTTGAGAGTTGCTAGAACCAACAAAAAACTTCATTATTCCATCGTTAGAAGAGAAGAAAAACTACATCACAGAGGAAGAGAAAAGTCGAATGTCTTCTTCGATAAGCACCTGAACTCTTATGTTGCCATAGTTCACCAAAGACTATAGCTCTGGGGTTGCAAACCATAAAAATATCGAAGAATGAAAATGAAACTAAAGCCAAAAAAAAAAAGGAATCGAGGGTAAATATTAGATTTAGATCAAAGTAAGGGAAGAAACCACAGGTACCAAATATTAGCCAGCCAGAGGATGAAAATGTTAGATTTTATAAATAAATCTAGAAAGAAATAAAATATAAATAAAAAACAAAAAAATAATGTCAAGCAAAGAGCAATTTTGTTTTCTCATTTTATTTACAAATGACTTTCTCAAAGCCTATATTTATAGGCTTACACAATATTTTAAAATTTAAACAGATGTCAATGCCTAAAATAAATAAAAGATCTCATGAAATCCTAATTGACTTTTAGACTTATTCAAATGAGTTTAAATTTTTTTGAATTAAATTGATTGAATATAAAATGTGCATTATTTTTACACTATTTTGTTTTATTATTTGATAGCCTTATTGAAGATTTGCTATTACTTTGTCTATTTTTGTAATTTTGGACAGATTGGAGGCAATTATATAAATATGAAGGTTTTGAGGATATGACAACAATTGCCAAAGTAGATTCAAAAAAGTCAACAAGATTTCATCTGAAGACTTATTTAGAAAGTAAATAACCGATATGATTTTTAGGATTTTATATTTTGAATTTTGAATTTTCAAATTAGGATTCTGAAGAGATTTTTAACGATTTTCAATTTTGTAACAGAGTATATATGTGCTCTTTACTCTGACTGATTAGAATTAGGGAGTTTTTTTTAGTTTTCAATAAAAAAAACTTTGTTTCTTCATTCTTTGTACAATCAATTTTATTGAGACGATGATGTTCGCTGCCCATGGGGTGCTAAACTAGTCTCATCCAGCTAAGTCAATTATACGTATTGTGAGAATTGTGTTTTAATTTATATGCTTGTTTAATATTTGTGTATTCTCTATGGGCATGGTTAAATTCACATGTTATTCTAATTAGTTAATTAAGTGCGCAATTGATTGATTAATTAGGATTAACACATTGCACATCAAATAGCTCGTAGTTAATTTGACCTAGGTAATGTTGAGAGTGCATAATCATAATTCAAGAACTGTCGTATTGATTCAATTGGTTATGGTCACGAGTCTTTTCTAATTCTTAATGCAGTTTACTTTAGATTAGTGATTGATTCGAAGAGTCGTACCCGGTTAGTCTCATAGCTAAGGAAAAGATTGATTATTAGACATGTTGTCAATAGCTATAACTGTGACTATTAAACTGCATATATATACTTAGTTTCGATGATCAACACTACGTTAAATAAATTGACTTAGCTGGATGTTTAGATATCATTGATTGTTTTATTCTCTTAATTTCATTTTTAGTTTAATTATTCATATAATCTACACCCCCAATTTTATTCGATTTAGTCTTAACATTTACAATTATTGATTTCCGTTCTCTGTGGGATTGACCCTATTTACTGCAAGTTTATTTGTATTACAGGTTAATTTATATTGACGGATTCTACACCCGTCATAAATCTAACATTCTTCATTAATTCAAACACGTAAAATTTAACCAAAAAGAAAAAGACTTATGCACTTTTTCATCACTCACTTTGATGCACTATCTCATCAATCTTGAAGCACTTTCTCCTCATATACGTTGATGCACTTCCTTTCCAACTTTCAACTGAAGTACTTTCTCTCCTTCCATCAGAATAAATATCCTTCATCATCACCATATTTTCTTCTTGAGCCAAATTCACATGTTCGACGTTATACCTGCAATTTTTCTATATTTGACCAAACATTTTAGATGAGCTTTCATCTTTATTGCTTAGATATAATTTCAACTATTGAAATTGTGAGAATGAAGAGAATGATGATTTGAAGACTTTTTTTGTTTATTTAATTTTTTTCAATTAAAAATAAAAAAAATGTTCTAAAGTTATGATATCATCTTGTATTTTCTAAATAAATCTAAAAAGAAATAAAATATATAAAAAAAAATGTAACAAGAGTTTCTAGAACATTTATAATTTTTTTTCTTCACAAATGATTTTCTCTATGCCTGTATTTATATGCTTAAATAATATTTCGAAATTGAATTTTAGACTTATTCAATTGAGTTTGAATTCGTATTGAATTTATTCTATTAGAAAATATCCTCCTCTCGCAGTAACACAGGTTGAAAAAGTGGAACTTAAAGAGAAGGCAGGGCGATTTGGCAGAAGAGATAGAAGCAACTCAATTAGTAGATTAAATATCTACTTTTTACATGTAATTTTATAGTGATCAACTTTTCATCATGGAAGTAATATAAGAGCATCTGCAATAAGGGGCAATTAGAGTCCTAATTTTGACACAAGTTTTTAATTGGTTGATATTTTTTTATAAAATGTTTTTCTTTATTTTTCATTCCTCTAAATTGAGACAAGGGATAATTGAGCTGTCACTTATCAAATTTTTCCGATTATCTTCTTAAAAGTATAAAACGTAACTGCAATTGTGATTTTTTTTTTAATTTCAATATAAGAAATTATACCAATTGTAGCAGGCAAAACCCGTGTGAAATTATAATAGAAAATTCTTCGTCGGCTGTAAATCATGTTGTTAATTATCCCACTGTAAATCATGTTGTTAATTATCCCACTGTAAATCATGTTGTAAAAGGATAAGTACGGGTAGTTGTCTAGGCCCATTGCAAAAGTATCACTAAATAGTAGCGGGTGCACTCGGCATGCTGTAAAATGATTAACAGTGGCAATATATATTGGCTGCAAAAATAATTAATCATAGTAGCGGTACAAAATAATTGTTAATAGTGGTTCATACATGCCGTAAAAACATCACTAATTGCAATGTACATTTCCTGCAACAATAATTTTTTTCTAAAAAAAAATTATGTATTCTACACATTTTATTCATTCATATATATATATATATATATATATATATAAATAATAGAGATTTCCGAAACACCATTGAGGGTTTGCCTTATTAGTAAAAAAAACTCAGTTGTTTCGTTTTTAGTTTTAAAAAAAAATCCTTTTTTCCATCCAAATTACTGTTCATCCATCAGTGATGAACAATAATTGATGGGCAATTTCATAATTTTCTATTTTTATTTTAAACTAAAAAAAAAAACATTTTTTCTTCTTCCTTTTTTTTTCTCTTCTTCTTTTCAGATTTGTTCTTACTCCCTCTCTTCTTATTTATTCTCTTCTTCTCTTCCTCTCTCCTCTTTCTTTCAATTCCAATGTTGTTTATCTGAATGAGAGTAGAAAACAAATTAACCTTAACCTTTGGAATAAATAGAATGAAAATTTAGGGTTGTGATGACACACTACCATGTCTTCGAGTTGCGACACTATGCGTTTAACATCCCAGGTGTTGGACTTGAAATCTGTGACATAGATCATGAGATGAGAAGAGTCTGGAGAGTAAACATGAAACAATAATCAAGTCGACAATAAGCTAAGCGTCACCGGTATGATCTTTAACACTCTCCGTTTAGAATAAACCATAACAAGAACCCACTTAGACGTTTAATCGAACACTTGGAGTGCGAAAGAGAAACCTAGTCTAAGCGCTTAGAAAAATTACGATCTAACAACCAAAAATTGAAAGGTAAACCAAAATGACGAAAACCTATCTCAATCCAATATCTAATTCAATTCACCCAAAAGTTAGGAATTTTTACCACAAACCCTAACTATTCCAATAGATTAAACAACCCTAAATCATCATGACAAGTCTAGATACCCAACAAGATTATGCTAACAACTATTGAAAATCAATCTAGGGTTGATATATCGCTTACCAGATGATAAGTCTAGAATTTACTTATATTTTAGTATATTTTGTGAGCTTAAATGCATAGAAATTGAGCTTAAAGGTTGAGATATTGCATGGATTTCTAGTGATTCTAGACTATTTCTATTGAGACAGAGACTTGGATGAAAAGATTTGGAAAAGAAGTCAAAACAAGCAAAAATCGGAACAAAGAAGGACCAAATAGAATTTCATATGGCAAAATATTTGATAAGGAAGAAGAAGTCGCTTGGTTAATTTGCTTACTCACTTTAAGGGATGAGGCGATATAAGAAGACTAAATACTCAAGACTCGCCTTAGGGATATTATGATGAGGGCGACATTAAGAATTCTTGCCTTCAAACCTCACCAGACTTGGCGAAATCTTCAGGTGCTAAAAGAGTATCTCACCGTGATGCATGCGATAATTAGATGCTGGAATTTGATATCGCCCAGAAAAGAGTAACATACTTGGCGATATTGGAGCTATCTTGTCTGAAGTAATTTTAAAGTAAGATAGAGTTGGCGAGAAGTAGTTAAATCATCTGAGTATCAGGCGACATAAAAGTGATGAAGAAGACATTTCGCCTATGAAGAGATGCTACTTGGTGAGAAAGTTCAGTGACATTTGTGGAAGTCGTTTGTGTTCAGATGAAGGAACAGACGACATAAAAGGAGGAAATTGTTACTTCGCCAATTTGTGTTTCTTTGTTGTTTTTATTTCAAAATTGCCACTGAACAAAACTCTATAAATAGGAGCTCAGTTGAAGCAATAAGAACCTTTAGACATTCTGTTATTTTTTAGCTTAAAAATCTAGATTCTTCTGTACGCTTTATTCATTATTTTTAGAGGAATTTTCTAGAGGAAGCTTTGTACTCTGTTTTCTGTGATCAGTGAGATTTAACTTGAAGATAGTGAAGCAAAGACTATGACAGAGTTTAGTTTCTATCTTCCTTGGTAAGATTTAGATCTTTAAGCATATTGAAGATTGATTTTGTGTTTTGCCGAATATTCTGGAGTAGATATGCTAGCTAATAGCTCTGTTTTGATTTGCTGAGATCTGCTGTGAATTATGATTTTGATTGTATGATTCTTGTTCAATTATAGTCAGATTTACCCAATTTTCATGCACTGGTTGAATTACAAGAACGAGAGTTAAGTAATCTTATTATTTCGAAGCTTGATTTAGACCAGAGATGACGATTAGGTTTCAGATCTAAGAACAGAGGATTGTTGTTTTAGAGATAGACAATAGATCTAATTTTCTACATATTGTGCTATTCAGTTATGTAGATTGTAATATAGAGATATATGCAACTGTATGATTGAGATATGTTAGATTGAATTAAGATATCTTCTACCAGATCAATAATGATGATCTAGAAAGTGAATCTGTGATTTAAAGTTGAATTGTACAATTTGGAATAATGTTTAGTAGAGATTAGTAGATCAACTACTCTATAGTTTAGATCACTTGAAGAACTGAGTACTGATTCCATATTCTAATTGATGAATGTCATTAGTGTTTAAAACCTCAACACAATTTTATGATTCTTATGATTTGGTTTGTACAGAAATTCTTTTAACAGTTCAATTTAGATCTTAATCTCATTCTTTCTGGTTCTTAGCAAACAATCCCTGTGGAGACGATATCTAAAATACTACATTAGACGTTGATAGGAATTTGGTTCTTTAGTGATTTACACCAGTGCAAGAAATTCCTCATCATCAGAGTTGCTTCAATGACCACATAGAGAGTGATTCGGGAGAGAGACCGATCATGCAATTTGAGTGTTTGAGAGAAGTGAAAGGAATGAGTTGAATTTGATAGGTTTTAGGTTGAAATCGACCTGATTCGGTCTCTGGCACAAGGCCTATGTTGCTAGAGGAAATCGAGACTTGCCCTTTGTATTCGCCCAAGATGGTAGCTAGCGACATAAGGCTTATGTTGCCAATACCTTCAGTGTCGTGCCCATTGATTGACTTAGAAATTCGTTGATTGGCAACATAGGGCTATGTCGCCAGCATTTACAGTGTTGCATACCTCATTTTACTTATTCATTTGACTTTGTTTCAACTCCAGTTCAGATGAATGGCCAATACAACATCGATAATCATTCTTATAACAATGCAATAAACATAAGATCATTGTGATCAATCATATATAATTCAAGCATTATAAAAGAATGTTCATAAAATCGAAAGTCAAATTCGGTTCGAAAATACTGGATTTTTTAGCCCCAAAGTCGGGACATTACATTATTCACGTTTATAGTCTCAAAGCAGTATCATAGTTCATGTTATGCTTTTTTACAGAGTTCACAGATTCTACAGATTTCCAAAGTTCAGCAAACAAATAGATTCGCAACTCATCTTACAGTTATCAAAGAATACCAATTATCACAGAATTTTATATATTAGTAATTTAGGCTCTAGATAAGTTATAGTCAATTCAACCAGACGGATTAAACGACTCATACATATACACAAAACAGTCAACATACAACATACAAAATATTAGACTCAAAACGAGGTTGCTAACCTAGAAATCGCAGACCACCAGCCAAGCCAATCCGATCACTAATCAGCCTGATTCACCTCCGTAGTTTGATCCCTACAGAAAAGTATTAGGCAAAGTCTTGGGTGTTTCTGAAACACAATAAATTATTGTGTTTCAGAAACACAAACGCGTGAATTTTATTATAGGCACACAATCCTTCCCGCTAGGCGAGATCTTCAACCTCAAAGATCTGCAGATCGGAGTCGTTCAACAGTAAGAAAGTCAAGCTTTCCAGCAGACTATACCTCAAAGAAAAGCAAATCGAACTTCCACGTCTTCGCTCTGTGAGTGTCCTTCCCATCCTTTCTCCCGTCGTTCCATCTCAGTCTGTCAACACCCAATCGACCTCCTTCTTTCAGTTGCAGCCTGTTGCTCTATCTTTTGGATTCATCTACAAGCAGAATATGGATTGCCAGTAGCGAAGTAGGAGATAGAAACATGGGAAGTGCAGTCTTATGTAAGGGTTTGAATATCGACTTGGTGAGCTATCGTCCTTCTCTCAATCGCTTGTCTCCGGCAGGTGGGTTCAATCAGCCAGCCAAGATTCATGTGATCGGTTGATCATTCTACGTCTCGCAGATAATAACCTCAACAGATACATATAAGAATTGCACAGACACAGATACATAAAACACAGGCACAGATAATAACCTCGTAGACAGATATAGCATCTCAACAAATACATATAAGAATTGCATAGACACAGATACACTGGCACAGATAATAACCTTGCAGGCACAAAAAATAACCACACAGGTACAATTAATATCTCAACAGATACATATAAGAGTTGCACAGACACAAATACATAAATCACAGACACAGACACAAAAAATAACCATACATGTACAATTAGCATCTCAACAGATACATATAAGAATTGCACAGACACAGATACATAAAGCACAGATACAGATAATAACCTCGCAGACACAAAAAAATAACCACACATGCACATATAGATTATTGTGTGATAGCGCGCATTTTTATTTTAAATGTTATGGTTTCACACGTGTGAAACTTGTAACACAATAAAATAGTGTGTTACATGTTACACCTAAGACGCTCTCAAAGTATTAATGTAGTAAGATATCTAATAAAATCCTCTATAACTGAAATTCTCAAAACCTAGAGTTTACGACAATTTGACTTTGACGGAAGATTTAATCCCAGAGCTCGATTTACTTTAGACACCGCAGAATCTTAATCTGTCGACGAACCCAGATCAAACCCCATTAATAAAATCCAAACCTTACCAACATAGAATAAAACACTTATCGCAACTTCTGAGTTTAAGGGTTGTACAGACACTTACATCCGCAGTACGACTCTACAACTCTTTTAGGATCTTGAGTTCGGAGAAAAATTAAATGAACGTGTTTTCTTTTCTTGTTGACCACTCTATTAGAATGATGTTTAGAATGATAGGGTTAGGATTAGTATTAGGAAATTATATAAATAGACGCATTTCTTAATATTTCTCTCACTTTAAAAAAACTTACAATTTTAAGCCAATTTTTCCCGAATTTTATAATAATACTCATATTAACCGACTTTAAATTCTTACCGCCTAACCGTAAAATCCGTTCATGCAAAATCGTACAATAGATTAAAACTCGGTACAACCTACAAAATAACATAATGTAAAATTGTGACATATCATAAAACTCAAATGCGAAACAATAAAACTATAATCAAATTTCAAACCTCTTTCATTAGAAGCTACACCACTGTACTAACCCTATAAAATACTTTACTAGATGACTATAATCACAACCTATCTCTATTAAGTACTCCATAAGTACTTTTTACGTAAGTAATCTTTATCCAAAAAAGAAATAATAATAAATCAACAATAAATAAACAAATTCCATCCCAATATCCATCCAAAAACTGGGACAAAGTGACCACCTTTTCCAGTCAATTTATAATAAATACCAATAACACAAAGATAACTAAAGACACCAATAACACAACCCCAAAGTGTTTTGTTTAGTTGTGCCATCATTTCAACTAAATAACCTACGCGCGTGACTTCCAATTCGCAAACGTGTCACTCATGCACCCAATTAATTTACCGAAAACGACACACAATAAACACAAAACGATATTACTATTAAAAGTAAAATTAAAAAATAAAAATAAAAACAAAACAGTACATGTCTCTTCCTCGTTGAAAGGCGCCAATTAGATTCCACGAAACATAGTTAAAAGTTGATATTTTCTTATGCGCTTATGTCCAATCACATTATCTCAATTGGACCAATCATAGTTCTGTTTTTAGAAGTCATGACTGTTTTGTCCTGTTAAAGTAAGACATACGGTAAGATACTGTGCATCTATCCACATGCTATCTTTTCTACTCGTTGGTTTTCTCATACGTGTCCTGTTTATTTTTTATTATTTATTTTTACTCTTGTTCGTGGAGTTTATTATATCTGAGACTAGAAGTTTGTCCGAAAATAAAGAGAAAAAAAAAGGACATGAAAGCAAGTGAAGTTCATGTTATGGAATTTTAGGACCACATGTATAGTTATGATAGGAGGCAAATTTGTGTGGTATTTAAAGGCCAACAAGAGTGTAACATCAAGAGGAACGTGTCCTTTTTTGACTGGATTTGGGTCTATAGAGAAAAATGTGAATTTCATGAATCAGTCAACAAAATCATTGCTAAAGGATAAATCCATCAATTTATTATTTTTTTTTTCCGAAGAAAATCAACTATATTTACAAGTTGTTGTTGTCCTTTTGTTTGTGTTAAAGAATGAAGTTTGTAAAGCCCATTGTGCAAACCCAATAGCTTAGTATTGGACCTAGAATCAGCCTAGGTAAGTTGTTTTAACATTTAACCCAATGCTGTAGTATTGGGCCTAAACCCAGTCTCATTGTTATTGTACCTTTCTGATAACTTAAAATTCACTATCCTTGAATTTTATTTAAATTTTTAATAATAATTATTTCATAAATATAATTTTAAAAAAATGATACATATAAATTTTAAATTATCAAATCATTTATAATTATATTTTTATATGCGTAGATTATTTTTTATAAATTTATTTTACTTATTAAATTAATATATATATAATAATTGAAAATTTCTTTTATATATATATATATATATAAAAAAGTTATTCAAAAATTTATTTTTCAAATTCTTATAATATAAATGTATATTATAATTAGGGATCAACGAGACCGGTTTTATTATCGTTACCGTACCAAATTACTGATTTCTTATTTTTTTTTTTTTTAGAAATATGTATGGTTAGCATTTAAAATCTCTATCAATTTCAATATTCATTCCGTTTTGGTTCTATTATCGGTTCTGGTTTCAAATGGTACCGATTATTCAAGTATGATTCCGATGCCGGTTCCGAAAAAATAATCGAACATTTCACAATTAATTCAATTATTAAAAACTCTTATGAAATCACCATTTTAAATTTATATTTATAAAATAATCATTCCAAAACCAATATAATGAGAAATTTACTAATGTTCTCAATTAACATAATCAATTTGTTAAATGGGTTATTTCCAAAAACCACCCAATTTTTGAAACATTTTACTTCTGGCATCCGGTTTTGCAAACTTATACTAAACCACCCCAAAACCACCCAAAATTAAAACCACTAGTTGTTTTGGTAAGGTGTATGTGGTTTTGGTGAGATATAGGTGGTTTTTGTGTTTTTAAGTGGGTTTTGTATTTTTGAGTGGTTTTACTAATTATTTAGTTTTAATAATTTTTAAATTTTTGATTTAATAATTTTAGTAAATTTTTTAAA
Source organism: Cardiospermum halicacabum (assembly GCA_031304145.1). NCBI lineage: Eukaryota > Viridiplantae > Streptophyta > Magnoliopsida > Sapindales > Sapindaceae > Cardiospermum > Cardiospermum halicacabum. Next base: position 3,313,006 of record CM062399.1, on the reverse strand, counting down.
TATTTTATTAAATAATTTAAATATTTTTTTTATAGTTTTAGAAATTTTTTAATTTTTAATTCATTAACTAAAGTAATTTATAGTTTTAATTTCTTACTTTTATTTTTACTAAATTACAACTATCAATAATTTTAAAAAATTTTAATTCTATTATTTAATTAGCTGAATAATTTTAATAATTTTTATTTTCAACCTTTAATTTTTAATTCTATACATACAACCAAAAATTATCTAATTCAAATAGTTTTTAATGAAAAATTGAGTTTTATTTTTATATTTATTTTTTCAAAATAAAATAACTATTAAATATATCAATATTTTTTTAATTATTTTCAATTTTAAATATATTTTATTTTTTGATATTTATTTTTAAGAACCTATAAAATTATAATACAATAATAATTTATTTTTTTAATAAATTTTCAAACATACTTATAATTAAATAATCTCTTACAACTGGTTTTAGTAAATTAAAAAATAAAAATTAAGTAAAAATTTATTAAAGATTATGTAACCAAATATTTAAAAATGATTAAATCTGCATAATATATATATTTTTAATTTAGTAAATTTTAAAAATAAAAATTAAAACTAAAATTATTAAAAATCATTAAACAAACATTTAAAAAGTATTAAACTATATAATAATTTATTTTAGTTATGTAAAATAAAAAAAATAAAAAATATTTAAATTATTTAATAAAATATTTAAATTTTAGTTAAATTATTAAACAAAAAATTTAATAATGATTAAAACTAAATAATTAGCAAAACCACTAAAAATACAAAAACCACTCAATAACACACAAACCACCCACACCTCACCAAAACCACTAGTGGTTTTAATTTTGGGTGGTTTTGGGGGTGATTTAGTATAAGTTTGCAAAACCAGGAGTCAGAAGTAAAATGTTTCAAAAATTGGGTGGTTTTTGGAAATAATCCTTTGTTAAATTGGTTCTTAAGTTGTATACCAACAAATTCCAAATGCTTCACTAATAAACTTAAATGTGATGTTTAGATGAAGAAAATAAATTTAAAAGTTCCTTATAAGTTGTGCATAATTTATAATAATAATAATAATAATAATAATAATAATAATAATAATAATAATAATGTTCCAAATGTTGAATTTGAATCTAAATTGCATAACCCTCTATATTCTGCAATTCAATATTATAAAATTAATTAGTTACCATACACTTAATAATTTAACATAATTTAGTTGTAACACAAAAAAATAATTTTAAAAAAATAAAATTTGAGAATAAAGGGTGTAGAAATTTTAAAAAAATATTAAAAATATTATAATTTTTAATTATTTATATAAAAATTACATCCACACTATGCAATTCAAAAAGAAAAAAAGAAATTGCGAGAGAAGAGAATGATATATTATTATTATTTTTTGCCTAGGAAAGAAATTTGCTTAAAACAACTACATTTTTTTTTATTTTTAGAAAAATCGATTCCTTTATTGGTTCTAGTTCGGTTCTGGTACCAATTCTGGTTCTAATCCGGTTTCAATCAAGGATCCATAACTGGTACTCATAATTTTCGGTACCAAATCCAATGCAGTTCCAAAATGACCGTTTCTTTTTCAATTGATATAGTGGTTACCGAAGCCACTAAACTTGACTAGTCTTTTCATTTAGGCCCTCTAACTATACGGGGTTTTAAATTGGCCTCCATTTATCTCATATTGAGTCTAATTGACCCTTTTGCCATATTCCATGGTGCGTATCTGATACGGGTGCTTGCTGACTCAAAAACTAATACACATGGATTTCAACGTCATTAACAGCCTAAGAAACTTAACGGTGTGTTAGCACACGTTTGGGTTAGGTTGATTTCTTCGTTGGTATTTCAGATTCCAAATTCGACTAACGACATGAATTGAGAAAGATAAGAGAAATCCATTCACTTAGAAATCAACTCAGAAGTTTATTCATTTTGTTTAGGGTTGAACTGGTATGGGTTTTATCTACTGAACATGTTTGTTGAAATTGTCGAGGGGTTGTTTTGGGTTATTGGGTTATTCATTGATATCGCTTTGCTGAAGCTTTTTGCTTTGATTTCACTGGTGTTCTTGTGATATATCTGGAAAAATTAGGGTTTTTTCAATTGGATTTAATTGGTCTTTGACAGGGCATGACTTCCATTTTTATCAAATTGTATTTTTAGTATGGAAGGACATTTAACACGAACGATTTATACATACTTGGATGGTAAGGTTGGTGAATTTGCTATATATAAGGATTTTCTATTACTGATCTATATTGTTTTGCTACGGACTTGGATATCGAGATGTTGAAAGTTATTATATTCTAGACCCTAATAGACAAGGGTTCATTATAATAGATAGAGATTAGGAGTTAATGTCAAATGTGGGTCTATTGAGAATGGGGGATGTGCTTAAAATATACCTGGAGCATGTAATTAGTGAACAAAAAAATGTAGGTAGTGATTGTGTGTTCCTAGGAAATGAGAATATAAATATGGTGGGTGGTGAGGGTGACAATGTAATTTCTCACAAAGACACAAGACAAAATGCACATGATAGGAATATATTCTCTAATCTAAGAAGATTTGACTAAGTCACATGCAACAGATAATGAGACTGATGAAAACACTAGTCAAGGTCATCTAAAGAAGAAAGTAGTGAGTGATAAAGAAATTGAAGGTGGGTTTGAGAGTGATCATGAAAAAAATGCAACCTCAGTAGCTGATACAGATCTAGAAGTGGGAGGACCTAACGAGGAGAGAAGTGATGTGAATGAGGAAATTAGACAACTAGGGAAAAACTAAGGCTTAAAAGGAAGGTTAAGAGATGTAGAAAAGTTCTTGAATAACTTACAGATGTGTCTTTAGGTGAAGCTGGTGTGGATAGAGGTTTTGAAGGTACAGGAGTGAGAAGATCTGAGAGGGTTAGATCGGTTGTATGGAGATGAGTCATACTATGACTTTGATTCTCCAAGTAGTGAAGACAATAGGGAAAGTTTGGATTTAGAAGATGAAGAATGTGTTAATATACCAAAGAGAAAGACAAGTGATAGATTATGATATGATCTTACTGCAACAACAAGTTTTTTTTTTTTAAACTTGGCATGGTCTTTCAAAATGCAACGAAGTTCAGATCAGCGATCAACAATTGTGCAAATGAGAAACAAGTTCAACTTAAGAAAACAAAAAATGAATCTAGGAGGTAAGCGTGAAATGCAAGTCTCAAGGGTGTGAATGAACCATATTTACTAGTAAGGATAATGATAATTGTCATGTCCGTAAGATGAGACTATTTATTTTCATATTTTGGAAATTTATTATTCACTATTTGTATTTTATTTAATTTTTATCTATTTTTCATTCAAGGGGAAAATTGGTACTTTAAATTTGTTGACTTCCGGTTTGACCGCATATTTTGACTAATTTGACTTTTTGGGTAAATTTTGAAATAAAAAGGGGATTTTGAGTTATTTTGTAATTATTTATCAATTTGGGTTAAATTGAAGGCAAATGGAATTTGTGGGTTTATTATAATATTTGCCAAATGTATATAAGTTAAAAGATAGATTCTAAAATTCATTATTCACAAACCTAAAAATCCATTCTACGTGTTCTTAGTTTTCTCTCAACTAAAACCCTAGCCTCAATTTCTAAAACTCCATCTTTCTACAGATTCAAGGATTGAAGACTTTGATTTTATGTGATATTCTTGTTTCAGGTAACAATTTTTAATTCTCTTATTTATTAAATTGTTTTAGTTTTATTTTGGGGATTTATGGAGTAATCTAGGGCTTCCAAATTAGGGGTTTCTATTTCAATTGATTTGGGTTTTGAAACCCCTGTTATTAGATTGTATAACTTGGGTTTAAATTGGGTTTGATTGGATTTTAATCGTTGCTTTAATTGTAAACTCTAACTCTTTGATTTGGAGATTTATTTAATTTATTCTTGATTTGATTCAGATCAAATTGGGGATCGTCAGTCGGAGTGACTCGGTGTGATTTTTGGACTAGCGAAAAATGTTAGTAGCTATGCTTATGCCCTCACGATTGTATTTATCTGTCTATTTCACTGTCAGTGAATTTAGATTAATTTAATATGAAACTGAAACTGAATTGGATTATTGTTGCTGCATTGGAGTCGTAACTTTTGGATGTTTATTTGTTGAATTATATTTGTAATCTATCAGTCTCATTTAGTGATTTTTATGGTTATCTGTCCATTCTGCTGCTTTAATGTGAATACATAAATTGATATTCAAAATTGTCTGCTAAACTTGAAATATGAACTCTATAATCTGTTTAAAGTCCTCTCCTAGGTTAATACGATAAGATCAGCATGTTGTAGGGAAACTAGATGTATACATCGATGCGCGAAAGCCTATTTGGCTTTGATTGCCAACTTATTTTCTAGATGCGACAACATCATTCAGGAGCTTTTCTCATGTCTGGATACGACGACATCATTTCTATGATCTTTGATCCACATTTGAGGGTTTTACCCTATCTCTGTTCGTTTTATGTTCCCAATTTCTGTATTTAAGCTAAGGACATGCTTGATAAGTTATACACCATATAATAGTGAGACAATCTGAAGTCTATTATACTAAAAATTATTTTTGCTTCTGCTTATGGATGTCTTCTTTGAACTGCTTTGATTTATGTCTGCTGCTTGTCACATTGGGTCCTAACCTTTGGGTAGTATGATTTTGACTGCTAGCTGGCCGTAGGTGATAGGAATAAACCCGAATAGAGGTTTAGAGCTTGAATAGAAAAAAATCATAATTTGAAATAGACTAAAAATGTGAACAGGGGTCCCTGGCCAAACTTGTTACCGAGCTAGTTACCTAATTACAATTTGGTCAGTCTTGTGACCAATAGAATTACTCTCTATCCAAATTAGGTACCAAACTGCCTACCGAACTAGATACTGGACTGTCACTTAAATCCGACCTTAGGGGACAATTGACCCACTGTTAGAACTTGGTACCAAATTAGTTACCGAACTATAGTTCGATATAGCCTTAGGCGACAGTTCAAACTCATTGGCAGTAACCTGATATTGACAAATGCAATAGGAAAAATAGAAATAAGGCTTGTAATTTTGATTTCCTTTCAGGAAGTACAAAGATCGAATTGTGCAGTAGCCTAATATTACACTTTGGAGATTGCAATCATCAGTTAGGGAAGATTTAGGGTTATATGTTTCTAAAAGAACGTTATGAAAGTTTTTATGAGAGATTGAGTAATGGAGTTTAGTAGGTTAACTAAACATGCAAAAATCATTTTAGATACCAATCCTGACAGTTCTTGTTGGCTTAAAGTGTATAGAGAATCAGTTCCAGTAATTTTTTTTTGGGTATTTCTATATTTAGGAAGTGTACAAAAGGATTGGTTGGACGACCCTAGAAGGATTTTCGGTTTAGATGGTTATTTTTTGAAAGGTTTATGTAAGGAACGATTGTTATGGGTTGTTGGTAAGAATGAAAACAAAAAAAAAAGTACTAAATAGCATGTACACTTGTTGAAACGGAGACAAAACTGTCATGGAGTTGATTATTAGAATATTTAATTAAAGACTTACAACTTGGACAAGGTGAAGGACTGACTGTCATATTCGATATGTAGAAGGTATAATTTTTTTAAACCTAACTGACTTTATATTTAGCATATTTATGATGAAGTTTTGTTAAGTTATTTTAGTATTTGTTCTGTTATTATATTTTTATTATTTGTCTATTTTTTTTTTTTTATATAATTGTTATTTCATTGGCGAACATGAAGTTTTGTGAATTTTTTTTCATGTGTTGTTATATAGTCATCTAGAAGTTAGCATTGATTATTTTTTTAGCTTAATAGGATTGAGGAGAGATGTGAAATTGATTACAATTTGCAAAAAAGAGGCATACATCACGAGTAGAGACTATTGTTATGATCTGTTGTATCTTTATTATTACTTGAATGGATGCATAAGGACATTATAATGCATAGATTTTCGATATGTTTTGTCAAAAATTTCAGCCTTTATCCATTTGGGTCCATGAGAGAGTGTCGACCCATTAATATTTCATTAGTTATCTTGGTGTCTAAATACAAAATATTTCTATTCCATTATAATGCAACTAGTAGTTTAGTTACTTTACTACCAAGAAACCTATTTTAATGTTTTTAAGAAAAGTTTTATATTTCAACATTCCACCCAAAAATTTTTCTTAAAGAACCCATATTCAAAAAAAGATATCTTCATCCATTTATTAAATTTGCTAAATGAGTAGCAACTTCTTCCATCTTCCATCCTTCTTCTTCTTTCTTCCATCTTCATCCATGATTTTGCGGAAGCAATTTTCCATTTTATCTCCCATTTATGTTTACATTAAAAAAGAATTTATATCCTCACATTTTACCTCGCAAGCCCTTAAGAAGAAGAGCTATGATACCACATATTAGATAGTTGGGATCATATAGATAATAAACAATCATTAACTTCCATTGACAACTATAAACATACAATACAAACCATTACAACAATTACAAACCACTAAAACAAACCATGTAACGTTCACTAATCGGGCCTGGATTTTAATTTAAAATGCTTAAGAGTTTTTATGAGTCAATTCTAAGAAAAATCAAGTAGTCATTAGAAAATTTCATTTTTATCTTATTTATATTCATATTATTATATATAATTACTCATGATTATAGTAGAACCAATTTTAATGGTTCTTGCTATAAATAATTTGATTTTATTTTAGTTATATTCTTTATAAATTTGGTTCTATAATTTTTTTAAAAAATATTTATTTGAGACAAATGGATGTGTAGAGAATTGGGTAGAAAAAAAATAATAATAATTTTAGCCCTTACAATTTTTAGAGCCTAGCCCATTAGAACCATTTACACGCTAAATCACTTACTCTTTTCTTCTTCGTTATACACACACGCCCAAAACAGAAGCCAACCAAAAATATAACACGATAGAGAGAGTGAGAGAGGTGAAATCAGGTTTGAGAGTAGGAGAAAAATTAGGGTTCTTCTCCAAATTCCTCTCCTACAAACTTCAGGTAAGTACAATCTCTTAGTTTGGTTGTGGGGTGTTTGTTTGACAGAGTTAAGTGAACCCTTCCTAAATTGTGATTTCAGGAGCTCAGATTGTGATTAATTGTTAGTGGAGTAGCTGTGAGTGTGTCAATTGGGGCTTGTGAAGGTAAAGATTTAAAACCCATCTTGTTGTAATAGTTGTAGTATTAGGTTCTGTAATTTGTGGGTGTAGTAAAAATTAGGGTTCTATGTTGGGACAGTGATTTTCCCCCTAAAATTCTCTACACATGCCATGTTTTGTTTGATCAAAATGTTATTAAAGGTTTTTGAAGCGAATAGTTAACTTACTATTATTTTCTGATTTTTGACAGTTTATGATTTTCAAGTCAAGACAGTTTTAAAATTGAATTAAACATTTCTTCATTGATTTTATCATTTTTAAAGAGTATTCTGTTTTAATTCATGATTTATTGTTGATTTTGGAAAAAATAGTTAGTGTGAAAATAATTGTAATTTTGTTTCATTTGGGGTCTCAGGTGACCACCAAGAAGTGAACAAAAATTAGGAGGAGACTCACTTTTGGTGATTTTTGGACTTGGCAATTGAGGTTGGTAAACTTGTTTTCGCCCTTACATATTGTGTGTTTTGCTGTGTTTTATTTGCTACATTTGATTGTTTTAAAGCTTATTGTTGGCATTAGAAATAGAATTCATATTATAGACTTTATTTGGTTTGTTATCTAAATAGTTGGCGTGGAGCTGTTTGTGTGTTGTTGTTGTGATTATAGTCCTTGTTGTGGGTGTGACTCATTGATATATTAGTGATTCTTAGCCATGATTAGAGCTGTATTTGTTAAACTGGATTAATATAAAAGTGGAACTCTCTAAATAGCCCATTAGTTTTTAGAAATGGTGATGAAAAGGCACCTTAGGGGTTAAGAAGTACTTCGGCACCATTGCGGTATTTTGGCGGAGAGAAAATGCCAAAAATTAGTGAGACTTCGGTCTAAATGTGGGGCTTCGGTCCATTAGTGAGACTCCGGTCTATTAATGTTGAGTTTATAATGAAAAAGTGCGGAATTGATCCGATAGTGGGACTTCGGTCCATAGTGTTCCCGTTTCACCTATCGAGTAGACTATTCGGGCTATTTATTGCTTAATGAAATTGTCTTAATTATTTAGTAGTGTTGCTTCTTTTGGTTTTGGGCAAATTATGCCTTATTTTGGTGATAATGTTTTCTTGATCGAATGTGGTTTCGATTATGTGTTTGGGAGATGGTTTTGCAATATTGTTGTTTGAATGTTTCAGTGTTTTTTTTTTCTTGTGCTTGACTTTGGAGATTGAGATGTCACATATAGGAGAAATTATGTCACATATAGTGGCAATCGTCTAGTTGATGTCTAAATTAACCATGTCATATTAGACTCATTTTGCTATAGGATCAAATTAATAATTTGGGTTGCTTCACATTTAGATTTCAATAATTGTGTTTTATTTTTTTTATAATGTCATGAAAAGATGATCATGAAGGTCACTTGTGTAATTCCGGGAGACCAAACGGATGGGCCGTTGGTCAAGTGGCTTGTAGGATTGTGTTGTTTGATAGTCATAGATGTCAGGTTTAAAATTTAGTTATATTTCGAGTTCATACGGTTGTGTTTTGGAACTACACAAATGGCTCAGATGGTCACAACTAGCAGCGAAAATTTCAGGTTTTGACAGTGAACTTCTTTAGTTCCGTACGCTTTCATTTTAACTTTGTTTTAAGTAAAATTTGTGGACAAGTGATCATTTTGATGTTAACTATTTATTTATATATATTTTTTATAATTTATTAGGCTGGTTTTTATATTTAAAAATTCGCAAAATTCCTTCAAGTGCTCATAAAATTTCATATTTAATAGCAAAGTTGTTTACTTCCGTACACTTTCATTTTAAGTCCGATTTGGGTAAAATTTGCGGTCACGTGTTCACAATAATGTCTACTATTTAATTATAATTTTTTTATAATTTACTGGACTGTATTATTTTTATTTTTGTATATAAATTTAAATATCGAAAACACACAGACTTGCAAGTCGCAAGTCTAGTCGTGTGCCAATAAATGCATAAAACAAATAACAAAAATTTCAAAATTTTGTAGTTGAGTTTTCTAGTACCATTACTTTTGTGTTAGGATAACTTTACCCCTATTATGCTATCTTAATTTCTCCAAGCACAAGTAAGTGTGTGTTAACCCGAATTACGGGATTTGGGGTTTTGATTTCTTATGGTGCAAGTTACCTTGCTTTGTGCATCATTATCACCAAAGGTAACTCTCTAATGAACAAAAAAAAATGGAAGAGCATATAGTTTCCATATTAGGGGATTTAATTGTGGTATGCCTTTTTGAGTTCTTTAATTCTTGAGTTTGTTGGCTTGTGATTGCTTGCTTGGGAAGCAAGGTCTTGTGGTGTTTTGTTTTAGTCACTTGTGTGCTCATCCTAGTGTTACAAGTTACAAATTTTAGGGCATTTTGTGTGTGTTTGTTTTTGGGACATGGATTTACCAACTGGGCTTTATAGCTTACCCTATTATTCTATTTGTTTTTCTTGTTTTTTTCCCTCCTCGAATATATATATTGACAGGTGGTCGAGCATATGGTTTTTGGTCGGGCTCGGAAGGCCTCTCATGAAGTGCATTGCATCCATGGTAGTTTTTGTGTATAGGTGCATATAGTTAAAAAAAAATGAAAAGGTGTATAATGTATATAGTTTTGCTCTCTAATTTTCTATAAATAGTTTTTGTATATCTCTACAATTTAAGTTTATTTCATATTGGTTAGTCTTCAATTTGATTTTGCATATTGTTGTATTGTATTTATGTTTTTGTGTTAGGTTGTGTTGTATTGTGGTGTCCGGCGAGGCTGGCCATCGAGAAGGTCTATCACCGGATCGGAGTTAGGCCGAGTTGTGACATCACAAACCATCCATAGAGAACTATCTCTCTCACTTAATTTACATTATGATTTCTCTACACTTATATAGTGAGTGAGATAATCATTACATTACCACTTTTTATCCATGTTTGTCATATGCCTCATACATATCATTTATAATACTATATCTATTAATCAAATCCATCCCACCTAGGGGTGTTCAAACGAATCGATCCAATCCGATCCGGTGAACCGGATATCCGAACCTTCTGGATTGGCAAAAACACATTCCATATCCGATCCGGAAATTTCTGGATATCCGGAAATTTCTGGATATCCGGAAATATCAAATCGTATCAGCGGATTATCCGAAATTAATAAACTAATAAATCCTCATAACACATAATTAATTTAATTTAGTTTAATTTAGTTTATTATATAAAAATTCAGACCAACACAGAGACATAAAGATGTGAAAGCTTACACATAATAAATTTAATTTAATTTATTATATAAAAATCCAGACATGATCCAAGCTTCTGGAGGCTGGAATAAAGCTTGACCACCTTGAATTACTTCTTCATAACCTACCTATTAAACCCAATTTGTAGGTTCTTATTTTGGTGTATTTTGATGAGTATTTGATTATTGATAAACTCTAATAGAGTTGAAACTGAACAACTAGATGAAGAATTTTGTAAAATACAAAGATGAAAATAAAAGCACTTGCTATTAGCCTTTTTGTGCAACTCCATCACCGAATAGGTGCAAACGTAAACCAATGTACCTGAGTTATTAAATTAAAATACTATATTAACCAAATCAATCTAAAAACCAAACCAATTCAAAAATGATTCTAGTACATTGCAAAAATGGCAAAATGTAATAATATCCATCATCCAAACAAAGGTAGCTTTACTTCAAGCATCACGCTTCCGTAACATGTAACGATACATCAATAGTAATTGATGGTTGCTCCTTCATCACATCTTCTAAATCTATGATTCAAATCCAATAATTATAAAAATTAAATTATTATCAAGATAAAAAAAATACATATGTAAATAAAAATAAAAAATATATTAAAATTAAAATAATACTGACCTTCTTCAATAGTCTCCAATTCAATCAAACATTCCTCAATCATGAGAGGAGTATTAGAAGTTTGGAGCCAATCTTGAGCACAAACAAGTGCCTCCACCATTTTAGGAGTCAAAGAAGTGCGAAAAGAATCAAGAACACGTCTTCCCGTACTAAAAGCGGATTCTAAAGCAACAGTAGATAGAGAATGGTAAGAATATCTCGAGCAATGCGTTGAATGACAAGATATGTCATTCTTCGATCTTTCAACCACTGTAAGATGTTAAAGTTGGATCCTTGGGCTCTAAATCATCAGTTGAGTACTTCTCCAACACATTTTTCTTATACTAGTATCCTCCCCGCCTTTCTCTTTATGAAATGCAAAATTCATAAGTTCATCAAAATCCATAACTTGACTTCCTTGTCCAACACCAATATTATAAGAGTTATAAGTAGAGATTGCGGGACTTTTTTCTTATTTCTTACTTTGTGAAGTAGGGGGTGAGGAAGCATAGCTTTCAAACAATTCCCGTAAAGTAACTCTTATCATTAAAGCTCAGATCAATCCTAACTAATTTTTGCACAATCTAATCAACATACCCTATCTTTTGCCTTGAATCAAGCACTAATGCAATAAACATCAAAATATTGAGGCTATTGATATTTCCCCAATATTTATTATTTTTCAATTTCATTTGTTTTGCCATATTTCTTATGCCATCATCCTCATGTTCATAATATTGAGACAGAATTAAACCAACACCCAGGCATCAACGACATAAGAAATTGCAGTCACATATCGAGACCCCAACATCCTTAAAGTGGGATCATAAAAAGTTTGCAAGAAAGACAAGAATAAATCAAGTATCTTCCAATCATCTTCTTCCGGCTTACCACCACACTTTCTAAGCTCTTTAACACAAGTATTATCACTAGAGTGCAAGTTAGTGAAAGCTTTTTTAAATTTTAAAGCTGATGCAAGCATTAAGTAGGTTGAATTCCACCTTGTTTCAACATCTAAACACACAAGACTTTTGATTGATAAACCCTCTTCTTGTGTACAAGCTTTAAAATTTTCAAGTCTAGCTGGAGAGGACCTAACATATCTCATACCACCACGAATTTTGACAATGGACTCATCAAGGTCTTTTAAACCATCTTTCATAACCAAATTCAATATATGTGCAACACATCTCATATGAAAAAATGCACCATTCAACACATTGGTTTGACTATGATTCATCATTCTTTTCAAATATTGAATAGTAAGATCATTTGAACTAGCATTGCCCACCGTCACAGTCAAAATTTTCTTAATTCCCCACTTCTTTAAACATTTTTCCACTGCCCTACCAATTAGTTCCCCACTATGGCCAACAATAGGACAAAAATTAAGTATCCTTTTATACAACTTCCAATTATTATCAATAAAATGTGCAGTGAGACACATATAACTCAAGTTTTGCCCAGAAGTTCAAGTATCAATTGTAAGACAAACCTTAGAGGACAAACTTCTGAAAAAATCTACTAACCTTTTTCTTTCTTCAATGAACAAGTCATAACAATCTATTATTATAGTAGACTAAGAAGGAACAACAAATGCAAAATTCATAAACTTACAAAAATAATGAAAACCCTCAAGCTCTACAAAAATAAAAGGCAACTCATCAACAACTATCATCCTAGCAAGCGCTTTTCTAGTGGCCTTTTGATCAAATTCCCACATCTTCGGAACATTAACAATTTCAATAGTACCATCTTCGTTAACAACTTTTTTAGGCTAAAAGTCTAACATTTTTTTGCTTTCTATTAATATTGGCAGGATATTTTTTTACATCTTTCAACATGATTTTTCAAAGCGTAGTTCCATTAGCTAATTTACAACCAATCAAAGCATTACAATACAAACATTGAGCCACATCAGGATCATGAGTATCTTTATAATATGTCCACCATTTAGATATTTTCTTCCTATTATTATTATTATGAAGAGATGCATGAGAGCTTACATTGGTGGGTAAAGGAGGTTTGTTTTGGGGCAATGAACTAGAAGTAACACTTATTTTTTTTCCGCTTTGAAGTAACACTTGTACTAAGATCTTGGACGCTATAATTACTTTCAGAACTAATATGACAAAAAAATATAAAAAAACTTAGCAAAGGTAAAAAATCAAGTTGGAATTACATTTGTGAAACCAACAAATATTATTAACATAGCAACAAAATTAACTAGAAAAAAATTAAAAATTTACCTCCTTCTATTTCAGGATGAGAGAATGAAAATGGAGAGAAGATAAATAAATGAGAAAATGGAAGTTGGGACCGGGATGCGACAAATGGTCAAAGTAGTGCAGAGCGGCTAGGGATAAAACAAAAAATAAGTAACAATAAAATATAGTTATTAATTTGTCACAACTGGGCTAGGAAAAATGGACTTCATTATGGGTTGGGCTTTTTTAAAAAAATAAATTAAAGTCATTAAACTTAATAGGGCTAACACCAATAATATTTTATTTTTTAGAAAATGGATATCCACAGGATATCCGAAAATTTAAAATTACATTCCATATCTGATCCAGTTTTTTTCGGATATCCGGAGTGCAGATATCCGGAATATAAAATACCGGATCGGACACCCAATTTTCGGATCGAATCATCGTGGATCGTGGATCGTGGATCGTGGATTGGATATTTATGAACACCCCTAATCCCACCCATATCTAACATTAGCCTATAACCATCACTACAACCATACTATGTATGACAGAATGCAGAATATGCAATATTTATAGTTATTTTTTTCACATGATTGGTGAATTAAATTGATGATTTTTGTACTGAATTGTTTTATTTGGTATTTTTATGCAGTTTGAGGGGTAAATTACAATTTGAAAGGTTTATGGGTGCTATAAAGATATTTACCAAGTCAAAGTCCACAAGTAAAAGTCAGCTGAAGAATCAATCTTTCTGATCAAATGATTTATTTATTTTAAATTTTGAATTTTAAAGTTCAAGTTAGATTTTATAGGCAAGAAGTTGATCTTTCTTAGTTTTTTCTGGTTTTAGGTTTAAATAAGTGTTTCCTATACGATGTAAGGGAGCTCAATTTTATTTTTGAGTTCTGTGGTTTATTTAATTTTTCTGTTTTAGGTTTGAATTTTTAATTAATAATGATGATGTAAGCTATGATCATAGCTAGCTAAGTTATTTTGATCTAGTAAAGTCAATTAGTTTATTTCCTGTGTTGTGAGAATTGTGCTTCATTGATTATATCTGCAGTATTCATGATTTCACTGTGATTACTTGGTTTAAGCTGAATATATTTACTTGATTGATTGATTAATTAGGCCAATTAGTTAGTCAATTAGGTTGATATCCTGTTAGTTAATGAAATTAAATACGTAACGTTTAGTGGAGTTAACATAGATAGCAAACAGTGTGATACGTCGTGCTGTGTAGAGTTATGATCATAGGTTAATGAACACGCTTTGTTGATTTGTTAGCTATGACCATAGGTCTTCTTAATACTTACTGCAATCTACAGTTGAATCTGTCAGGCACTTGTCGGGTTCCTGATGGGTTAAGGGCTGATTAGAAGGCACTTGTCCAGTCAGTCTAAAAACTAATGGAAAATTAGGTTATTAGGCGCGATGTCAACGACTATAACTATGGTTACTGAATTGGTATAGTTTATTTTCAGATTAAATGATTAACTTGTTAATTTTCTGCTGGATTGTCTTTGTCTATTGATTTGTTATTTTAAAATATTTAGTATTTTAGTTCTTTAATCAACCTTAACCCCCCCCCCCAATTTAGTCTTTAGGTCATAGCAAATTTAAATCGATTAAATTGTTCTCTGTGGTTCGACCTTGTTTACTACTATTTATAATTAATTGCAGGAATCAAATATTTTTGACACTCTCGACACACGTCAATGTACTATTAACTACAACCAACACAATTAAATAAAAAATATTTCTATTCCATTACAATGCAACTAGTAGTTTAATTGCTTTACTGCCAAGAAACCTATTTTAATATTTTTAAGAAAAGTTTTTATATTTTAATATGTTTTTGCAATATTTTGATTGGACATGTGTTTTGGATTGGTCTCTTTTATGATTTTTATTTTTATTTTTTCAGAGGATGAATTAGATGTAAAAGATAAAATAAGTGCGTCTAAGTTTGAATTGATTTGACTATGGTGGAATTATAGTAATTGAAGTGGAATTGTAGAATGTCTCTGTTTAGCTAGCTCTATTGTTTGTTTTTGTTTGATTTGATTTAGTTTGTTTTACTTAGTCAGATTGCTCATAGCTCAGAATAGTGTTAACATTTTATATTGGAACCTGAGAAATAAGAGATTGTTTTTATTGTGTTATAGATGTTGACATAGGTGAGATGTTATGGTTCTGAAGCTGAATTGATATGAGTTGTTGGTGGCATGGTATTTTAGTGTCAGTGTTCATCTAAATTCACAGGTCTTTTGGAGCTAAATCTTTTAATGATAACTTACCACTAGTTACTAAGTCTTTGAATTTGTGATCGTTTAAGAAGAAACTGTAAAAACAGTTAAAAAATTGTGACTAAGAAGGATATATTTACTAATTTGACTATATTTTTAAAATAAATTTAATCTATAATATATATATATATATATATATTAAGGATGAGATAATAAATCTTTTTGGGCTCCGATTTCCGGTGGGGTTGCAATGGTTTAGCTCTAGTACTATAATGAGTCAAAGAAGGTCAAGTATGGAAAATTGCAACAGGATGGAGTCAAGATGCGCAGTAGAAAAAATGGGAGAGAAGGACACAATGCAAGAGCCTACCTTATTGAGGTATTTCATGATATCTGCTATTGAATTGCTTTAACTAATATTTTACATAAAGATTTTTGAATTACAATTACATGCTTTTTGGTGATTAGTTTTGACTTCGGTGGATTGTTTTTAGGTTTTTTTCCCTCTCTATTGATTGCTATATCTAGATTGTGATACATGTATGATTAAGTGGATGGAATTCAACTTTTGGGTTTGTTTACATATTTTAAAAACTCATATTTTGGTGTTTTGGACACAACAACCTTTTAAGAACATAGATTTCTAATATGTGACTCTTGTATATATTCTGATTCTAGATCATGTTATCGATGATTCTAGAACATGAGGTCAAGGTTGTCAAAATCACTTTTTTACCTGAAATCGTTAGAGGCCATACGAAATCGTATCGTAAAATCGTAACGTAAAATCATAAGATTTTACATATAGCTAATATATATAAAATATAACTAATATATATACAATATCATGTAACATTTGAATGATTTAATACACTAATAAACATAATTCAACCCATGAAACCTCAACATAAAACCATGATATTTCAAACATGAAAGAAAACTAAAAAATAAATAAGTTCACAAACTTGACACAAGTTACCAAAATAAAAATACTTATCAAAGCAATTTCAAGAAAATCATTAGTTCTTTTCTCCAAACTACAACCCTCTAAATCATCATTTTCTTCATCTTCATCATTTTCAACATCTTTATCATTATCATTAAAATCATCACTATCACCATTATCAACTTCACCAATAAGATTATGAACTTGAACATCACCACTAGCACTTTCCCCCTTTAATATCATGATTTGATCCTTCCAAATCTTGAATGTTGAAATTACTTTCAATTGCATTATCTTCTACCTCATAGTTTCATTTTCCTCCATAATCCACTCATTATATGAATTTAGTTCTTCAAAGCATTCAACATCTTCATGAAGTCTTGATTTTGTATCATTCAACCTCAAATTGTACATAATAAAAACAAAATCATTCATATTCTTTTTATGAAAATGATTCTTTTTTTGTATGAACCTAAAAAGATAAATAATAAATATATTAAATATAAATAAAAATTCTTATTTTAGTAATAAGAAATGAAAGACAATATATTAAATATTAGTATCTTACCATTTCAAATGCACTCCAATTCCTCTCGCATCCAGAAGAGCTATAAGTTAAGCTTGATATTCGAATGACAAATTTTTGCAATTCTAGACATTGATCACCATAAGAATCCACCACTTGTCATCTTTGCTGCTTCTATACCAAATACCTTTTGGCATCTTTAAGAGCTTCAAGTTGCATATCTATTTTATACCTTACCATAGGATCAGGCACCATTATTTCAATGCAATTATATAATCATATTTTCACCTCTGCATCAACCTTGAAATTAGCACTATAATGATAATGAGGATTCAAATAGTATGCTACAACATGCAAGAGACGATATAACTGAAGCTCCCATCTCTCATAAATGATTTCCCAAATAGGCTCATAGCTAAAAAAAACAGTTATCATTTATTAAAATAAAAGATAATTAATGAAAAGAACAGTATTGAGGAACAAAATTAAATTTACCTCTTCTTTACATTTCCAAAATTAATTTGAATTTTTTCTTTAGCTCGATCCATCTCATCATATATAAACCTCATGGCCGGTTTTTCATCCGAGTTCACCATTCGAAACACTTTGATTGATGGATATGCAGCTTTTAGACAATATTTTTTCAAAATCTACGATCCAACACTGAATTTGTTTCCCTTCTTGACTACGTATAAATTTATTACTCTTCCATGTTTTTGAAGTAAACATGGTCATCAAAACACCCTTCATATCATTAAGGCATCCTAAAGTCCAATATGTTGTGGCAAATTGAGTTAAGACAGGTCTTATCAAATCTCTCCCTTTACTAAAAAGCCTTAGCATCGTAATAAGCAAAGGCATCTGATAAATGTAACTTGTAATCCTCCTCACTTTTACTATTGTCACTTCATGGATTTTTATTTTATTCTCAAAATCCTCAAAAATCAAATCAATACAATGTGCTACACAATGAGTCTAATAGTACCTCTTTCTTTTATTCATTAACATCTCTTCGACTGCTTTGTAGTTTGATGCATTATCTGTAATGACTTGCACCACATTTTCCTCTCCAACCTTCTCAGCAATGTCATCTAACATTTCAAATACCTTTTCAGTAGTTTTTGAAATGTCGGATGCATCAATTTAAGATAAAAAAATTATACCTTTTGGGCTATTCACCAAGAAGTTACAAATTGTTCGCCTTTTCTTATCTGTCCACCCATCAGACATAATTGAACAACCCGTTTTCACCCATTCTGCTTTATACTCTTCAAGAATATTCATGTGCTTTCAACTTCTTTCTTCAAATATTTTTCTCTAATTTCATGCTATGAAGGATGCTTAAATCCAATACCATACCTTGCAACCCAGTCAAAGATTTTTATAAATTCTGGATTTTTTACACAATGAAAAGGAATAGCATTAGTGTAAAAAAAATCGAGCAATTTGTTGACAAGCTGCTTCTCTCAAATCTTTTTTCATCATTTGACTAATAGTAGATTGGATGCTCCCGGTTCCACTACTTACGCCTTTTCCTTTAGTAGAAGACCCTAATTCAATCACTTTTGATTGTCCTTCTACTGCAATCATATTAACATCATCCAGATAACTCTTTCTTTTCTTATGAGAAATTTCCATTATTTTTCCAACAATCTCCAATATCTCTTTTCTAACATCTTCAAGCACAATCAAACATGCCTCTACATCTTTACGAGTATCGGCGGAATGATGCTTAAATCTATAAATTCCTCCCGTGAATATTTTATTACAATACTTGCACTTGACTTTTTTGGAATTATTTTTAATATCGATACTATGTTGCCAATCTAAATCAGTTCTACTTCCCAATGCATTTTTTCTTCTACCTCGTGTCACAGAAACTTCAAATGTAGACATTACTTCAAAACACTAAAAAATAAATTACAAAATAATAATAATAATAATAAGATTACAAAATTTAAGTGCAAAAAAACTGGACAATAGACAATTAAAACACGACAAAAAAAATAGCAGAATATTAATTCATACTAAAATTAAAATAGAGCATAAAGAAAAAAAAATGTTAAAATAGGACAATAGAAAATTAATACAGAACAAGAAAAAATTACAACAAGACAAGAAAAAAAAAACAGAATATCAATACATATTATAACTAAAATTAAAATTACAACAGAAATTTCACTATGCAAATTAAAATTAGAACTCTCCAGTACAACAGGAAAAAAAAATAGAGTTCATTGTAATTCAATGGTATCAATTTACTGCAATTTCATTAGAGTTTACAAAGTTTTAAAATTAAACTTCACCAGAGTTTACTGCAATTTCACAATGCAAAGAAAAAGTAAATAGAAAAACAGGACAACTGAAAATTAAAAAATAAGAAGAGAAAAAATAGGAAATTTGGTATCTAGCAATCTCAGCACTAGGTTCATATCTCAAAAAAAATTTGAAATCAATTAACAGCAAGTGACAAATGTATACTTTGACACATGTAACAACAAAATAACTAATTTGGTATCAAATCATATCTCAACAAATTTGGTATATAAAGATCATCAATACAAAGATCAGATGGGTGGTTGGTAACATTTAAACATTTATACAAATAACAACATATAGCTTTGGTGTTATAAGAAGTCTTACCAGAAGATCGGTTAAAGGAATGAGTGGAAGATCAGCTCTGGCGAGAGGGATGGTGGCAGGGTGGTGGCAAGAGGAGGACGTAATGCCACCGAGTGGAGGAGGTCCGTGATGTAGGCGAGTGGAGGTCGTCGTTCGTGACACAGTTGAGAGGGAGAAGTAGGTGGAATTGTGTTTTGGGGAAGAATAGAAGCTTATGCGATTGGTTTTGAGTAAAATAACCCTAATTTTCCTTTTATCTGTTGAATCACAAATAACACGTAAACACGTGCGATTTTAACGAGATTTATGATTTCAAAGCGATTTAATTCCGATTTCACCTATTTTCCATTTCACTAGCGATTCAACACGTTTTGGTCCGTAAGAAATGTAACCACCTACGATTTCACATTTTAAAACACGATTTTAACAACCATGCATGAGGTTGAATATGTTTAAGATGATCTTGTATATGTCATTCATGTTGGATATTGTGGTTTTCCTACCTGAACTATATATTGAAGATGTTCCTAGAACTTGTGCATTTTCTGTCTGCATGTCTAATATTAGTAGTTATTATTTATTTTGGAATGCTTTTTTTTTGTAATATTTCTATTTTTTATAAAAAAAATACAATAATGTGATTCATGTGACAAATTTTAGAAATATTATGTTATCTAAATTTGTATGTAGGGCTCCTCATCAAATGATGCCTCCAAAATCCCTAAAATGCTTGGACTTTTAATAACACCCTCTAACTAGTACCAATTAAGTACTCAACAAACTGATTTAACTACAGAAGAGCCTTCTTTTGTGTGTACTGGCACTTCCAGGTTGTATAAGGAAGGCAATGATGGAACTTTAAGAAAACCAAACCGAAAAAGGACTGTAACTTCAGCAAGCCAACAAGCTCAGGTCAAGAGAGTAAGGTCTCAAGGCACAACATCTACAGAAGCATCTAAGACTTCTACGACCGAGCCACATGATACCACCCGGCCTAACATTCCCAAAGCTCTTGCCCATGCATACATCGGAGCTGAACAAAGTGTTCCTCAAATAGCACAGTACAACAAACAACCAGTACACAAACTCCACAATAAGTAGATGTTACTGAAGACAATATAGAAAGGGCTAGAGGCCAATCAACGGTATCCACAGTGGACGAGGAAGAGGGCATTCAAGGACGAAAGGATATGGAAGTTGTGTTAACATGAATAGTGGACAACAAGTATTTTATGTAAGTATACTTGTCTTAATATCCTATTTGTATACTTTTCTAAATGTTCTATTAATAACTTTTCACTGTTATGTTAAGGCTGGAAGTACTAATGGCATAATAATTAGTGAAGGGCGGGTAATGAAAGATGTAACTAAGACACAAATTGATATATGATTCAAATTTGCAGGATTGAAATCGTAAAACAAGAAGGAATTTGCCACAACCCAACTTCAACAGCGCAACAAACAGATAGTTCAAAAGAAAAAAATCTTCGGGATCCTGTGAACAATGCCCCAAAATAGTTTCACTTTTGTTTTGTGATCAAGCTTATAAGTTAAAAGTTTCTTTATTTTGAAAATTCTGAGCTTAAAATGACTTCCAGTAGACTGTAGTATAGTTTTATTATTTGTAGTAATAACTATATTAGGACTTATTTTGTATGTTCTTAGATCATCAAACTTAAGCTTTGATTTCTAAGTTTTATCAAATTATGTTATCTTTCAGATTATATCATATGTATTGTCCTTACTGAATTTTTATTCATCACATAATTATCTAGATTACAGACAATATAGATGACATAGTTATTCAGTTTTTACATGCTTGCAGTAATAATGCCATTTTCATTTGCTATGAAATTATGACAGCAACATTGGGCAAACAATGACATTAACATTTCGTGCGCAGATGGTATCGGTAGCAAACATAATAATGATATCCTCTCTACTATGTAAATAATATCAAGATAATTTAGTATAAATTACAACATAATTGTACATTTTCAGATAACTCATATGGTTCTTGCTCTGCAAATTATAACAAAACAATTACACATAATTACTAAACCAAATCATCACTAAAATAAATACATTTAATTTAAAAAATTTACCAAAAGGTTACTTAACAATTGTATCATGTCATTTCATCTAAACATCACAGACCTAACATATGAGTTGAAACTAATAAAAATCAGCAAAAGCAAATCAGAATAACAGCTAAATAGCTGCAATTGTAACAATTACAAGCACAATCCTTAACCATTTAGAATCAGCAACTCTTCCATTATTCTTTTCATCATCTAATCTCTTCACCTTCTTCAACAGTCCTAATATTGTCTTCTTCGCTTGTTCTGGTAATTATTCATCAACCCATTTGAAGAAGTTACAGTCTTCATTGTCTAAAATTACATCACAAATATTTTATCAAGGGATGGTCCATACTAACAAGAATGCTTACTCTATGCGATTTGCAAGCTTTGAATCTTCTTCTAGGATTTGAACTTGTCCATGAAACTCGAATCACAAGTGATTTGCAACATAGACACAAATTGTCAAAGCTCTCCTCCTCTTTCAAACGATCGATGTTAAACATTTTTTCGTTATTCGATTTTCTGCCTAGAAAATTCATCTCCACCACATACATTTACAACTCAAACGTGCCCTAAATAGATCGAGTCGGTTTCTATACATTTAACATTGATGAACAAACATTTCGTCAATAGGGTTAAAATAAATGATCCTATTTAAAAATCAATACATATATACAACAATCACAACAAAACGCACTCTATTTAATAATATGGCCACATCATTTGCTACATATGATAAAAGGGTTGATTTCACTCGATTTTAGATAGTTGGAGGGCCAATTTGAAACCTTGCATAGTTAAATAGCCAATATAAAAAAAGTGAAAATTCTTTTACATGAGTTTTTTAAAGTTCACAATACAATTATAGGCCTGTTTAGAAAAACATACAAAAACAGACTTTTAAAAGTTTAATTTTTACTCCATAGGTCAAGTTTTCCAAAATATCCCTAAAACTTTACAATTCACAAATGCTGTGATTTACGCTCACAGTCTGTGAATTATGGTCACAGCTGTGAATGACCTATGGAGTGAAAATCAAACTTTAGTTTTGCAAACTTTTCAAAAGTGGCCTATAATTGTATAGTAAACTTTTTATGGCCTATAAAAAAAAATTTCCTATAAAAAATTAAATAAATTCAGGAATTTCAGTTAACATTATGCCTTTTCAATTTTAGTACTGATTTCAGACCGAATCATACACCATCCTAATAATAATAGAATTTTTAGCTCAATAAAATGTTTTTTTTTTAAATAAATACATAAAACTAACATAGTTACACTTATAATCCAATAATCCAATAACCAAAACACATGGCCATTCAAAAAAATAAAATAAAAATCACATGTATTTATATGTATACATTAATAGAAAACAGCATAAAAAATCGTTAAAAACATGGTACATTGTACCCAACTCAAATATTTTACAACTTTTATACCTATTAATGTCAGCTAGTAAGTCACCCCATTTCTGTACAACAAAATATATAAATACCAAATCAGAAAACACAAAACAACAAATCACAAAAACATAGTCCACAATGCAAGACTGACCAACTCTTCCTGTCTCCTTACATTAACACGACTACATACATCTAGTTTCAATATTCATTGAATAGTCAAGACAAACACGTGAGAATTTAATCCATGCAACCGTACACGTGGAAGCCGTATAAAGACTCAACAAAGCCGACAATCCTCTAGAATTGGCGGGAAACTAGGGGCGGTAATGAAATGTGTAAGCAAACGACACCAACTCATCCATGCAACCGTACATTTGTCTACAGAAATAACACCTGGATCCATACAATTACCAAAATACCCTCACCACCTGATTTTATAACCTCGCTAGTTTTTATTGGTTTGGTTGACGACGAAGATGATACAAGATCTATTTCTGCTCATATAAATAAACACGTATCTCTTCTTCTTCTTCAAATTTTTATCTACATTGTTCTTCATCTTCGTTAATAGATTCCTTCACATCAGCTTTATCGTCCAAGACTGCCTTGGACTCATCGGCTGACTTCAATTATCAGAACATTCAAGGTATATTATTTCCAAATTGAAATTTTGTTTTGTTGTAGATTAATAACACTAATTGGAATTTAATATTATTTATAAACCTGTAATAACAAGAAACATACACGTAGTTGTATCTTCGTTGACAAATATGGTTTTGGTTTTGCAAGAAATATTAAATAGTTGTATTTATCACTTTTAAGGCAATATATATATATATATATATATATATATAATTAATAAGGCTCCACCTAACTTAGTTTCTATCAAATGAAGAATTAAACAACGAAAATGTCGGTTGCACCTATAGATACAAATTCTAAGGTGGAGTTATAAGGCACGTTGTAGTTTCTAATCTACAATGTTGACCTATTTGGATCACATAGTCAAATCAGATTTGACAAAAAGCCAAAACGTAGCATAGAGATATAATAATTCGTCTCCGATGTTACCAAAGTTTGTATATAATTTAATTTTAGTTACATAACCACATTGATTCGTTTTCACAAATCCGTAAATGCCTCCAAGTTTTTCGTCACACTAATTTCTATGGAGATTCAATAATATGCGCATTGTTGTTGACAATCTAATTTTTTTGGTTAATTGTTATCTTCCAGGCCAAGCCAAATACAGAGACATCGTTATTGATAATGGCTTGTGCAACAACAGTGACAATTCCAGCTTGTCAAACCGGTGATATCTTCCGGGAGCATAACGGTCTCCGGAGGTCGGAATCCGGGAAGGAGTTGTGTAAACAAAGGGGTGTTATTAGAAGATCGAAATCTGATCATCATCTTTGTTACTCTGTGAATCGGATTCGTGCCGTGTCGACCAAGCCGAAGCTGAAGAGCAGTCGATCAGTTGGGTTTTTTCCGTTTCAGCTGTCGAGTTCTATGATTCCGAATTCGGTGAAATCGTTTTTGTTTGATCCGGAAATGAGTAGAATTGATAGGGATGTTGTTGATGAGAGTAGTGAAGAAGAGAGTGATATAAAGAAGAGGGCTAATTGGATGGAGAGGTTATTGGAGATTAGAAGACAATGGGCTCATAATAGACAGCAAGAGAGTTTAGTAGTTGTAGATGATGAAAATGAAGAAATTGATTGTGATTGTGATGTTGATGCTGATGTTGATGGAGGATGTAAAGTGTGTTATAGTGAAGATGAAGATGGAGATGATGTAACATATGATGCGGAATCGTTTAAGGATTTGTTGGCTCAAGTGCCTTTGTCCGATACAAAAATGTTTGCTCAGCTTGCTTTTTTATGTAATATGGCTTATGTTATACAGGAGATCAAGCCAGATGATTTGAAAACATATTATGACTTACAGTTTGTTACATCTTCTTTGGTGAAGAAAGCAGAGGCGGTTGCATTGAAGATTAAGCTTGATCAGGATTCTACTCGTGTGCCTGTTGATGGTGTGATTGTTTCTGATGAATCTGATGAGGTTAAGAAAGTTGAGCGTGTGATTAGGCCGTCTGTTGCTTCTAAGATTGCTGCCTCAGCTGCTTCTTATGTTCAGTTTCGTGCTAAGGGGATTTTGTCACTTGGTTGTGAGGTGTCAGAGATGGATGGTAGTTTAGATTCGTGTGGTGTAGATGATGTAGAAGAGGATGGTGGGAGTTCGCCTCGGGTTTATAAGTCTGAGGTTGCTGCTTATGTTGCAGCTTCTACGATGACTGCTGTTGTTGCGGCTGGAGAGAAGCAGAAGCAGGAAGCAGCAAGAGATCTCCAGTCGTTACATTCTTCGCCTTGTGAATGGTTTATTTGTGATGATACGAGTACTTACACTCGCTGCTTTGTCATTCAGGTCAGTCTATAGCTAAGTACTGAAGTGAATGCTCCCTATGGAAACACAGATGAAAGATTGATGTTGAGTTTACTGCAGGGATCGGATTCATTGGCGTCTTGGCAAGCTAACCTTTTCTTCGAACCAACCAAATTTGAGGTGAGCTATAACCTATCTGAATTGAATTTGAAATTTGTTACAGAAGGGGAAAAGCTGAAGGTTGTTTATCTGATTATCTGTTCCACAGGATACAGACGTGCTTGTTCATAGAGGGATTTATGAAGCTGCAAAAGGAATATACAACCAATTCATGCCAGATATCATAGATCATATGAATAGACATGGCGAACGAGCAAAGTTTCAGTTCACAGGCCATTCACTAGGAGGTAGTCTTTCAGTTTTGATACACTTGATGCTTCTGTCCAGAAAGGTCGTCAAGCCTTCTGCCCTTCGCCCGGTAGTCACCTTTGGCGCGCCGTTTGTCTTCTGTGGAGGCCAGAAGATACTAGCAGACTTGGGCTTGGATGAGTCTCATATTCATTGTGTGCTGATGCATCGTGATATAGTCCCCAGAGCCTTCTCTTGCAACTATCCAAACCATGTCTCCTTGGTACTAAAACGTCTGAGTTCCTTCAAGTCACACCCTTGTCTGATTAAAAACGTAAGGATAACATTTGTTGAGTATCATCATCATCATTGTAAGGTTTCTTTCCAATAGTTCCAACATTTGTTGCATCTTATGTTCCTCCAGAGACTACTGTACTCTCCACTGGGCAAAGTCTTTATTCTTCAACCACATGAAAAGTCATCTCCTCCGCACCCACTACTCCCTGTAGGCGATGCTCTATATGCATTAGACAAGACCAAGTGTGGATACTCGCCAAGTGCTTTAAGGTCGTTCCTGAACTGTCCTCATCCACTGGAAACACTAAGCGATCCGACAGCATATGGCTCTGAAGGTACAATCTTAAGAGACCATGATTCGAGCAATTACTTGAAAGCCATGAATGGAGTCCTAAGACAACATACAAAGATAGTGTTCCGCAAAGCTAGAAGACAGAGGAGTCTATTATGGCCTCTGCTTACTTCATCTCCGCACTCCTGGAGCCATGAAAAGAACTTGCAGGGTAGTAATTTAGTGAACAAGGAGATAATGACCCGTGTTTGAAGCTAAAACGATGCATATAGGAAGGAAGTTCATAGGACATAGTATTGGGAAGTCTTTGCCAAGTTTTGTGTATATCTCTCTTCTCTCGTGTATATGTGCTCCTTGTACCTCATCACTCACTAACAGTTAAAATAAAGGCTTAAATAAAAGTTTCAACGTAGTCTTTATAGAATCTATATCTGAGCAATCAATTCTATCACCACCAGGATAAACACCAATCAATTCTAAATTGTTGGTTCAAGATGGCTCTAGTACGCTATTTGAATTCGTGAAATTTTCCATTCAAATATTACAACAAATATATAGGAAGCGTACAATCATGGCCATATGTTACATCATTCAAGGAAATGATTGTTTACAAATCAACTACGATTACATTGGCAAAACTGCAATACAACAAAAGCTTAAGCAGATTCTGTTAGCATTGGTATCACAAAATCAATAGATGGTTACCATTTGTATCACAAAACCAAATCCACCCTTTCCCTTGACTGGTCATGTCTATCTCTTGTCAACACAGCCAATAGTCAGCCTATGTTATGTTCTCAGTATAATGATTGTTAAAGTTGAGTACTACCTCCTCAACAGAGTACAATCTAATCAGTAGATTAACTTCCATATTTAACCAAAACACATCAGGAGAAATTGAACATACACCAACAAGATAGATGGAGGAGATGTAATGCAGTTCTGTAAGTTCATTGAGTCCTGGAGATGATGACAGAAACCTCTCTTGCATTGGTAAGCAAATTCACACCATGCATGGGGTGATGTTGATCTCATCTTTTATTCTCTTCTGCCATCTTTTTCTTTATCTCGTGAGCTGTATTGAATATACCAAGTGTAGGGGTGTTGCACACAAAGCATTTCTTGTTCTTTGCATGATGCTGTCAAACAGTAGAGGTTGAAATGTTAGTTTCTAGTATGTATTAACTGTAGTAAAACAACCAGAAATCAGTCATGAATATACCTTTAAAGCACAATGCTCACAGAAATAGTGCTTGCACTTGGTCACTACAGGATCCACAAACGGTTCTCGACAAATGAAACAAGCAAAGGGCAATGCATCATCATCATCGTCACTCAAGTCTGCATTTCCCTCATCTGCATCATCCAGCCCCATAGCCAAGTTTCTCTTTCTTTCCTTTTCTTTTTCCTCCCACTCCTTCTCTATCTGCCAACCAGACTTGTAATCACCACGATCATGCATAAATTTACAAGAATCACCATACCCACAATAACCAGTTTCTTTATAATCTTTGCAAATGTCTGGTTGATAATCAAACCTCGCAGAAACCCTTATATGAGCAGAAGCCCTAAGAGGTCCATGCGAACCACCAGCTTTCTCACTCGAAATGGTGTGTTCTCTTCTGAACCCAGCCTTGTGGTCAACATATCCATGAATCCCCTTATACAACTTCTCATCACTGGAAGCTGAGCTTTTCCCCTTCAAAGCCTGCTCTGATAGCTTGAGCACTTTCTCACGAAGAGCACGAGCATCCCTAGAGAAGTCGGTTTCAGTTTCCAGAGTTGCTGTTGCTTTGCTATCATGTTGGACCTGAATTTCCTTAGATGAGTCGAATTGAAACAAGGCTTCCTCAGGTTCCTCATTGGATTCAGTAGACCGAATGCTCTTAGAAGATCCAGTAGAGAAGTACAACTTGCTATCCGACTTTGGGGCCTTGCGAAGATTCTGCAAAACCGAGGTTTCATTTTGCTCATCTTCATCTTCATTTTCATTGATAGTTCTTTTCCTGATGTTCTTATTCTTCATCGGCTTCCGGAAAAAATTGCAAACTGTAAATAAACCAGACAACACCGAAAGTCAGATGGCATAAACTAAATAAAATTAATAAAAAATATATATATAGACATAGAAAAGATTCAGACCTGTTTCTGACTGCTGAGGCTCCCCGGACTCAGCCATTTGCAATACCAACAACGAACAACCAAATCCTCCCTATAAAATATATTAAAGAAACAATGTCAACTATAAAATACATATTAAAAGAAAGAATGTCTCACTTTAGATTGAGTAGTCCCTAAATAAGAATGACGCCCACATAATTTAACAATGAATACAAGGAGAACTAGCCTAAATTCACTGTTCACAAAATGAATATGACATCGAGACACTAACTTTAGAGTGAGAAAAGGTTGAAAAGAACACACAGAGCTTATCTTATACAACAATGAAACATTTGCAGGATACCAAAATGTCAAAAAGAAAAGTTGGCAAGCACTTTTTTCCGGAAATGTAACTCTCTCGACACTTTTAGATTCAAATGAAGATGAAACTATTTATCTGCTAAAACAAAAATTCTAACTACACCAACTGAATAGCTCCCAGAAAAATAAATAGAAACATGAAATGTAATTCAAATTCACATAGATACAACTCTAATTCAAGACTTGCAAAAGTTAATAAAAGACACTTAGTTTCAGTGATTAAAAAAACCAAATTCAATTAGAAAATCTAAAAAACACTTCTGATTTATTATCACCCAACCAAGTTTCTATTGGTGGGATGTAGAAACAGAGAAGCTACATACTAACCCAAAGCAAAGATTTGACCTAATAAAAGAAACCAATTTAGGATTCAGACACCAAAAACATGACTTAAATTTATTAAAGAAGAAAAAACTGAATAATGAAACATGACACCCTATCACACACCCATTTCCACAAAATCACAACCTGACACCAAATTAACAGTCACCTTAAACTTACAAAATCCAAAATCAACTCTAAAATATCAATTACCTGATGTTCCTTCAAATATACTTTTACAGACTCCAATTGCTTGCTCTGCTCCGGTTACCCAACAAGGTTCGTACCTGCACCCAAACATAGTCAACCAATCATCAGAAAACGCAAACCGATTCCATTCAAAATAATACACATCGACATCCAAACCTCAATGTCTAGTGATGACGACACGAATCAAAACCCAAACAATCCCAAAAAGAAAACATACCTAATAAAAAGTTGAGACAAATAGCCGGTTACGGATTAGAAAGTAGGAGGTTCTGACAAGTCGGAAATGCTGCAAAAGTCAGTCGAGGAGGAATTGGTGAGTCGATCTAGGAGAAGCGAGTGAAATATATATATATATATTCCTTCTTGGTCATGGGATGACAAAGATAAAAAAGTTTCGGACCCATTAGGCCCAAAACACGTGTTAGGCCCAGACCCATCTAACGATAAAAATAATTTAAACGAAAGGACAAATTATAAAATTATTAAATTTGAAAAAGAATTATATTTTATTCCAAATTTGCCCATCAATCCCTCCATCCATCGACTTTCTTTCTTCAATATGTCTTTGGCTTCCCAGACCCAGATTCTAACATCGTGAAAATAAAAATAAAAATTGGATTTTCAAAAATCAAAAACCCTATCAAATGAAGGCAGCATATATGCACGAGCACGACGACTCTCTCTCTATCCCTTCGTCGAACCACTCACTCTAACCTCCACAGAAATTCCTATCATCGTAACCAAACACCGCCGCTCTCTCTCAACCGAATATTTTGATCCATAGACCCCTCACCTTTTAATCATTTACTATAACACCCCAGAATCCCTCTCGTATTTGCTACTTGGTCCTTCTTCCTCCGTCCAATTATCCCTAGACTTCATCTCATCATTGATTCGCCGACACTTCAACTCATCGACCAGAGAAAACAAACCTAAACAACACGCAGAACAGAAGCAGAATCTGCCATAGGGTTTTCGATATCTTCATTTCGTCGATTACTTTTAATCATACTTTCTAGGGTTTCGTCTGTCGATTCACTTTTTTTTTTGGTTTCTCATGAAATGCGATTTCATATATTCGCAATAGATAGCATTAGCGTTGTCGCAATCTTTTGATAACATCAGTGTTGTTAGAGTTTAATCGAAACAGAGTTAATTTAATCGCGTTAAAAGATCAGACAAGTTGGAGTAGCAGTTGGGCAGAGGTGTGGTGGTGGTGGTGGTTAAATACGGGAGGTTCTGATGGGAAAGCATGAAGCGTATACGGAGCCGCCACCAAGTGGGCCGTTGTTGAACGGTTTATTGCCAAATGAAGCGAGTTCAGTGATACGAGAGCTTGACCGGGAGCGATGGTCGAAAGCGGAGGAAAGAACTAAAGAACTCATTGCCTGTATTAAACCTAACTCCTTTGCTGAAGAGCGTCGCAATGCTGTCGCTGTTTATGTCCAGCGCCTCATCACTCAGTGTTTTCCTTGTCAGGTTACCCTTCCGCCTATCTATCAATTACTTATCACATTTGACATTGGTCGCTGTGTAGAGGGATATTGAACTAATTGATTTGGTTTGATGAGATACAAGTTTTTGCCGTATAGTTTCGTTACTCAGAAATTTTTGTTGTCGTTATCTGTATAGGTTTTCACTTTTGGGTCTGTGCCGCTCAAGACGTATTTGCCTGATGGAGACATTGACTTAACAGCCTTTAGTGACAACCAGAATTTGAAGGATAGTTGGGCGCATCAGGTTCGTGATATGTTGGAGAATGAAGAGAAGAATGAAAATGCTGAATTCCGTGTCAAGGAGGTTCAATACATTCAGGCAGAAGTAAGCTTCTATTTGTATTTCAATCTCTTTATGGCCATCTTGATTTTTGATTTATTGTCTTTTGTTCTGTCTGTTTATTGTATGTATTAGTATTGCATAGCTTTTGCTCTGTTTTTTTTTTTTGGTAAATTTTGCAATTGTTAGGCTGAATAATGAGATTAGGCATCTTTAAGAAGCAAAACTTAATAAACTGGTGCATATTTTGAAGTGTTGTTGACCCCTAATTGATTTTAGATTGAGGCTTTTATTTGTTGCTGTTGCTGTATAACCAAAATTCCGAATCTCCAATGTCTATAAGGTTCTTTGCTTCTTAAACTTTAGTTGTTTCATAGACTATGTTCTAATTGTGACTATATAATAATTCACTCCTTCCTGATTATGCACCTTTTAACTTTATGATCATTGATAGGGAGAAACCTTTTATATATCATGCCTTGCTGTTTTGTTGTTAATTTACAGTTTAGAAGTAGAACCTTTTGTTTTGTAATTATGCTGGCTAGGTGTACCAGTTAAACTGCTATAGTTGGTCGATTGTTATAGTTAAACTATTGCATATTTCATTTGCAAAGAGATAGGCATTCTGTTGGCACCTGTATTTGTATTGTCAACATGAATGAAAGCCACAATGCCAGTTTCTCTATTCTTGCTCATTTTTGCTTCTCGTGCTTTCTTCTTATTGGAGGTGGTGCTGTTAAATTCAATCCTATGTTTTGAGATTTGTAATCCATATATATACAGTGATTTATGGTTTACGTATCTATGCATGCATGGTATTGCATTTTATTTATGGTTTTGAACTTTCAGATTTATGGTTCTCACGATAGTTACTACATATGTATTCTCATATAAACCATCCCTACTCTCAACATCATTGCTGTAGCTGCCATCATCATTTTGTTATTTGGCTGCCCCTGTTTCTTATTTGGCATCACTTGCCTTGTGGTGACCTATTATAGCCTCTTATTTTCTTTAATTAACTATACAGGTAAAAATAATCAAGTGTCTTGTGGAAAATATTGTGGTAGACATATCATTTAACCAGCTTGGTGGGTTATGTACCCTATGTTTCCTTGAGGAGGTACGTGACTTTTGCTGGACTGCCTGCAATTATAAACATTCTGAACTTTTGGATATGTTACTAAATTCTATACCTTTCATGACTCAGGTTGATAATATGATAAATCATGAACATCTATTTAAGCGGAGCATTATATTGATAAAGGCCTGGTGTTATTATGAGAGCCGTATATTGGGTGCTCACCATGGGCTTATCTCAACTTATGCCCTTGAGACACTGGTTCTTTACATATTTCACGTTTTCAACAATTCTTTTGCTGGACCACTTGAGGTATTTCTGTAGCATTGTTACTGCTATTTCTTTTTATCTTGTTATTTCTCCTTCAGAGTATTGTTTGTTTGTACATTGTAGGTTCTGTATCGTTTTCTAGAGTTCTTTAGTAAGTTTGACTGGAATAACTTTTGTCTAAGCCTCTGGGGTCCGGTACCTGTTAATAGCCTTCCAGATGTCTCTGGTATGACATTTGCTCATTGATATTTAGGTAATTCTCATGCAATATTTTTGGTAATCTACTGACAACTTTGGTTTCATTCATTGACTTTTTTGCAGCTGAACCTCCTCGGAGAGATGGTGGAAAGTTGCTTCTTAGCAAATTGTTTCTTGATGCTTGTAGCTCCACTTATGCTGTTTCTGGTCAGGACAATCAGGGACAACCATTTGTTTCCAAGCATTTCAATGTTATTGATCCTTTGCGTGTAAACAACAACCTTGGACGCAGTGTTAGTAAAGGTGCACTTCGAGTTTCTCACTGTTGCCCTCACTTATTCATTTAATGTTTTCATTTTGCATTCCCCTGTTTCCTTTTCCTATCACATTTTAGTTTTGGATCACTGCTCTTGTGATATTCTTATTTATGGGTGGCAATATCGTGAAGCTTAAGGAAATTAATATATAGATATGGAGTGTGTTTGGTGTTTTTTTTTTTTTTCTTTTTTCCATTTCTGCATAATGATTTTTCGTATTATGCCATAATGGGACTCCTTTATTTTGAATCGGTACTTATAATTCCATGTTGACATACCAGCCAGATCTCAATAATTGGATATTTTTCTCTTACAAATCTGATTGATGGAGCAGCGTAAGACAGCTTGTTTCTTCTAAATCATGAACTTCTTTTTTATTTTTACTTTTTTAGGCTTAGCTGAGTTACATTGGGTTTGGTTTGATCTGGAACTGGTTGGGCCCCCTATTTTCTGATCTTGTTTAACAAGACTCGGTTAGAGATAATTTTTGTTGATATGCATATAGACACACACATATATAATTTGCTTCCTTCTGTTTTTCTAATTTTTGGGTGCAAGAACGTAATTTCACATTGAATTGGAACAGTTTGGTTTGCTTGTAATTCTTGGTTTTGTCTCTAATCTTGTTGGAATTTTTCTTTATAAATCAGGTAACTTTTTCAGGATTCGTAGTGCATTTGCATTTGGGGCTAAGAGGTTGGCGAGATTACTTGATTGCCCCAAGGAGGATATATATTATGAAGTAAATCAGTTTTTTATGAACACTTGGGATCGACATGGTAGTGGCCGTCGCCCTGATGCCCCCAAAAATGATTTGTGGCGGTTGAGGTTGTCTAGTTCAAATGGATCTGAAAATTGCCGGCAGAATTCAAATCCAGGCGGCAAAGGAAATGATAATTCCACTAGTCGTGAAACTCAAGTTGACAGGTCTCTTGGCCTTTCTAGTGCTTCATCTCAGCACAATAACCATCATTTAGAAAGCACTACTAGAACTGGTTATGTCTCTCCAGATTCTCAGACCCAAGCCCAGAAGAATTACAGTAGTACGAACAACAGGATCCCGGATCAAATTAGACGGGTAAACAACTCTAATCAGAATGCAAATAATGATGCAGGCCAAAAGAATTTGAAGCCTGATCATTTGGCTAATGACATGAAGGGTAGATATTTTTTTGCAAGAACACGCTCTAGCCCTGAGCTGACTGACACATATGGAGAAGTTCCTTTCCAAGGAAAGAATAGTAGAGCCTCAGAAAGTGGAAAAGGCCAGATTGCTTCTGCAAGGTTGGATAATAGTCGGAGGAAGAATTTGGAAACTGATGCATTGCCATCCCCAGGCCTCAGATCTACAATTGAAGATCCTTCATCTGCTAGGAACACTTCATCCCATGAAAGCCTTGATGCTTCTGCTGATACAAACAGTGTATTCAGTAGTTACAATGATGAATCAGTCTTGAGTGCCGCAGGTGAAGATTTTTCTTCTATTGGGACACACAGAATGCAACAAGAGCAAGATCTTGTGAATATGATGGCATCTTCTATGGCTCATGGTTTCCATGGGCAAGTTCCTATTCCGCTAAATTTTGCATCTAATCACTTACCTCTTCCACTGCCACCTTCTCTTTTGGCTTCGATGGGATATCAAAGAAATCTTGGTGGGATGGTTCCCACTAATGTTCCCCTTATTGATACTCCATCAGGTGCAAACATGCATTTTCCAAGTTTAGTTTCCTCACCATTAACCCACTACTTTCCTGGTATTGGATTGACATCAAATCCAGATGATGCACTCGAACATAGTAATGAGAATTTTGGTCACTGGGAGATGAACCCTGGGGAAGGAGATCATGATTACTGGAATGAACAGGAGCAAAGCTCCGCTGGTGGATTTGATCTTGATAATGGAAGTTTTGAGGCGCTTCAGTCAGATGATAAGCAACAATCAACATCAGGTGGTTATACCTATGTACCTCCATTGCAAACAGGTGGTACTGGCAGTTCTAGAAGAACTCCCCAGAGGTTCCCTAAAGAAACTCGTGGGTCAATGAGGGAAGATCATGCTGATTCACTACACTATCAAGAAACTAGAGGTAATGAGGTTCACTTTGATGACAGATCTGTGAGTTCAAGGTCCATACCCACTTCTCAGTCAAGTTCTTTGAGAAGTAAAACCAATTCCGAGAGCTCTTGGGATGGATCATCAGCAAAGAACTCAAAGTCAGGTAGAGAGAAAAGGGGTAGGAAAACAGCTTCTACTGCTGCAAGTGGAAAAGGGAACAGTGTAACTGAACATGCTTCTGTTCAGATAGATGATAATAGAGATTGGAATGCACCCACAACCATGACAGTTGAGATCCCTGATAGAAGTTCCGTGTCTCAGTCTGTTACTTCATTGCATGTCCCAAGGCATCAAGTATCTGGATCTGAAGAAGTTCAGACCAGTGGATCAGATTCAATGCTCCCCATGGGTCCAGTTCTCTTAGGTTCTGGCTCTCGATTTTATCCAACAGGTCCACCAGTTCCATTTTTTACTATGCTTCCAGTATACAACTTTCCAACTGAAGCAGGAAATGCTGATGCTTCAACAAGCCATTTTAGTGGGGACGAAACACCAGATAACAGTGATTCTGGTCAAAACTTTGATTTGCTGGAGGGAGTAGATCAATCTGAGGTACCAAGCACTTCTAATTCTACAAGGAGGGCTACTCTTGTTGATCCATCAGAGCACAAGACTGACATTCTCAACAGTGACTTTTTTAGTCACTGGAAAAATTTACAATATGGGCGGTTTTGCCAAAATCCACAATTATCTACGCCTCTTATATACCCTTCACCTGTTGTTGTGCCTCCACTCTACTTACAGGGCCGTATTCCATGGGATGGTCCAGGAAGACCTCTTCCAGCCAACATGTTTACACAGCTTATGGGATATGGGCCTCGAATGGTTCCTGTTGCTCCTCTTCAGTCTGCTTCTAATCGACCTGCTGGTGTTTACCGATATATTGATGAAGTCCCCAGATATCGTGGTGGGACTGGGACCTACTTGCCAAATCCTGTAAGAATCTTAAACAATCCTGTATTTTCTCTTTATTTCTTAACTGTATTTGGTCTATGTGCTTCATTTGTTTTGGCTACAAACCTCTAAATTTCACTCTCGCATTCTTTTCTTCAGCTGCCACTGCAGAGACATATATTTGATAATACTGTGTGTGCTTGAAGTAGAAACCTGGTTCACATTCATTTTCCTTTCTTATTATAAACCCAATTGAGCCAATTTAATAAATAAATAAATAGAAACCAAGATTTCATTTTCCTCATCTGGTTCTTTCTGCATTATTTCCATTACCATTGGTTGCTGCTACTTGCCAACAATTTTCATCTTTACAAGCATATCTCTAGATAAACTTTTTCTTAGAAATATACTACCAGATATTTTTGTGGAGGCAAAAATGTCCTTGCTCCTGTGTATGTGGCCTGATGTTTTATGAAGTAGCAGGTTGCTTGTAGAATGGATAACTGATTGACCTTCTAAACGAAATATTATTTACTCTTTCATGGCCTTTGAATAATTTGCCTTTGATTTCTCGGTGGTGATGCCACTGGTAATGAATTTGATATTTTCATAACTTATTGCTTTCTTGTTTGTATAAAATAATAAATGGTAAAAATACAATGTCAACCCCTGAGGTTTGGTCTTTTAGCGGCTCCAAGGTAACTTGACTATTATTGCAGATACAACACCCATGATTTTTTTTATGTGTTGCAATCAACTCCATTTGAGGTTATGAGGTTGACTACAATATATATAAAATCATGGGATAGTACTTGCAACATCAACAAAGTTGCTAACAGCCCCCAAAAGATCAAACCTCAGAAATGAAACTGTATTCTACAATAAACTTAATGTTTTATATATTTATTTACTTATTTTATCTTCTTCTTAATGTTAGCATTTACATATATATTAAATAAACTCAGTTATGTTTTTAAACCAAACTTTGGAAAGTTTGCAAAAATAAATTTTGAAAGTAAGAGTTTTTAGAAAACAAACCAAAATGATCTACATACAGTTTTCATTGTTTGTGAAAGACCCTTCACCCGTGGAGGAACTGAAAATTGTATGTTTGTCATTTTTGTTTGATTTTTGATAACTCAAAACTTTCCAACTTTACTTTTGCCAACTTTTGAAAGTTTGGTTTAAAAACGCACTAGTTTTTATTTGATATATTCTCATTCACACATATATATGAATTTCATGGTAAAAATGGAGCCTTTTATTACAGATCTCAAACTTTGTATTGTTTTGTTTCAGAAGGTCTCTGGAAGGGATAGGCATTCTACTAATACCAGGAGGGGTAGTTACAATCATGATAGGGTTGACCACCATGGTGATAGGGAAGGAATCTGGAATGTCAATTCTAAGTCCAGAGTTTCAGGACGTATGCACAACCGTCAACAAGCTGAGAAATCAAATTCAAGGCCAGACAGATTGGCAGGAACTGAGAGTCGAGCTGACAGGCCTTTGAGTTCTCATATGAATGACACATTCCCTTCATATCAGGCTCAGAATGGTCCAGTTCGCTCAAATTCCACACGGACAGGTTCTTCTAATCTGGCCTACGGCATGTACCCACTGCCAGCCATGAACCCTAGTGGCATGTCGTCGAATGGACCTACAATGCCTCCTGTTTTCATGTTCTATCCTTATGATCATAATGCTGCTTATGGTTCCCCTTCTGAACAGCTTGAGTTTGGGTCACTTGGACCAGTGTCGCCAGTGGGTTTCTCAGGTGTTAATGATGTATCGCAACTGAGTGAGGGGAGTCGATCAGGTGGGACATTTGAAGAACAAAGATTTCCTGGCAGCTCTCCTCGGCATTCTTCACCAGATCAGCTGTCTCCCCATGTCCAAAGGTACCACCTCGTATGTCTAAGATATTTGCAACACTTGTTTGATTTAGTAATCACACTTGGATTGTTTAGTGACTTTAGTCTCAAATTTCTGCTGATTCAAAGTAGTGTGATTAGATTGGAGGCACAATACTTTTTTAGAAAAATCTTTTCCATTCTACTTAAAATTTCTGCACAACCTTGGCTGCTAGTTGCTTAATTATATCAGAGAGAAAAAATAATAATAAATAATAATAATAATCTTTCCCCTAGGATTGATAATTTTGATGCACGTGCATAACTAATTACTATTATGCATTTCTTTTCTCTGTTAACTGGATCGTTTTTGTGATGGTTTTCAATTGATCGTCTTAACAGGAAGATTTGATTTTATTGCCACAGATCAGTGGTCGAGAGGAATTACCCACTGAAAGATGAGGATTTTCCTCCTCTGGCATTCCAAAATCAGAGAGATAATGATGTCGGAGGGTAATTGTACTCATAAACCCTCGCATTCCCATTCCCATGATTATGTGCACTCGTCTCAGTCACTAAAGGGAGCTCTAGGATTGTGAAATGATGATTGCTTGTA
Organism: Cardiospermum halicacabum; assembly: GCA_031304145.1. Classification (NCBI taxonomy): domain Eukaryota; kingdom Viridiplantae; phylum Streptophyta; class Magnoliopsida; order Sapindales; family Sapindaceae; genus Cardiospermum; species Cardiospermum halicacabum. The sequence goes on along the minus strand of CM062399.1, from coordinate 3,274,465 downwards.
GTTTCACCTTGAAAGGTCACCCTTTCATTGGGTGCTTGTATGTACACTATGAATCCCTCAGGAGAGGCAACACAGGAGCGTTTATAACCTACTCTGTTTTCGAACGACAGATTAGTGTTCAAGTGTGGGGGGCTTCAAGGACTTGGTGATTAGGATTTGGATTCAATTATAAGACAGCCCACACATTGTAACTCAGTGAAGTATAGTATCCGCAGGTTCAGAAGTTTAGGTTCTATCATGTTATAAATTTTACATTGTTCTTGAATTCTCTCATAGGACATTATAGCTTTTTGATTCATGAAAGTCCTTGTACTAGTTCTGGAACTTTGGAACTTTTCGGTAAAGAAATTAATGGTGTAGCAATATCACCCAGATAAGATTTAGATGAAAGGAGTTTTTACAACTTGACAATCATAGCTGCTATTATTCTCATTTTTAGCAACGTTCACATATTCTATTTTGGGGCATTAGTACTAATAAATGGTCATGTAATTTTATCTCAGTGATTTAAAAATCTGAAACTGGGACTGTTACATGGGATCCAGAGAAGTCTATTGATTCTGAAAAGAAAAAGTTCAACACTGCCTATGTTTCATCTTGTCAAATATGACTGCACTTGCTAGCTACAAAGAATTGTCTCAGTAATGATAAAGAGTTCCAACTATTTAAATACAAAATCTGAAGACAGAAATGCATGTTGAATTATGCTTCAAACAAAGCTCGGTCTGTAAAGAGGACATGCAAGTAAATAATGCTCGCTAATTTGTTTGAATTTTTACTTGGCACGCAGACCTGGGACATTCCTGAGTCCCATCTTACCAAGGACAAGCTTTGGAATGGCTGGAGGGTTAGCAAGCCCCATACAACGGCTAAATTCATTTGCAAGCTCCACGAGTTTATACTTGTCTCTGCCGATCTTCTTATTAGAATTGTAGTAACCAAGCCATGCCTGGTAAGCTGCCTCCTTATTCTTCATCTCCACATGAGAAAGAGCCCGTTCCACCTGTTGAATATGTCCAAGTTTCTTAGAAAATAGATCATATCTTCTACTTGTTAATTAGCTCAAGCAATCAAGAATAAATCTAAAGCATCGGGGTGGAAAATCAGATGCAACAAGAAAGAAGTGTGCAGGTATACCTTTTTCTGTGTGTCTGGGTCGACTGAGGGTTCGGGAGCTTTTGAAATTGGCAAGTCCTTGACCGTAGATAAAAAGAAATCTTCCCATGGGGCGAGTAGCAATATGCCTTGCCCTTCTTTTCCTTTACGTCCTGTCCTGCCAAGCCGGTGTATGTATTGTTCTCTATCAGCCGGCAAACCCACCTACAATTTCAAGATTCATACCATGATATTATTAACGACAGTGGTAGTGAGAAACCTGCATGTTATGTTTGCAGATGCAGGATAAAAAATGGAATATAAATAAAGTACTGACTCTCTCAAAATAGTCTGTGAAGGTAAAAGGAGATAATATTAGAACTAGATATTCTGCCAACTATTACCTGAATGACGAGAGTGACATCTGGGTAATCCACCCCTCGAGCAGACACATCCGAAGTAACAAGAATAAGGCCTTTTGACTTCCGAAATTCATCAGATACACGAGTTCTATAACTTTGTGGCTTCCTAGAATGTATCTCTCGAACATTCAATTTCAGCTCACCAAGAAGGTCAGCTACGAGTCTCGTTACCATAGCAGTTGTGCAGAACACAAGAACCTGCAGAAACCAATCGATATTAAACCAAAAGAATATGCTGCTCCTGTGGAAAATCATATCACTAGTAGATGTCTTAATCTTGCTTTCAGCAACATTTTATATGCACAGCAATATATAGGCCAAAAAGACCAATTTATTATCTGGTCAGGACTGAGCTCACAAGACCAGAAAAATAAGAAAGCAAAGTTACTTTGTAACAGAGTGTGATAATAGTACAGAAAATTACACACCTTATAATCGACATTATCTGCGACATGGTCTTTAAGAAGTGTATAGAGTAGGGGAAAGTGCTTGTCTAATGGAGCAACTAAATGCGTCTGTCTGACCTGAAATGATTCGACATAAAAAAATAGCAATTAAACCTGAAATGATCCAACATAAAAAATTAGCAATTAAGAGAAGGCGTGAGTCATTGACCAGAGTCATCAGAAAGCTTACCTGTGCATGTGTTTCCTCACTTCCCTCTTCAACAGTATTGATAAATTCATGATCTCGTTTCAATGCAATATGACAAATTTGACGGACCTTCATACAAGAACACAGCATTAGTATATTATTAAAATTCACAATATAATGTGACACATAACAAAGATTAGGAGTAAACCTCTTCAGGCACAGTGGCAGAAAACAAAAGTGTCTGTCGTTGTTTTGGAACCGCAGCTACAATCCTCTCAATGTCTTTACGGAAGCCCATGTCTAATAAATGGTCAGCTTCATCAAGTACAAGGACCTTTACACCCATCAGCCTTGTTGCAAATCCTGCAGTATTCTCAATATGGTCTCTAAGCCTTCCAGGTGTTGCGACAAGAATCTGTGAGTTTTGAATGTGTGAAAATTTAACTAGGTTTTAACTATTGTCATGATGAGATGATCATTTCACATTAATATCCGCAGTACATATGAACATCTAATGTTAAGTGACCACAGAATCTGAAGTACAAAAATCCTTAATACCCGACCTACCAAGTACAATCATCCAATTCAGTGCCCAGAGCTTGACAAATAACTAGTTCCAAAGCATATCAAATGGTGATTCTTTTGTATGGCATATTAAGTATCCAATGAAATTCAAACAGATGGTATAGTGTGAAATCAAACACGAATATCTGATGCTGAAGATACTAACCTGACAAGGGTTTGACTGCATCCGTTTTTGTTCTAGTGCAAGCCTCGTACCTCCTATCACAACCTGAACTCCAATAGATGGATGATACTTCAACAAAGTGTTAGCTTCTGCAGCAGCTTGACTAGCAAGTTCCCGTGTGGGGCATATCACAAGCACAAGAATTGGGGGCCGCTTTTGATCTCGGCTGATGGGAGGAGAATTTATGACAACTTCAATAGAAGGGAGCTGAAACAATGAAACATCAGACAAGTGAGTGATCCTAAGACACAACCTCTCAGTAACTAACTTGGTAGAATTTCTAAGAGAATTTTTCTACAGGATGGCAAAAGACCAAATTTACTCAATGCATAAAAGACAAATAATAGTTGACAACTTGTCCTCCCTTTAATAATGAGTATTTCTGAAAAAAACATCAGTCCAACCAGTTATATGAGCAAAGCAGACAAGTAATTGAGGCCTAAAAATTTTCATACTTTACCAGGGGATTTCTTTCTTTTCAAAAATAAAACTAATTAAATATGGTCTGTTTGAATCTTTCAGACATAGATCATGATCTCCGTTTCACAAAAATCCAGTTGATAATAGCAGACAAAAAAAACCTTCATCCAGTGTACACAAACTTACAGAAAAACCTAAAAGGTGTTACATGTAGCAAATAGTGATTCTTCAAATGATCTTTGTGTTACTTTGGAGGATAAGACAAAACAATGAGCAAGAAAATCAAAATGTCTTACCAAAAAAGCCACAGTTTTTCCTGTGCCAGTCCTAGCCTTGGCAAGAACATCCTTACCTGAAAAATATTAGAAGTGATATCATCAAACATTCACTAAATCTACCAGTTAGTTAATATACAAATGAAGGCATAATCATCAGAAGACAAAAACCAAACCTTTCAATATTACAGGAAGAGTTGCCTCCTGTACTATAGTCATCTTCTCATATCCAGCATCCTTGATTCCTTTCAAGGATAGAGGAGATACCGAACATTGATCAAATCTGCACTCATCCAAAAACCCACATAATCAGTACAACAAAAAAAACAAAATCCAAAACATAACAGTTTTTGAAGTGCACACCTGCTCTCACTCAAGTAAGAGTCACCCTTTCCAGGTGAGCTTCTCTTTACACTCATTTCGCCGTTTCCCTTATCTAACCCAATTGATTCCCTCGCATTCCTTTCAAGAGGAAGATCATCATCACTATCATCGTCAACATCACTATCATCTTCAACAAGTAGGTCCCTGAAACCTTTCTGTGTAGCCAATTCATCATCATCATCTTCTTCTTCTTCATCATCCTCAGAAAACTGCGCTTCTCTCCTTAATTTCATTCCATCTTTCATAAATCCTCCTCTCTCCTTCCTCATATCTCTAAAAGAATCCACATTCCCTCTCTCACCACGACTCCTCTTCTGCAAAGAACCCTCATTTCCTCTAGGTTCACCGTCAAATCTCCTACCGAACCTAGAAACCGAGTTAGAGTTAGAGTTAGCCGGTTTCCTATTCAATCTTCCTCTCGAGTCCCGAAACTCGTCTGACCCATTCTCTCTTCTCCTCTTCATCGGAAACGACTCCCTCTCTCTATCTCTTCCTCTACCACCACGTGCCGTCTTAAAATCCGACACCTCCTCGTCGTCGTCCTTGAATCTATTCCGTTTACGTTGCGAGTCAGATCCTAACTCACTAACCCAGTCACTGAGTTCCGCCTCGTCCTCAATCAAACTCTTTGAAGCCCGAACCTCTCTACTACCTCTCTCACGCCCCAACTCGGATCTAGAGTACGGACGGGTCGACAATTTACGTACGCCAGGTAATTGCGGTTGTTGATGGAGACGGCTGAGGCCCAAGTACTTCAATTTATAAGGGAAGACTCGACAAACTGTGGGTACGGACTTAATGGATGGTTGAAGATTCATAGAACAAGAGAAACGGGTGATGGAAAATGAAGGGTTGAGCAATCGAAGATGCGGCAATAGCTTAATGGGCATAGCAAAATCTGAAATTACCAGTCTGCAGCTATCAATTCAAGTCGCTTTGATGAGTGCAGAGGCTGGTTGTGAGAGAGGCTTGTTTAGGGTTTAAGACTTTCAGGTTTTTGAGAGGTGAGGAGTGAAACGGTGAGTGATAGGGTTTAACGATTACGCGCCAATATAATAAAACGCTGTCGTTTTAGTTTTGTACAATAAATTTGCAAATGAATCCCTCATTTCCTATGAAATGTCAAATTATAGCTTTATTTTATGGATACAAAGAAACGTGAAGATATGCCTAATTTGGAAAAGTATTAGAAATTGAAAAAATATACTACTAACCATTAATTTGGAAAAGATTTCATAAATATGATTTTCAATTTTATATTAATTTTTTAACCCACAGTAGTAAAGTTACCATTATAAATTTTAAAAGTTTTAATTTACATAAATAGCTCATAAAGATTAATTTTTCTTTATATTTATGAAAAAAAAATCTCATAAATTAAAATGAATTGAGTCCAATATTCTTTGATATTTGTTGAAAGATCAAAATAGTCATTTATATATTAATCTAGTCAACACACTCTCTCCATAGCAAAAACTTGAAGTTCTCCTTTTACTTCTATTTTATTCCAATTTGGGGTGAAAAATGTCCTCTCTCCAATGGATATCTATCCAGAGGTTAGTATTTTATATGTGAAGTTAAAATTTATTCACATTTACTTGTCAAGGTTTTTAGGGTTTGTTTGTAAAAAGATGAGTAATGTGGAATTAGGCGTTAGTAGAAATTGTTTGTTTTTTATTTTCAATTATTGTTATTTGGTTGATTTAAGGTTTGTGTTGATTTATATTAGATTATGGGGATTGTGAGATTTGGTTATTTTAATATTTTTTTTTTGTTGCTTTTATTGGGTTGTATTTTTGGATTGGTTGGAGAAGAGTAGGTATAATATTAATGGATTCAAGTCAAAAAGTGCTGGAGTCATAGATTTGTGATAGAACGTGTTACGGAAGGTGTAACCCGTATCGCATTCTGTAACACGTCACAGCAGAGAATTATGAATTACTGGACAAAATGCTCTGGTGAAACGTCTTATAAAACGTGTAACAAGTTACATATTTCGTAAGGCTTTTTTTTTCTCCCCTCTTCTGTCTATTTCTTCTCTTTCAGTTCGTTTGTTTTGTTTTATTGTTAGTATTTATTTTAGTTTATTTCTGGACAAAATGTTTTGTTTGATTTAAGTGTAGGGTAAATTTTGATTGGGTAATTTTGTAATATTTAATAAAGATTATTTATTAAGTAAGTGTTTCATTTGTATGTAGGGAAAATATTTGGAAAATGTATCTTTTAATGTTGATGTGTGATTGGTGAGGTCGGTTAATTGGTGAAAGATTTCCTTCATTACTTATTTTTGATTATTGGTGATTCATAAGTAGCAATGAGTACATTTAGCGTACTAATAATATATGATGCGGTGTAGGATGGTAATGACTATGTTGGGGGTAGTCTGAGTTGTGAGGCATTTTGATAAGAAAGTGAGTTTTGATAAAATTATGGAAAGAGTGAATGAGAAGATGAAAAAGCTAACCAATCGAAGTTGCGAGGTAAAGTTTTATCAAATGGTTAAAGAGCGGTAAGGTATTTCAGTTAAGGTTGAGATAGTAAACAATGGTGATATTAGATTTATGACGGCTTAAGATATGGTGTATATATATGCAGAGGCAATTAATAGAAACTCAAATATTGATCTTGTTTCTTTAAATGCAGTGGATTTGGTTCTGTTAAATCATGCTTCAGTTGATGTTCATAATGAAATCGAGTGCAATATTGATTTAATCGATTCTCACAATCGGATTCCACTTATAATTGATAAAGACGTATTCCTAGACAATGGTCCGGACCTTTGTGATAATGACCTTGAGATTAATGGAATGGGAACTTTAGACGACAATAATGTAGATTTAAATGTTGAAAATGACTTGAGCTCCGGGGAGAGTGAGGATGATGTTGTTGGAAGTGATAAGAGTGTAAACCCATAAACCCATAAGAGTAAGGATGACTTGAGTTCCACGATTTCTATACTGTTATATATGAATTCCTAGTTATATCTAACTGAAACACATAAACCTATTAGCAACTATCTTACAACAGCATGACCTAAATTTTTTCTCCTCAAAGTCAATTTATTTAAGTAAATCCTAACTACTGCATTTCATTTGTAATACATCTAAGGAGAAATTGCAATATAAGAACCCCATGGCAAAAGTACATACTAGTTTGTAGTCGGTTTGACGGAAAATGAATATTGAAAAATTAATGGATTACGTTCGTTTGACAAAGCTTGAAGTTTCAAGCAAGAATGAAGCTCTGCTGCCGAGACCGAATGTGATAAGAACACTGTGAAGACACCTTGTGAAGCGATTGTGATAGTGATATCGAGGAGATCACCTGCGTTTGAGACAGATTAATTGTGTTGTGAATGTTATTTCTTGTTTGTGATGTGTGATGGGGTTGCTTAAATAAAACTAACAGATGAGTTTGCACATTTAGTTCATTAGGGGTATATTAGACTTTCATCTAAAATAATTTTAAAATTTATATAAGAATATATATATATATATATATATATGAAATTACAATTTTCATTAAGGGTATTTTGCGTACACTAGGTTATTTTTGGTTTTCAAATTTTTAAAAGTGTAAAAATTTAAAACAACTTTGGTTGGATTATTTTTGGATTTTTCAATTTTCTAATGGATTATTTGTTGTAATTTTTCCTGATAATTTTTACAATATTGAATTTTGAATTTTCCCTCATTAACCCTCATTATTATAATAAGGTTCGAGAATAGTATCTTGAATGAGAATGATATCACATTCTGTTCGTGATCCATAAGAAATAAAATGCTTCTTATTACGTACAGAAGAGTGCAAACAAGTGAAGTGAAATGTAAAAGATGATCTCTTGTAAGTTAAATTGTTGATTTTATGTAATATTAGCCTAGTGGCATTTGGTTTCTTATTTAAGATGGATAGATTAATTACATAATCATATCAATTTTATTATAATTTTATAGAAGTGGTATTTTCGTTTCTTATTTGAAATATATAGATTAACTAGGTCACTGTATGTTTACCTATCATGAGTTACAATCAAGTTACTATAAGATAACTATAATGTTATGGATGTTATATTAGATTTTTGATTTATTTCTAAATAGTAATATAATCTTTATAAGTTTACCAAGGTTGTCTACCGTTAATAAGATTACTAATCTAGTCATTTATTGTTTAACTTATACCCTTATATTTATAAGAACAAATATATTTGATCTACCAATTAATTTATACGATATCATAAATATAGAAGGATAAAATTTGCATTCATACTCCACCACCTTATGGAATAATAAATTTTACATTCATACCATACTCTAATCAACCCAAACATTACATTCATATCATACTCTGATCAACCCAAACATGAACTATAAAACACCCATATCTATACATCACAGTGTGGAGGTCCCATACAAGTGAGTGAATAAAAGAACACCCACATTAGAATTATGGTTTATTTGTGGTCCTAAATATTGAAAATGTTTATTTATTTATATGATCCTAATTAGCATCACCACTAGTACTAGTCTAATTTGTCTCAACCATAAAACCATGAGCAAATTAGCTTACATGATGTGGATCTATCTTATACACTTCACGTACCATTCACTTGTTTCCACTTTGTAAGACGCAGTAAGAAACACTTCACTTCTTCTGGATCACGAAGAGAATATGTGGCTTTCGTTTCTTTCTGATGTGAAGAAACTATTATCGGAAAGCCCTTTCCAAGCCTTCGAATCACCTGTCAAGAAAAAATAATATAGGAACAAAAATCTAGGTCACTTGAATCTATGCATGATTTTTAGATTATAGTCTGTTAGGTCAAATAGGGAAAAATCATAAGTGAGTAAATAATTGAATATATACCTTGAAAGCATCCTCGTCAGTCTTATCATCTCCTATGTAGAGGGGAATAAAATTACTGGAGTTATTGAATCCAAATGTTTCGAGCAAATACTCTAAAGCACGTCCTTTATCCCAATTAATGGTAGGTCGAATCTCCATTACCTATTCGACAACATAGAAAATTTGATTAGAATTTCATAAAATAACTCTTATCGAATAGTTTAATTAGGCAGGAATATAAATGTTTAACATTTTATAGCCTAACGATAAAAACGATTTTAAATATGAATTTACTCTATACTCTAATTTAAAAAAAAAAAAAAAAAACCAATGTTTTAAATATTGGTTTAATCTTATAATTTAAATAATGGTTCATCTAACTTAATTAAAAATAATGTTAAATACTAACTTAACCTTTTAATTTTAAAAAAATAGATTTAAAACCGTAATATAATTCATAAACTAACTTTAAATTTTAGAAAAATAATTGAAACTCGTCATGGTTCTAAATTTTTCTCATTAAATATTTATTCATGATACACTCATTTATTTCCAAACACTATTTTTTTTATAACTAATTTCATTTTACAATCTAACTTAAAGAAAAACAATAAAATGACATATCTCATCACTGATATTTTTCTCAAACTTCCTATGTAAAAACATTTTCCAATAGTCATACAATCTCCGTTAAGATTATATATACCCTCCAACTAAATACCATAGCAACATAACAATTACAAAAATTAAAGAGAAAGGAAGTTACCTTTTTACCCCCACAAATATTAAAACTGGGGTAGTCTTTGATAACTGAAGTCACTATATCTTTCACAGTCTCCACATCCTATAACAATTCAATGTAAACATGTCAATTTGTTCATCAAATCAAATAATGTATCAGAATCACTACATTACCTCTTCATGAACACATCTATAGTGCACAGAAGCACAAAACATGTTATCTTCCACAATTGCACCTTCAATAGATTTTATCTTCTTCTTAAGCACCCCTATTATCTACATAACCAAAACCAACAATTAACCCTAACCCTATTCAATATCATCAATTTAACCCTAATCATGGTTAAAAATATTTAAATACCTCTTTCACCTCGGACAAAAATTCCAGAGCTGGTTGGAATCTACCTCCTTTTTTACCCTATAAATATTATCTCAATAATCACTATCTCAATAACATCAAAATTTTAAAATTATAAATATATATATATATATATATATATATATATAAAACCCTACCTTTTCAAACTTGAGAGATCCAGATGAAGTCCAAATATCCATCCCATGACTACCAGCATACATAACATTCTCCAGTTGAACAAACCCATTCAACTATACCATATAATAATTTTTAATTATTTAATTATTTTTCATTATTAATAAATAAAATTAAATTATATACCTTGTCTATGCATCTTCCACTAACAATTGCAGTAGGAAACAGATTAGCCACTTCACGTAGAGCACTTCTCATCTACCCAAATCAAATTCAACACAATTTTATTTATTTTATTTTATAAAATATTATTTTTAAAATAAAAATAAAATCAATGAAAACGAAATACCTCTTGAGACATGAAAGCTTTATCAGGGTCATTGACAATTGGAGACAAAGTTCCATCATAATCAAGAAACAAAACCAAGTTCTTGCAATCTCCAACACTCCTTATTATTCCTTCAAATGAATCCAATGCAGATGGATGTTTTTCCTGTACATATTCACTTCAATTTAATAATCAAATATAAAAAATAAAATAAAATTAAAAATAATTAAAATTAAATACCAGCCAAGAAGAATAAGCAGCATCACCACCCATTGCTGAAATCTGTAATTCTTAGTGAAATAATTAACCCAGATATATATAGTTGATTGAACTAGGACAATGAATCAGAGAAAATCCTATTTGACTTAAACTAGGACAAAGAAAAAATAAAAAAATCTGAGAGATATTAGGTGATTAAAATATTGATTTATTTACTAGCATTAATTGAATTTTAAAATTAGTTAGATATTTATCATTATTATAGAATGGTGAAAATTAAGGAAAAGTAGTAAATTTTGGCGTGAATAAAACTTTATGATTTTAAATAAATAAATAAATAAAATAAAAATTACTTGTGTATAAGTAGTTATGTTTATTTTAGGTAATGTGTTATGTTGTTATTAATGAGATATGTAATGACGAATTACTTTCCTCATATAAGAATCATACCTCAGCAAGACTACTAAATGCAGTATTTGAGTGTGATATTTTAAATAATTTTTTTTCTTTTTTTCTGAATAGTAATTAAATAAATGTTGGTGGTTAATGAGGACATGTGGAACAAAAAATGAATACTATGGAGACTAATTTAATTTAAAAAAAATTGGAGAAAAAACAATTAAATTAATTTGATATGAAATCTAATTGCACTGATCATGATTTTTATATAAATATTTTTTCTTAATCAACCGGTCACTATTTTATTATTTTATTATTTTATTTTAGTTGAAATCGAAACTCTAAAAAATATGTTCATATTTAAATTTGAATTAATTTACTGTAATTTTGTTAATTATTTATTAAGATTTATAAATATTAATTATAGATGCATTTCAATAAGATAAATAATTGGTACATTCATGATCTTATTTGCTCCTAGATACAGTGTTGAATATTGCAATAATATTGTATACTTGTCAGCAATCAGTTAGCAAGTTTAATGGAAATTAATATCTTAACATAAGTTATAAGAAAAATAATAACACCACCAACCATAAAATATACCATATGATCCAACTATATAAAAATGTTCAATTCAGAACTTAAAAGGTAATTGAATTAACAATTTACACAATTTCTCCGGTAAAAAGGACAATAGGCTTATCTGTCAGTCGCGTTGGGTCTGCCGCTCAGTTGAAAGCTATGAAACAAGATTCATTTCCTGCACTGCAAACCTTCCACGAGCAGGGGATTCTGTAGCACAAATTTTTGATTCTCTTTAAAAGTTTTATTACTGAAATTTATCCTTAGGAAGGAAGTTATGTGTAATTCTAAAGGGCTAATAATTTCTATATAATGATTGAGACAATCCTCACACCTTTGAGGGATATTTTGGGGCGAGTTAGACCTCTTAACAAGTTCATACCTTTAATTTAGGTGGTTTATATTCTGAGTCTTAATTTTAGTTCAATCGGTTTTGGAGCATCTTTCTCCATAGATTTTGATTCTTCTTTCGTGAAGACGGTGATTAATTCTCTTCAGTTTTGAACGACAAATGTGGTATTTTATCTAATCTACATTATGTATAATCATATCTGAAAGTTGTTCGAGGGGCAAGTTTCAATTACGCTTATTTTTTTTTTTAAATTGTTTTCTTTATATGTATGTTTTTGTTTTAGGTTTCGTTTCAGTTTTGAATTGCTCTTAATATATGAGGGTTAGTTTTGTGCATTTGCTAGTTCACTGTTGACGATTAGGAGAGAATGAATGGAGATCGAATTAGTTATAATCAACTAAGATCAATCCAGATTTGGAAGTTTGTTGTTTTACATGCTTTTTTGTGGTTTGTTTGACTGAATTCTATTATACTTTTGAAGTTAGAATGTGCTTGAACTAGATTGCTAATTATTAGATATACAAATGGTATCTAGTCATCGAATATAAAAAAATTAAATCCAGATCAGTTGCCTAAATTTGAGTAGTATTTTATGTTGGAGTTTGTTGTCTTGTATTGCACTAGATTGTATTGTATCTCGTGTGTTGTAACTTGTTGTATTGTTTTATTATCTCGTAGTGCTACCAATTATAAAATGAATTTCATGTTTTGAATTTTAAAAAATCCAAATTAAAAAACAAAGTTATCATAAATTGATATAGTCAACACTAAATTCGAAACTTCTCTTCCCCATCGAGTAAGTATTAAACATATATGTAGTTTTTTCATTTCCCACCTAAAACTCTTATCAAATGAAGCAAACAAAATTTTAAGAATATCTCTTTTACCAATAGTTGGTGATCATACTTATATCCCCCCCCCCCCCCCCCCCCCCCCCCGCGCTTCTTGAAACTTGTTTATATGTTTAATAGTATACTATTGATTTTAAATAACATAGGTGCTTGGTGGTTAAGATTGCTATGTGTATGAAAGAGGTATTGGGTTCGAATCACATAAGATACATATTTTTGTCTTCAACTTACATATGCGCAGGTTTAGGGACTCGCACCCAAGGAGGCAGTGTCCACCCTCCCATTCTCGTGTCACGCGCTCACCCCCACCAACATATCCACATAGGAATATCTCACCATAACCAAAATCAACTTTTCAATAACAAAATCATTTATTCAATAACCATTTGATATCAGCAGCAGTAATATTAATATTCAAAACTATTTCTTAAGAACGTTATTTAAATCATAGTTTCAAAAACTAATCCAATTAAGCATGAATAAGAGAACCTACCTGACCTCCATAGAATTCCTTAGCCCAGTATACCCAAAAATTGTTAAAGATCAATCCAGAAGAGTTTGGAAATTCTGGAAATCGAAACACAGCGAGAAACGGTAACAAAAAATGGAGAACGGCGATGAAATAATCTGACAGCAGGTTTAAGGAGTTCTCGATCTCCCGATTCCAATGGTGGTGTCCGTTCCTCAAACCGAAATCAGAATCGAGCAGAAACTGCTTTGAAAGTCGCAAGGACGCATTTCTGATGGCGTCAATGGTGGTGTTTCCTATAGACGTTATGAAGTAGGCAAGGAATCCAGAAACAGAAAAATCACTGGAATAGGATGAGCGGATTGAAAGTTATGGTGAAGAGAAATCAGAGAAGATAATCGGTTACAGAGAGAGAAAAGAAGGTTCTGGTGAAGTCGAGAGAGGAAAGTGAACAGGAAGAAAGAAATAAAAATCCTTATATAATAAGGTAAATTACCAAAATAACCCTTGAACTTTTTAAAATTACACTTTGACCACAAAAGTTTTGGTCTCTTACAACCAGGCCCAAAGTCAAAAGTCAACATAATAATATAATATTAAACAAAGTTTACAAGCGTTACACTATGCATATCTAGAGGTTCTTTGAACCCTAATTATGTTATGAATGCTATTCTTGATTCTAATGGGTTATTTGAGTATTAATTTCATATGATTTTGTTATTAATGCCTGTAGATGCTTGATTGCTATTTACTTGTTATATCGACATAATCTAACTTGAAAGAATAGGTTGTGTTAGAGTTGTAACCATATGCTTCAATTAACATGATGCTAGAAATAAGTTATGTGAATTTGGGTTCTATGATAGGGTACTTAATTAACTACTCCTACCATTTAGGAACATAAGTGGATAATGAGAGGTAGTCAAGCTACAAATAAAGAAAGTTAATGTAGTAATTATCCTTTAGATTAAATAGTACTTATTAACATTAATGAAAAGGGGATAAGAATATTTATATTCTCAAATGACATTTTCTTTAGTTTACTATTTGCTTTAGTTAAATTGGTTGACCTACTTTGTTATTGGTTACTTGGTTTCTTGCACTTGATTGAATCAAATTAACATAGTGAATAACGTTGATCATCAATTATCAAGGGAACAATATTTATTATATTACTTGATTGGACTGTGTATACTTGTATGTGGGTAAAACGCCCATCGTTTACCATTTTTAAGGTAACCAAAAATAAGTTTTATCCCAACCAAAAGACCAAAAAGAAAAAAAAAAAAAAAAAAGAAGAAGAAGTGAAGCTATTTAGAGAGAAATTTGTGCATGTTCATCCTATCTTGTCAGATAGTGCGGCGGCCTATGAAGAGATGAAAATTTGATATATACCACCAATAATTAAAAAGTAAAGGTCTATTCAAGTTGTGATATATAATATTTTTGAGCCCACCAATAGCATTTATCTATGGTGGTTCCATCAAAACCTCATCTAATTATTAATTTATAATATTAAATTGATTTGATCTTATTTTTGGGATCATGTCCAAATGTCATCTCCCCACTAGCCCATCCCACCAACAAATTGAGGTTCTTGAATAAACAATTTTTTTAAAACTCATAGTTAAATGATCAAAGGGTGTCTAATTATTTGGTTAGAAAAAAAGGGGAAACAAAATTGTGATATGTGAAGCACAATTAATTTCTTAGAACTCTCACAAGAACTTGGGACTAACTTTGATGAAACGTAGTCACATATGATGGATATAGTTATGTTTCGATTTTTATCACATTGGCCAAGTAGAGAAATCTCGAATTGCATGTAATGGATGTGATAATTGTATATTAATATGATTCACTTAACGCAACTATTTTCCATGAAAAAATGCAAAAAGATTAAAACTTTCTAATATGAATAAAGATCGAAAATTAGTTAACTGAAGTTACAACGACTATTGTATGTGTTAAAACAGTTTAGACGAATATGATATAATAGTATGATTGAGTATTTGATTAAAGAATGGTACAATGCTACATGCACCCACGTAGGTTAATACGAAAATCGAGATCTAGTTTTGGTGTTGTAGTTGTCTATATTAAAGGTATGAATTTAAAAGGGATTCATAATGAGGTTTAAAAGACTGTCAAATATCTTAAAAGAGAACTTCAAACGGAAAGACACGAGGAAGATAAAGTATTATCGTATTTTGGAAAGAAACATGATTTTGATGGGATCTTGATCCATCGAGAGACTTAAATTAAAAATGTTTTGATAAGGATCCGTTTAGACTCGTCCATTAAGTACCAATATAGGTGTTCATTCTCTTGATTCCAAAAAAGGTTCCATTTAGACATAGAAAGATTGATGAAAATCTATTGGATCTTGGAACACTATATTTGAGTGTAATTCATGCTCATTTATATATAGTCCAATGGATTAGACTAGAGATTGGTTTTGTAGTACATTTATTGCCTAAGTGCAATTCCACTATAGGCCTGTTTTTGATTGCTTTGCTTTTAACTTCTGGCTGTAGAAGAAGAGAAGCAAAAGCCATTTTGAAGCTAATATTTTTTACTTCACATGGAAGAGCTTTTAGGAGGTCAAAAGAATTTCTGGCATTTACCAAAAAACCATCTGAAACAGCTTTCAGAAGTCACAAGTCAAAAGTCAGTCTATCCAAACATGCTCTATGTCTTAAAGACATTAAAATGATATTGAACATATTCTGTTACATCTTTATGAAACTATTGATTTTGAACTGTTTTATTATAATTTCGACAATTTTTATAGTTTGAGCGATTACGTTGATGCTATATATATTTTGCATATACATGAGGTACATTGTCAAACTAATTATATTTTTATATGCAATGGCATATCGATTTAGTAGAGTTTTTTTTAGGGATTTTTCGTTCTATCACTTTTCCTTGTTTGTTCCAAGTTTGATTCAACCAAGACAATTAGATGTAAACAAATACAATATTTAACATGGTTTATCAAATTGCCTAATTCATGGAAGATAACTACTTTACTATAGGATTACAAACCATTTTAAACAAACTCTCTCTCTCTACATAAAAAATTGCTCTCTTTCTCAAAAATACTCATCAAATATATTCTATATCAAACAACCAATCAATATCTCTTTTAGGTGAATAACTCAACCATGGCGAGATAACCCCAATACAAAATCTCCTTATCAGCGAGATCCCAACCCCGATACTAAATCCCTTACCGACGAGACCTCAACCCCAATACGAATATCCCTTAATGGCGAGACCCCAACCCCAATACGAAATCCCCGTAATGGCGAGACCCCAACCCCAATGATCACTACCCCCACTAGGTATGACCCTAATCCAGTGGTTACATACCCCACTAGGTCTCACTCTAATCCAATGATCATCACTCCAAAAGGACAGAGTGTTTTCTTCTTTATGAGATAACTCTATTTATAGTGATCACTAAACATACTTTCCTAATTTGTTTCCTTTCCAACTAAGAAATATAATCAACCAAATCAAGAAAACTAAATATTTTCAAAACAAGAAATCAAACAATCAATTAGGGAATAGATCTAACTCAAAATAGGAAAACCTTCCTAAAATGAAATTCTTGTGATTTAAGGCAATCCTAACAATTAATAAATAAATTTTAATCGTTACATTTTTTAATGGTCTTAATATTCGTGTATTGCATAAGTCCACTAAATAATTTATCTGGTTGAGATATATAATTAAACAATTTTATAGTTAATGTGATATTTCTCAATATACATGAGGATAATGCTGAATGTACCACTCAAGATATAGATTAAAGAGTGTCAAACAAAACACACACATATACATATATATATATATATTAAAACTTTATACACCCATGAACTTCAGAACTCAAATCAAATTGATGTGAAACATTTTCAATTTTTAAACAATTTGACTAATTTATGGATTAAGTACTACATCAACTTGAACTATAAAGAAATCAATTTATAGAATCGAAATGTCAAAACCCTTAAAATTAAAGATATATATATATATATATCCTTTATCATATACTAAAACGCGAACAAGTAGCTGGAAAGCTGCTTGTTTGCAGTTTTTACAATTTTCCACAATATAATTATATTATTACAAAAACAAGTTAACCTGTATAATTTTATATTAAAATGCATTTTAATCATTTTGTCTTGGTTAGTATTTCCCGGAGAGGTTTATGACACTATGCTCTTAGACGAGCCTCACAAATAGTCATCTTCATCTCTATCACCACAGACCTTCAAAAGCTTCATCTTCATCTTCAGCTTCTCTACAAACACATCCAAAATTCATATTCTTCTTATGATCTTCTAATTCAAATCTCCCTATAGCATTTTTCAAAATATTTCCACGACAGTTCTTCGGTATTCTCATTCTTATATTGCATATCAAGTTCACCGTCGTTGTTAAACGATAAGATCTCGGAACCCCATATCTCGCTCCACTTGCTTTAATTAGTGCCCTCCAGATTATAGCTATCACCATTGACACTGAGATAATTTTTCGATCTGTTGTAAACACAATCCTCTTTGTCACCACTTTAGAATTTGAGTAGAAAAGTGGTGGAAGCTGGACCTCTATATTGTTGTTTTTTATCGGTGGAAAATATGTAAGTCGTATATTATTTACTCTATGTCTTATCTTCATTTAAAGAATAAATTGAGTCTGGTTTTGTATAAGCTACTTGCTTGGTATCTGGTTCTGAATTTTATTTTCTTTTGGTTGGGTGATACAAGATGATGTTTGGTCTTATTTTTAACTGATTTTGAGGTGATTGGTTATTTTTTAGGTGACTCTTATGTTATTCTTCATCATTATTTCTCCATTTGAAACTAACAACATTACATTTTTTTTCTGATTTTTTATTTTGGATTTTTTTGAAGTGGTTTCATTAAATTTATCCCCTTTTGTGTTTACTTATGAAATTTTAGGATTGTGTAACTTAAAGTGTTAATGTTGTTGTTATGACTTATTTAGGTGTTAAAAGTTGTCATTTCAAAACCATGTTTAGGAATTTGGAAATTTTGATTGTGATTGTGATCATGTACATGTTCAAATTAAGTATTACTACAACTGTTTGGAGCTTCATATGATTAAGTGGAAATCAGTGTACAAGCATATTTAGTATATTAATGTATCTGTAATCAACTAACCTGATAAAAAAATACATCGTGCAATTGCAATTTTATGAGTTTTGAAGATATAGTGTGGAGCTAGTGATCTTCCTGCTATTTTTTTTCTCTTTGCCTTTTTTTGTTTGTTTGTTTTTATGTTCTGATTTGGTCATAATTCTGATTGTATTTACTTTGAGGTTTTATTTTGGGTTCTTCATCTTTAAATCTTTAAGTTTGGTCTGGTTTAAGTTAATTCTTATATTTTGGTTTAATAATTGGTTTTGATTTTGGGAACTACAAATAGCGTGGAGATACGAATAATTGGTTTTGGAGAACTACAAAATAGAAACTGTATCTGCATCAGATCTCTCAAATATCAATTTTCAGATGCTGTCTTTCATATCTCGTCACCAGTACAAACACCAACAACGCAAAAACTATCACAACCCCCAATAACCCTGACAATGATACTAAGAATTAAATTTCTCCTAAAACTTTGCTCACTACTTTTGATTGGAAGATTAACAACCAATCTCGTTTCTCACAAAGTAATAAGGATGCTGAAACCTAGAGTTTCCACTAGATAAGCAATTCCATAAAACTGATAACTGTTTTATTAACAGAATTCAATCCAATACAGGATGGTAATTTGCCAACCGATAAATTATGAGATATATTTACAAAGTTAAGCTTCGTACTACATCATACACTCATTGAAAGAGAGCCACTCAATTGATTTCTAGCCACTTAAGGTACTCAATTTGAAGAAAGAGAGAAAAGAAAGGATTGGATTAGACCAACAAAATTCTTAATAATTGCAAAGAAGATGGTTTGTTTTACTTTCAAGTCCTAGTAATCGCAAGCACCACAGATACTTTCTCGATTGACTGATATCCATAAACACATACTGCATAGTTAATAATTAAGCTTAATCAAGAATAAAAAAATGGTATAACAACTGGTGATCATCAAACTCAGTCAATAAATAAATTCAAATAAATTAAAGTAGGATCAACTAAATCAACAAAACCACCGACTTATTAAAAAAAATGAATTTAACCGGCAAAATAATAGCCTCTTGCAAGGCTTTCTTGACACTCTCAAGACCAACCAAATCACTCCACTTGGTCTTCTTAGCTTGCTCGGATCCTTCCCATCACCATCACCATCATCTTCATGCTTGGTATTGAGCCTAATAACAATAGTAGTATCGGTCGAGAAAAATTCACTTAAAAACAAATAAGAAACAATGAAACAATTTACATGGTATACTTGAAAACATAAATTGAGAAACTAAAATATGATATATGTTTAACAAAATAAAATTATAAAATAACGTTTTATGAATCTTTAAAAAGTAAAAAAACAAAAAAAAATCCTAAAAGAGTAGAACAGGTTATTACCCTTACAATGACGGTGTTTTCCTCCTTATCCTCACTTCCTTGTTCAGCTTCACTGTCATGAACAATAACAATAAATGTTGTGACATCTTGAACATGCGTAGTTTCCAGAATAGATGTAGAAGTTGCATCAATTGTCTACTAGATGAAATATAAAAGTACATGTTGATCATTAAATCCTATGACATATCAAATAACAATAACAAAATCCTAATCTAGTTTCAAATTCTATGACATATCAAATAACACTAACAAAATCCTAATCAATTAAATTCAATAAATAAACATATAAAACTTGAAGAAAATAGTATAGGTGTTTTTTCCTTTATTTTCTATCATTCTGCTTCATAGGATAAAGATGTTTAAATAGAGATTACAACCTAACCTAATTAGAGTTTGAATAGGAAATGATCAATCTAAGGATCCAGAAAATCCCTATAAATTCTCCATAAAAAAAATTCTAATTAATAGTAATCACTACTAACTAATAATAGAAATAAATAATAAAAATTAGCAACACCTGCCTCAAGCTGGGTCATAATTGTTCACCAGACCCAACTTGGATAACATCACATCTAAACCTGTTCTAGACAACTTTTGTAAAAACATCTGCTATCTACTGTCTGCTCCAACGTAGGTATATACTGAAGCTCTAAATCTCATTCTTTTAGCCTTTCCTTGATGAAGTGCCGATCAATTTCCACGTGTTTGGTCCTGTCGTGGTGCACAAGATCTTTTTCCATGCAGATAGCTGATTGGTTGTCACAAAATAATCTCATCGAGCCTTGTACTTCCATCTTGAATTCACCGAGTAGTCTCTTCAGCCATAATCCATCACAAACTCTGTACGCAACTGCCCTGAGTTATGATTCTACATTGCTCCTGGCTACTACTCTTTGTTTTTTTACTTTTCCAACTCACCAAGTTTCCTTATACAAGTGCACAGTATCCAGCAGTGGACCTCCGATCAATAGATGAGCCAGCCCAGTCAGCATCTGTAAATATATTCAGACTTCTCTTTGAATTTTTCTTAAAGTACAAACATTTTCCTAGTGACAATTTCAAATACATGAGAACCCTATACAATCCATTCATGTGTTCTTCCTTAGGATAACTCATAAACTGACTTAGAACACTTATAGGGTAACTTATATCTGGTCTTGTGTGTGAAAAGTAGAGTAGTCTCACTACTAGCAGATGATATCTTCCTTTTTCTAATGGTGCACTACCACTTTGAGCTCTAAATCTCATTCTTTGTTCCATTGGGGTCTAACTTGGCTTACATCCTAATATTCTTGTTTCTTTAAGTAAGTCTAGAGTGTACTTTCTTTGAGATACCGAAATACCCTTTATTGACTGTGCAACCTCCATTCCTAGGAAATATTTTAGATTTCCAATGTCTCTAATCTCAAAAACTCTAGCCAAGTACTCTTTCGTCCTTCTTATTTCTTCTTTATCATCTCCGGTTCATCCACATATACACTCAAAACAACAAGTTTTCCATTTTTCAAGTGCTTGACAAATAAAGTATGATTAGAGTTACATTGCTTGTAACCAACACATATTATTGCTTTAGTAAATCTACCAAATCATGCTCTAGGGGACTGCTTAAGTCCAAACAATGATTTCTGAAGTTTGTAGACCATATTCTTTCTCTTTTCAACATCAAGACCTGCCGGTATATCCATATATACATCTTCTTTAAGTTCGTCATTCAGGCAGGCATTCTTGACGTCCATTTGATGTAAATTCCAATCCAAGTTTACTGCTAGTGACAATAGAACTCTGATAGTATTTAGTTTTGCTACTGGAGAAAATGTATCTTAGTAGTCTATTCCATAGGACTGAGTAAATCCCTTTGCCACTAGTCTTTCATTCTACCTCTCTACACTTTCATCCGCCTTATGTTTAACCGTGAAAACCCACTTGCAGCCCACTATTTTCTTTCCTTCTGACAAAGTAGTAAGCGTCTGAGTTCCATTTCTTTTAAGTGCATTCAACTCTTCCAGGACTGCTTTCTTCCAATTAACAACCTATAATGCTTCATTTGTGGAACTTGGTACACGAATCTCAGAAATACTTGGAGATAATTTTTCATAAGAGATGTAGTTACCTATGGGATATAGGAGACGATTTCCGCAGCTTCTAAACTCTTTTCTTAACGCAATAGGTAGATCAGTTCTCGCAGTCTCATTTTCACAATTCTCGGTACCCATTTCCAAATCATCTTCTCTTCTAGTATTGTTAGTGACCTGGTCCTTTGGTTCTAGTTCGTGACATTCTTGAATGATCTCTCCAACTTCACTATTATTGACAGTTCTGTCCCTGCACTGATAAATCTTAATGATGGGAGTTGTGTTCAGGTTTTGTAAGCCACTAGGTTCAGTTTTGGTTTGTTGGGCATGTGTGTGCTCTTTTTGGGTTTCTATCTCACTGTCACTAGTTTTAGGAGTATTTAAGGCTGCTGGTTCAATGAGATCAAAAAGGTCTATAATGGGACTATAAGGAGCTGACTCACTTATGGTATATCTAGCATAAAATGGTTGATTTTCAACAAATGATACATCCATAGACACTAGGAATTTTCTCTTAATTGGTGAGTAACACTTATATGCCTTTTGATTTGGGTGAATAATTCAAAAAAATGCATTTGGTAGCTTTAGGATCTAATTTACTCCTATACTAAGAATGAATTGTGAACATAGACCGTGCATCCAAGCACTTTAACAGGGATTTGAGAGAATAACTTGCTGGTTGGGAAAGTTGTTTGTAGTATGTGGATAGGAGTTTGAAATTGAAGGACTTTAAAAGGTAGCCTATTAATCAAGTAAGCTGTTGTAAGTACAGCCTCTCCCCAAAAACATTTTAGGACGTTTCTTTCAATAAGTAGGGACCTAGCTACCTCCAAAAGGTATTTATTTTTCCTCTCAGCCACTCCATTTTGTTGAGGTGTGTCTGGGCATGAACTTTGATGGAAAACACCCTCATTTTCTAAAAACACTCTTAAGTGTGAATTAAGATACTCTTTCCCATTGTCTATTCTCAATATTTTTATTCTCGTTTGGAATTGTGTATGTATCATATGGAATAAATTTTTGAATATTTGGACAACTTTTGATTTTTCTTTCATGAGAAACACCCAAGTGACTCTTGTATGATCATCAACAAATGGTAAAAATCACCTAGAACCAGTTATGTTATTGACCCGACTAAGTCTCCATACATCACTATGGACTAAGGAGAAAGGTTGTGAGTGTTTATAGGAAATAGGATAGTAAGAACTTCTTGTGTGTTTGGATAACAGACATGTTTCACATTGAAAGGAATCTCTGATCTCATTGACTTTAAACTCCGAAAATAATTTTTCTAGGTATAGTAAATTCGGATGACCTAACCTAAGGTGCCATAGCCTAATTGAATCTTTATTTTGTGAACTAATATGGAAATCCGAATTTACTCTGTCTTTGAGGTTGTTTATCAACGCAAGTAGAAGCTGTCAGTAGGTAAAACCTGGAGTGACATTTAGCACTGCCAATCATCCTCCTTGATTTCCAGTCCTGAAATACACAACCATCAATATAAAAGTTAACAGTACAAGCTTCATCTTTTATCAATTTATTCACAGATAAAAAATTACAATTAAGTGCAGGAACAAACAAAACTAATTCTAGCATCAAACCTTAGAAATTCTTACTTGACCTACTCTTTTCACACAAGATGTTGTTCTATCAGCAATTTTAACCCTCGTGTTATTCTCAAGATTATATAATGACAAAAATAAACTTTTATCTCCTGTCATATGATCTAAAGCCCCTAAATCTACAATCCAAGGTTTCTCATTAATTTCATTTTCAGCAGAAAGTGCATATAAGGAGTTACCTCTGTGAGCAACAACACCTATGCTAGCTGCTGCAGCACTTGAGTTTAATTGAGCCATAAATTTCTACATCATTTCATGCAGACCTTTGATTGAAGGTTCTATCGTGTGGGGTTCTCCAGTAACAACAGCATTACATTGAATAAGTTTGGTCGACTAAGGAAGTATCAGCGGTGATCATTTTTTTTTTCTTCTATTGCTCTGATACCATGAAGAAAATGGTAGAGGTGATTTTCCTTTATTTTCTATCATTCTGCTTCAAAGGTTAGGCTATCTCCAACTCAAGCTTCCATTCTCTATTTTATTCCCAAAATTTACTCCAACCACATTCCATTCCACACATTCCAATACAAAAATTTGGCATTTGGTATTTGACAATTTGGCATGTAGAAAAAGCACCATGCCATTTCACTTTTTAACTTTTTTAATTATAAATTAACCCCAAAAATTTAAAAAGTTTTTTGTAAATATAAATTGACCCCAAAATAATTATCAACCTTTTTTGTAAATTATAAAAAGACCCCAAAAATGCCAATTTGGTCTTTATGTGATTGGAGATGAAAAAATTTGGACAGAAAATATTCTATAGAATATGCTTTTTCTTGATGCCAAAATGGCATTTGGGATGGTATGTGATTGAAGATAGCCTTAAAAATGTTTAAATCGGGATTACAACCTAACCTAATTAGAGTTTGAATATGAAAGGATCAATCTAAGGATCCAAACAATCCCTATAAACTCTCCATAAAAAACTCCTAATTTATGATAATCACTGCTAACTAATAATAGAAATAGATAATAAAATTAGCAACAAAACCTTAACAAACAAATCAGAAAAAAAAATTCCAACATAACAATAGTTGCTACATAACCTCAAAAGAGGAAAAAAAATTCAAATTTTGCGAAAGAAGAAAAAACATGCCTGAAAAAGAGGGGTGGGCATTCACTTGGGCGGTTCGGTTTGGCACCTGTTTTAATAAATATGAAACCGAACCGATCTTAATTTAAGTATAAAATCAATCGGTTCGGTTTTCAATCGGGCCGATTCGGTCTGGGTCGATTTGGCCTTTAATTAAATTATGGGCTTTCCCCCCCGTTGTGTTATTGAATTTTGGGCATGAGATGCATGAGAGTTTCATTTGCAATTTATTTCCAAATTAACTAATAACAACATAACTAAACATATGGATAAATACTCCGAGTGCAACATTATCTAAAATTAAAACTACAGACAAAATATTCATGCAGAAATTAGCAGCACATTCAAATGACAACATGAAAAATCAAAATTTGTCCTGCCTAGGCAAAGAATGATTAAGAAAGTTCATTTTCTTACCCTTCAAAATCATCTAACTGAATCAACAATCAAAGTCTAATCATACACAATCAACGACATACAAAAATTATAAATCACGAAGAGTGAAAGAAAGAAAGGAATCTGAGAACTTCTTTATCCCTTTTGACTTTGCAAACACATGCAGAAATAGAGAAGTCAGGTAGTCTTCGTTATCCTTCTTGACTTTGCAAATCAGGTAGTCTTCGTTATCCTTCTTGACTTTGCAAACACATGCAGAAAAGCTAGATAATTGTTACTGAACTTCGTTATCCCTCTTAAATTTACAAATGCAGACGGTAAACAGAGAAGTCAGATAGTCTTTATTATCCCTCTTGACTTTGCAAACGCAAGCGACAAATATAGAAGTTAGATAGTTGTCACTAATTTGTGTTGACTTTCCACATGCAGGAGGTAAATAGAGAAGCCAGATAGTTGTTACTGATTTTTGAAGTGAGGATTATTTGACGACGACTAGGGTTTCTAAGAGATAAAATTGAGATGTTAGAGAACGTGAGGGGAAAGTGGTTGTGGACCTAATACAATGAATGTATGTATCTGTTTTTTAAATATTGGTCTCGGTTTTTTGGTTTTGGTCTGATTTTTAAAATCAAAACCAAACCGAGACTGAATTAACCAGTTTTATTTTTTTAAAAAACTAGACCAATCAAATTTCAACTTTAAAATCGGTCTTGCCAATTTGGGTCCGGTTGGTTCCCGCCGGTTCGAGTCGGGCCTGGTTAAACTGCCCACCCCTACTGAAAAGGGTCTTACACAAAAGCAACCAATAAAAAATAAAATAGCCCATTTTCTTGAAGCAACACTATTATTTGGAGCTATTGATTCAAATCCTCCTCTACTATCCCCAGTCATTTTCCTATCCCCCTATCTTCCTTGTTATTGAAAACATTAATTCTGCAAAACCACAAAGTTAAATTTGATCCAAAGGAATTTCAAATTGTAATTGTCATCCAGTTAAGAAAATCACTTACCTTTGTCGTTTCCATATCTTGAATTTAGTATTTCATCTGTCCACGACAACCGTCGACTATCAAAGATCTCTACAAAGATCTCTACAAGTACCCACTGGTGGTCAAGAAGGCGTTCAAACTTGAGGTTTAGGTTTTAACGATCCATACACTTTCTTGCTTAGAAATGAGAAATTGAATCTCAAACCATCGGCCAAATGAACAATCAGGTTCTCGTCACCGTCGTCCAAAATTCTGATTAACAAAATGGATTATTCTTGACTCAATCTTTTTAATTTCTTGCAATTTTTTTTTGAAGTTTTGGTATTTTTCAACCTTTCCCATTATGATATTCTTGCTGGTGGAGAAATAGATGACGGAGAAGAAAAAACGAAGAGGAATTCATAAAATAATAATTATAATAATAGACTGTAGAATAGGAATTAAGAAATCTTTTTATTAATAATAATAATGGAAATAGTGGAAGGGAAGATGATCGCACAAATGACATTTTATGTTACATTTTATATGCATATATATATATATATATATATATATATATAGGAGAGATACAATGAAGGTGTGATGTGTTGTTGTCTCTCTTCTCACGTGTTGCACACGTGTCAAATAATGGTTAGTCGGGCCCAAATCCAACGTGGTGATCCCGGCCTACCTTAATCTTTTCCACATGGCAATTAGATAACAACCGCCACATATATATATATATATATATAAATATAATGTCAAATTTCGGAGGCATAACATACATATCAAATTTTGAAGATATATAAACTTTTAAATATTTTTATGTATTCTGCATTTTATATGTATATATATATTCTTAATAAAAATATTTGTATTAGCATAGTGAGACAAATAACGATCTAATATTAAATTATTTATGATTTTTTAATAATTAATAAAATTAATGTTTAAGATATAATAGTTTACTATTTATAAAAGTAATGCTACTTTACTATTACGTCCTTTTATTTTGATTTTTTATTCCAATTTTATCCAGCTTATTTGACCTTCTACACACTATTACTATCTTTTCTATTTATTATTCGTTATCTTTTCTATTTGTTATTCGCTTTATATTGCATCTTTTGTTTTATTATTTTTTCAATTTTATCTACTTATTTTAACATTTTACATAGCAGCTGGGCCATTTATGGTCAGTTTACCATTACATCTTTTGTTTAATTTTTTTTTAAATTTATCTTGTATAGTGTATTTAGGTTATTTTTTATTATATATATATATATATGTATTACATTTTTCTTTTCAAATTCTAAATAGGCACGTTTCATTTTTTATGTTTTAATTATTTTAAAAAGTTTATATTATATTTATGGGTTATTTTCATTTTTATAACTTTTATTTACATTATATAGCCTAACTTCAAAAATTTTACAAAAAATAAACTTTTAAACTTTCACTTTTCAAAAGTGAACTAAAATGATACGAAAATATGAAGGTGGTATGTGAAGAAGATTTGTGAAGAGGTGAAGGTCTATTTTTGAAAATCAAAGTTTAGATGACTCAAAAATAAAAATAAAGTTTTGCTGGTTTAGTTTTGAAATTTCAAACTTTCTTTGGTTCATTTTATGTAATTTTCCCTATATTTATTTATTTCTTACTATCTATAAAGTGCGAATGCCGCTTTACTATAACGTCTTTTTGTTTTAATTTTTTATTTCAATTTTGTCCAGCTGATTTGACCATTCTATACACTATTGCTGTTTGTCACTCGCTCAACATTACATCTTTTGTTTTAAATTTTCTTTTTTCAATTTTGTCCTACTTATTTTAACATTTTACATAGCAGCAAGACTACTTATTACAGCAAAGCTATGGTGAAAGGAAGACCTCTTCTATTGCAATAAGGAGACCGAGTCCAGGAGGGACTGGGAGTCTCAATCCTTATAGAAATAGGACCCCAACACCTCCTATAAATGGAGGGTGGGGATTTTATTATTCATTAGAGAAGACTCTATTCAATCATCTTTTATAAGTTATAGCTATCATTCTTAAGAAATCTTAGCCCTATATTCGGTTGTAGTTTATTTGACACCACAATGTACCTAGGTTATTTTTTATTATTATATATATATATATATTACATTTTGCAACTTTACTTATTATTCTTATTTTTTTTTTACAGATTCCAAAAAGGCACATTCGTTTTTCATTTGTTATGTTTTTAATTATTTTTAAATGTTTATATTATATTTAATTATTTTTCTACTATATAAAAGTGTGAATGCCGCTTTACTATAACGTCCTTTTGTTTTAATTTTTTATTTCAATTTTGTCCAACTGATTTGACCATTCAGATTATTGCTACAGTTTCTGTTTGTCACTCGCTCTACATTACATCTTTTGTTTTAAATTTCTTTTTCCAATTTTGTCCTACTTATTTAACATTTTACATAGCGGCAAGACCATTTATTGTCGGTTTACATTACATCTTTTGTTTATTTTTTTTTTTCAAAATTTATCTTGTTAAGTGTACCTAGGTTACTTTTAATTTTATATATATATATATATATATATATATATATATTACATTTTGTAACTTTACTTACTTTTTTTCTTCCCGATTTCAAAAAGGCACATTCGTTTTTATTTATTTATTTATGTTTTTTTTTAATTTTTTTTAAAAAAGTTTATGCTATATTTATTTGTTATAAAATTCTAATCATATGAATACAGTTGTTCAAAATTAACATATTGGGATTTTTTCTCTCCAGATTTTTTTAGTTGTTTAAAATAAAAAATTAATATTAAAAAGAAATTATTAAATTTTAAGTTTTATATATATATATATATTTTTAACTTTTCTTGTAAAGCAGTTTACATAAATAAACAAAATTTAATTTATACTAATAAAATTAATTTACAAAAATAAAATTCTCTTTAGACTATTAAAACAACATAATATAAAAATTGGATTCCATGTCCCTAACATGTTACCCACTCACTAATTGAATAGAAAAATATTTACAAAATTTTTAAGATATATTTTAATTTTTTTAAGAAAGATATATTTTATTAATTAATATTTATATAAATATTTTATTAAATATTTAAATAATTAGTTAATATTACTTATTTATATTAAAATATAAAGAACCAAAAATCAATAATTTAAATATTTATTAAAAAAATAATAAAATAATATAATTTTATAATTCAAGTTAAGATAATATAAAATAAAAAAGATATAAAATAATTAAATTTAACGTATCAATTATATAGGAAAGAAGCTCAATGATATGTCCTTGAAAAAAATATGTCCATGAAAAAAATACGTTAATGGTTGGGCAGAGAATAATTTTTTTTTAAAGGGATAAAAAATAAAATATATTAAATTAATAGATTAAACAATTAAAGAAATTATTTACTTTTATTTTTTTAAAATTAAAAAAATATAAATATTTGAATGAATTAATTTAAATTTTAAAAATTAAAAATATTTAAAATAGAGTCCATTGGATTTCTAGGCCATAAAAAGTTTACTATACAATTATAGGCCACTTTTGAAAAATTTGCAAAATTAAACTTTGATTTTCACTCCTTAGGCCAATCACAGCTGTGAGCATAATTCACAGACTGTGAGCATAATTCACAGTATCTATGAATTGTAAAGTTTAAGGGGTATTTTGGGAAACTTGACCTATGGAGTGAAAACTAAACTTTTAAAAGTCTGTTTTTGTATGTTTTTTCAAAACA
Source organism: Cardiospermum halicacabum (assembly GCA_031304145.1). Taxonomy (NCBI): domain Eukaryota; kingdom Viridiplantae; phylum Streptophyta; class Magnoliopsida; order Sapindales; family Sapindaceae; genus Cardiospermum; species Cardiospermum halicacabum. Next base: position 3,244,776 of record CM062399.1, on the reverse strand, counting down.
GGTTTATAATTATATTTTAAACTTTAAAAAGTCCATTTCTTAGAATTTTCACTTTATTAAAATATATTTTAAAGTTAGGAAAATAACTTACATCTAAATATTTTAAAATAAAAATTTATTAAAATTGAAATAAACTTAAAAATTTAAATTTTAATAATTTTAATATATTATTAAAATAATTTATAAATATTAATATTTTTAATATATAATGTATATTAAATATATTAATATAAAATATTTTATTATTTTTGTTTTAAAAATTTTTAAAATAAAAAATAAAAATGATGACCAGCTGCCCATGGTACAGTACTAGTTTCTTTTAAAAAGTCATAAAATAATGTGCAATTCCAGTATTTCAAAATGAGTAAGATTTGAAGGATGAGAATGGGTTGGGCCAAGCTATAACAAAAAGCCCAACAACAGAATTACACCAACCCATCAACATCATCTCCTCAAACAAGATTAAAAATATCGAAGCCCTCCCTCCATCCGGTAACATCACATATTCCCTTCCTTATCATTCAAGTTTACAATAATAAAATACCTCTAACAACTCTCAAAGTCAATTCCAAAAACTGAACCATCAAGACCGTCGGTGGTGATGGTGGTTGTAGGCAAGGCAACCCAACACACATGAACAAGAGTCACAGGTAATAATTAGCGGCTCACACACACTTAGATTTATTTAAATGGAAGACGAAGACGATGTATGTATATGCAAAGTGGTCCTCCAAATTCAATAATTCTTATAATAAGTTCAACCATGAATTGGCCCCCATCTAATATGGCCTTCTTTTGTTTCATACTAAGGTCTTCGACACTGACACATACCTCACTCCCTCTTTTAATTAATATATTAAATAATAATAATAATAATTTGAACACATTATGATTAAATCAAATTTGAATCATGCTGACGTTAAAGTTACTATGAGATTTATTTTCTACATGAAAAGAATATATCTCTATAATATATGTCTAATTGGTGTCAGGTCTGAAACTTATCAACTTCTTCACGGGCTTAAATATCGTAGTGTTTTATATGAATATTTATTTATTTATTTAAGAGGGTTCAAGGTCAAATTCATAATTGAATAATTGTATTTCATAATTGGTGGATTGATTAGCTGGTTGGCTTTTAGTAAAATGTGAGTTTTGTTCAACCACATCATCCCCACCACCTCACAATCTATTCACTGTCCTTATCATTATTTTTCTATACAATGAAAAGTTGATATATATTTTTTTCTTTTCAAATTGAAATTTAACCATTCTAAATTTACTCAATTTTGCAAATAAAATTGAGTGGCTAGAGTTAAACGAATATTATCAAATCCAATTAGAAACAAACCAATAAGATTAATCTGCACACGAAAACTTTTCTCTATACACACAACCATACAAACGTTCATGTTAGGTTTCAAGACACATCATATGTACTTTTCACTTATGTCGCTTTTGGCTTTTCTATATTGCAAATATAATAAATAAGTACATGAAACCATTGGTTAGATTTAAAGCTGCAAAATCATCAACACAATATGCAGTATTTGTTCTGCCAAATGTGGTCTGCGATTTATATGAATTTTAAAGCTGCACCTGTAACGTTTATCTGCCAAATGTGGTGCATGGCTCTGTAACCTGTTTTTATCTATAAAAATTAAAAACATAATTATTTTAATTTTACTTATTATATAAATTTAAATTTTATTTTAATGAATTGTTTTAGTCTAATGTGTGAACAGGTGCAATAACTACAAACATTAGCGGGAATTTTGAAACTCTCTTAATTTCTTTCTAATTTAAACTAAAATAATAATGAAATTAAAGGTCATGGACACGCCACGCTCCCCCGGTACTTTAACGCCACGTGTAACAAAAACCGACGAATCTTAATGGTCGCGATTCCGACAACCTTGTCAACATGTACATACGTGATTCCATCTCTATTCAAAACAAAAACTCCTCACATGTAGTGGATTACTGTTCCTCTTTTTCCTTTTTTGTTAATTAATATTTAATTAATCACATCTTAATCATAAACGTGTGGTTTATACTAATACACCAATTAAATACTATTAACTCCATTACATAATTGTCACGTGACTTCACCATGTTTGCCTCGTGACATAGTTCACGAGTCTGCTTCCGTCTTGCCATTTTTAGCTTTATGTATTTTTTATATCTGTGAATTCGTCAGAGACGGTTTTTCACATCCCAAACCTCTTCAATTAATCTAATAATTAATTAATTAATTATTTTAAATGGTTTATGCAATGATGACCAGCAAATACTTATGGTGGGACTTTAGTGTAGATATTAGAATTCAAATAGAGTATAAAAAGTTGATTTATAAAGTTTATAGAGAGTGGTCCATAATTTGTAAGACAAGCTATCAATGAAGATCTGATTGATAATCAAGAATCAGATTGATGGGCTAACAATAGAACAGAGTCAAGTATTGGACCACAATTAATATATATGCTGATCCCACGGCATATCATAATAAAAATAAATAAAATAAAAACATTTGTAATAATTACAAAGCATGTTATGTAGGTCATGTTTGTGTTGTAAAACAACAATCAACAACTTGGTTCCTGTATTACACCAGCTTTTGTCTTTTTTTTTTTTTTTTTTTTCTTTTTTCTTTTAATTAACCAAACTCACTTAATTTCTAAAATACAATATATAGTAAATAAAAATTTAAAATGGTAAAATCTCAGATCTCTCCAGTTCAAATCCCGAAATTACATTTGACTCCACAACATTTGAACCTTCCTTCGAATATCTTTACGAGACACCATCTTTAAGCTCCAATGAAGAATTTTCTCTCTTCACTGTCTTTAATTTAACTTTTTGATTCTTCAGGTTCGGTTCTACTTAGACTTCACTTGTTGCTTCTTCTCGATCTCTGCTACGAGTTTGGAGAAGAGTGAGATTTTTTTTCCTGCTTGGGTTAGATATTTGTTTTGAGACGTGGAATCTTGTTGGAGGTGATTTTTAATCATTGATTTTAAAAATTGATGTTGTTTGTGTGAAATATGTGGTCCTATATTGGTGTTTGTAGTTTTGTTTTAGCTAACAACAAATTGGGTTTTGGAAGCACTTTGCTTTGTTTATGTTTTTAGTGAGAGATGAAAGCAAGCTTTTTTGGTTATTGAAAAAGTAGTAAGGTACATGAGTCTTTGAAGATTGAGTTACTGTGTTGTGGATTAAGATCTGGTTGATTTAATCTCCATTTTGATGTTCAAGTGTTTGTTCTTCTGTGTTGTTTTATTTTTTTTAAGGTTTGGATTTTTAACATATGTGTTAATTATTAGCTAGATTGAACTTTGACTTGTGATTTTCTGGATGACTGGTTTTGATGGTGTATTTGGATAGTGATAATCATTTTTAAGATTGTTTTGAGTTTTTTTGATTTTATGAAATTAGAGATTTTTATTTTCTGGGTCATTTGTTGATATCTGAAGGTATTAATTAGCCTTACAATTCTATCTTTTCAAATGTTCAATATAGTATAATATGAATATGAGTATGAGTAAAGCATGCCAATTCAGAAGTTTAGTTTACATTTATTTGTTTGTGTTTAGGGTTTATATATATACATTCACTGACTTTATTTATTTTTTATGTTTAGGTGGAAATATGTTATATGCATTTCTAAATCAGGTGAATTCAACTGCATTTGAGGTATTTCTGTGCTAAGCAAAGAGATGCATTCAGTTTTCATTCAGCTGGAATGAAGAACTCACAGGTTCTGCAATTGGTTTGTTTTCTATTAGACTCGCAACCATTAAAGTTTTTATTGTCTTCTATTATCAAATTGACCCATTAATTGGATAACAGACCATACAAGAAACAAAGCCCTCAGCTCAAGAATCACATGAATCCCAAAATGACCAACAAAATAACCCAACAACAGATGCTCCTATAGCGGACTCAGGTTCAGTATCAGCTTCCAGCAACGATGGTAGAAAGGTTTCTCGTCAAGATATTGAACTTGTAAGCTAACATTCTCTTTCCCATAATGTATTTATCGTTTATTTTGTTTAATTAGCATTGTTGAATCTGTACAAACTTTGTTATCTTGTTACTTTATTTTGGTGATAATTGGTTGTTTATTTAGGTCCAAAATTTGATAGAACGGTGTCTACAACTATATATGAATAGAGATGAGGTGGTTAAAACTCTTCTGAATCGCGCAAGGATAGACCCTGGATTTACTACTCTGGGTAGGTCTTTTATACTCTTAACTGATATATTTTCCTTCCAAGGAATTGGTAAAGAAAGAGATCTGCTCGTTGTTAATAATCAAATTTCAGCTTGTTTACTGTACTAGAACAAGATTACTGATTTGAATAATCATTAACCATGTTAATCTTGTTAATACAGTGTGGCAAAAGTTAGAAGAAGAAAATGCTGATTTTTTCAGGGCCTACTATGTAAGGTTGAAGCTTAAGAAGCAAATTCTTATGTTCAATCATTTACTTGAGCATCAATATCATCTCATGAAAAATCCAGTACATATGAAGGTTCCTATTGCCCCTATACAAAATGGGATTCATCCCATGCCAGGTAATTTTGTCATAAAGTATTACTAGCATAAATCATTCCATTATTTTAGCATAACTAGTACAAAATTTGACCAACTTTGAAATCTTTAATTGCATGTCCTAAATGCCTATATAGTAAGAGAATCAATTTGAGCATGTAATAGAATTCATATTTTTATTGATTGTTACTATCCTCTCTTAGTCAGTAAGAAAATGAGAGTACATAGATAATAATTTTCATCCAATAGATCCATATGATTGGGTGGTGATGAAATAATACTAATTGTTCTTAATGATCATATAACCTTTCATGTGCAAGGGTTTCTTTTTCATTTTCTGCAAAAATATTTTGATACGCAATCTTATCTACCTTCAAAGTGCCTCATATTTTGATATTCTTGTTTATGTATGTGCCATTATATTGTGACAGTCATGATGGTGATTGATACTGAGTTGTGTATCTGAGCATATAGAAGTATAGAACTGCTAAAGTGAATGACTGTATTAATTTGGTTGATTTATTTTATCTACTCTTTACTAAAGCATCGAATTATGTCAACTCAATTTTAATTATGGAAAATCAAGAGACTATCAATATTAAGAGTAGCTACTATTGTTTTAATATTTGGCGTTGTACACTTTGCATGATGAACAATAAAATATGAGGCAATGAACTAGTCTAAGAGAAATGCACCGCGTTACTAGCAGATACACATCAGAAGTAATAAGATGTTTCAAATTTTTAAGTTAGGTGTAAGAATTGTCTTGTTATCTTTAAATACATTGTGATGGATTTATTTTCTGTTTTAAAATTTATTTTTACTTTTAAAGTTAGTTGTCTCATTAGTTGTTTCATTGTTAATTTTTTTGTGTAGATATATAGAAGAAAATAATGTATTAAGAAATTTAGTACTGGCACCGATGAAAGTGTCCATGGAGATGTGTGAGAATTGAGCCCTTAGCAAATAATGCATCTTGGTTATTGGGATTCTTACCTTAGCAACTTTAGGATCCATACATAAATTATGTCCCTGAGTGTCCTTAGGCTTCCTTAAGGAGTGGATATCTTAGAGTATAGCAGAAGGTCTTGGACAATGTTGTTGGTTTGATTCTTATGTGATATTTATCTGTGTTCAATGTTTGCGTGGAAATGATGCATGTGCAATTTTTCACCTTTCTATATCATTGTCATTGTTATTCAGCATTGCATGTTTGCAGTGCAGTTAACAACTTACCTATGGGATATCCAGTTCTTCAACAACCTCCAATGCCAGCTGCAGGTCCACATCATCTTGATTCCATGGGAATATCAAGCTGTCATGTAGTTAATGGTGTCCCGGCACCAGGCAGTTATCTCCCCATGAGAATGAATTCAGGAAATGAGTGAGAAATCTTCATATCTCTCAAAATTCTGGTTGATTTCTTTTCGGGAAAAGTATTAATTTCTCCATACATTACTACAGTTAATTTGGCAATTAGTATCTTGTACCATCTTAGACATCACAAATTTGCGCTGCCTTTTCAAATAATGCGTTGAAGAACAAGTTATTGCACATCAACTATTAGAGCAGTGTGGATAACATCTATGATTTTTCAAGAGCATTATAGTGATTAGTACATATAAAATTGAGTACTACTCTAGCACAAGGTTAATATTTAGGTGGTCAAACATAAACTGCATATTTCATTCGTAAATTTTATATGATTCTTGCTAACAACACTTATCTTTCCTATTCTTATAGCATGGTTGTGGAAAATAATACGACTGATGTAGCTCCAGTTATTCCCCCTAGCAGCGGTATGTCATCAGAGATGGCTATGAGTCCGACATCAGTAGCATCCAGCGGTCATTTTCCTTTCACTACATCAGACATGGCCGGAATGGGTGTAGACACATCTGCATTAGATACAGCATTTACCTCTGAAGTAGCAAGTTCAGTTGGATTGCAGCTTGGACCAGACAATGGAACCGGAAACTCCAGTTTAGATCAAATCCCATGGAATTTCAGCTTCTCGGATATATCAGGAGAGTTGGGTGGTAAGTACTAACTTGATTCCGTTTTTACTTTGGACAATAATAATTACATGTATAGATCTATATATCATACAACTTACTGTACTATAGTTTGCTTTCTTCGCCTAATGTGTTCAATCATTTTTCTATGATGTTAGATCTTGGAGACTTGGGAAACTATTCCGGTTCTCCCTTTTTGCCCTCAGATTCAGATATTAGGTTTGATTCTCCGGAAGACAATAATAATATAGGTAATGTTGGTATATCCACCACATGTTTTACTTTAGTATGATATCTTCCGCTTTCTTTTGTATATAAACTAAACTAAACGCCGATCATTTTTACAGGTTCAGTAGATGAGTACTTTGCTGATTCAGTTCCTGGGCCACCATGCTCTCAATCAGACGAAGAGAAATCCTAGACGAAGCCGAGACTATCATTCCGTCTTAGTTGAACAGCGCAGAGTTTTGAATTATTAAAAATAAGCATCTGGCATCAACTTCAACTTAGCTAGGCAGCTTATTGCTCAAAGTTATTAACAGGTTCGAGCTTCCTAGCTGTTTTAGTAAAATTTTAGTCTAATTGATAATTATTAGCCTTGATAGGGAACTAGCCATTTTAGTTGTATTTTTTTCCCTCTTATTTTCATGAATTTCAAATCTTCAATAAACCAAATATCTGGAGACCCTTTCCTTTATCTTTATCACTGCTTTTTTAATGTCAAATTTGACTTATAAAGTTCATTCACATTGCCGAAAAGAAAAATGCAAGTCTTCTGGTAGAACTTACACGGAAAAGAGAAAACTTGAATGTGATTGGCTCATGGAAAAGCCAAAAGCTTTTATGGATAAGAAAATGACAAGTGAAGTTTCTTGAATTTTCATTTGATTAGAATGACTTCCTTTTCTTTTAGGTAATGTGACTTCATGAATTTCATGCTTGTGCCATGTTGATATATACATCTATATTCTATTTGCTTGTGATTGACAATGAAACCAAATTGGTGATTTGGTTCCTTGACTGAATTGATGAAACTGATATATGTAAATGGCTCATCAAGATTGATTTTGGAAGTTACATTGAAGCTGCCTGGTTTTTCAATTAAAGCTTTGGTAGTACAAAACAGCTAATATTTATCATTGAGTACTTGATCCAAAAATAGTCAGACAAAACTAGTGCTGGTTGTTTTGTCCTCTCTGGATGTTTGGTGATTCAGATCTTGTTCGTACTTTCTTTATACATTGAATTTGCCAGTGGAGCCATTGTTTACTATTTCAACCAGACATTGTTGATAATTTCAAGTGTGTTAATTGTTCGTTCAGGACTATTAATTTGAAATTATAAAGCCGGTGTCTTGAGTTGATAAAAATAGTGGATTTTCACAAGTCAATTTTAATTTATTCAATTAATTGATTGATTTATTTTTAATTGGATGTTTAGTTGACGATGAGGTATGATTTAACAACTACGACTTGGTCGTGTGCTTTTATTCTAAATGATGGAACGAAACAGGAATTAAATTAAGTGATTTAGGCTCTTGTCTATTGCATTTCATATATAGATCTTAGGTGACACGTCTATTTCCTATGACAAGTTTTAACACACAGATAATGTCATGAATAATAAAATAATATAGTGTATAGACTATGACAATAATGAAACGATTGGACTGTGTGATTGATTTAAGCAATTAAACTATTGTTGAAATTTATTCGATTGATTTAAACAATTAAATTACAGTTGAATTTTATTTTATTTTATTTTATTTTGTTTTATTTAGTATACTATTACTATCCGTGTAATCTCCGGCTGTTAATAATATATATATATATATTTATTTATTTATTGGATTCCATTTCACAATTTCAATATAATTTTTTATTTTAAATAAAAAATCAAAAAATAAAAAAATTAAATAAAAAATGTGATAATTTTTATTTTTGAATTAAAAATTAATTTAAAAATTAACTTTGTCTCAATATTTAATTTATTTTAAAAATAAAAATTTTTTATTAAAAATTTATTTCTGCAAATGATCCAATAGTGTTATAAAATATTAAATAAATAAGGGGTTGCCCTAATTACTAAAGATAACATTTTTTTTTTCCAAATATAACATTATAGTGTTTTTTTAATATATAATTAAATTTAATTCTACAAAATAAATTATTTTATTTTATAACTTTTTTATACCATTTGTATCCTTGAAAATATCATTTTATCTATGAAGTTTTATAGTTTGATGAGATTGATATTTGTTCAGGATGATATTCTAAATCTTAAATCTTAATAAAATAAAATATCATAATTCTACTGGACATAAATATATGGTCCTATACGGAGAACATCATATAAGTCATCATCTTTAATATTCTCCATAAACTTAACAAGATCTTAATTTTCATTGAAATCATATTAACGAGAAAGAAGACGAGACTCGTGATCATTCACCCCAAATCTGTACTAAAACAACATAAAACAATTAGTAAACTACCTATATATTAATCCTGTATTTTTTAATTACATAAACTGCTTTTGATTCGTAATGTATTTACAGTATTTTAGTAAAAATCAAATATGAATCAATTGAGGAGTTTTAATTTGTAATGTATTTACAGTAGTTCGGTAAGATAAAATATGAATCAATTGAGGAGTTTTAAGTTAACTAAACAGTTTTATAAAAAAGAATAATTTATATTAATTATTAAATTAAGGGTAATTAAGTAATTTTAATATTATTTAAATAATTTATAATTTTATTATATTAAAATAAAAAAAATAAATTGAAAAGATATTTAAAGTAATTATTTAAATATGTCATGGATATTTTAGTAATATTGATGTTGGATTTAGTAATTTGATTGTGGAAAATAGTAACCACGTAAAATAATAGTAATATCTTATTAAAATATAAATTATATATAATGACTAAAAAATAAATTTTTTAGATCATATTTTAAATTTCAGATTCCTATAGATTAAATATAAATTAAATTATTTGGATAACATTCATTTGAAAATTCAATTTTAAAAAAGTCAAAATGACGAGGCGTCCGTACACACGACTATTCGCTTTCACGATACTATTAATGTTGGAAAAAATATAATGAAATGGGCCGATAATAAAAACCCAAATAGGCCCATAGAGGGCCCACTTACATTTCCTTGCAATTGACAGTTGACTCTCCTCTATGTTGACTTCGTCTTCTTCTTCTCTTTCTTTTTTATTATTATTTTACTTTTCCCTCTCTTCTCTTCTCGTCTCGTGAAACGAAGCCAGTAGTAACTGCCATTTCTGACTCTGCTTTTACGAACTTTCTTCTTCATTTCCGCTTCCAATTTTATGTTCTCTTCTCTTCTTCTTCTCTGTACATCGTTTTCGTTTCATTACCAAGGTAACTTCGATTAAACCGACCACTCACTGCCGTCTTCCTTTAGTTTTGAATTTTGATCATGCAAATATCTTCAGTAAAAACATTATTTTTATTTATTTATTTATTTATTTATTTTTTGCGTTTGAAATGGCGTTTTTTAATGTAGTGATTTTTGTTTCGATTTTCATATGTTTTCTTACAGCAAAGAATTGAGCATTTGATTTGTTTTCGTTTGAATTTATCTGAGACACCGGAAGTTCAGATTTATGTATATGAATGATCGGATATTGAATTATGCATAGAACTGTTCAGTGTTGTTATTTACTCTATCTTTTTATTTTTTTAGTTTTTGATTAATGAAGCATGAACTTTTAGCATAATTTTGTAAATGTAAAGAAATTTAGCATAATTTTTGGCTAACCTAACTAAGCATATCAGGAAAAAAAAAAATTGATGTTAGGTGTAGTGTAGTAGATGATGATGATCAAGGCATGCCTAGAAATTTGGTTGTGAATTTATTGGTTCCTTTTTGTTGACTTATTTTTTGGTTTTCTATTAAAGCAACAGGTTGTTGACTAATTCAGTTTGAAGAGTTTAGTCTCTCATATATATATATTTTTATTCTGATTGTTGTTTAATCAAGTTGTTTGTTTTGATTCTTAAAATTTCTGTTGGTTTTAATTTGTTATTAATTTTACATGGATCAGTATCAAGGTGGAGCTACTGCATGCTTGTGTTGAATTGAAAGTCGAAGTCAGCTGTAAAAGGTCTGGTGGAGGATATGAATATGGCTAAAGTTCAATTCGTAAGGTTAGTTTTAACTTGCTTCATATTAAGAAGGTTTTACCATTTGTATCAGAGAGTCTAGGGAGGGAGTTTTATTGGAGTGGTGTTTGGATGTTCTTAAGGACCTTTGAACAAGCTTTGATCATAGTTAGAAACGGGCCTGCAACATATATTAGCTAATGAATCGAGGTCTGCTTTGTTAAATTTTGTTCAGGTTTGCGGATTGGGCATCGGAAAAGTCATTCTCGGAGGAGAGACACTACACAGGTGATGGGTTATATGAGCAGAGAATTAAACCAACTGTAAGTGCAGTAGTTGATGGAATTAGAAGGGGATTCGAATCAGGTTCTGAAAGAATCAAAAGCTTGAAGTCGTTAAACCCTTATGTCAAAGGGTCTTCAAAGAAATCAGACTCTGGGAAGAAAGTTCTTGATCCACAGGGGCCGTTTCTTCAGTTGTGGAACAAAATATTTCTATTATCCTGTGTGCTTGCGGTGTCCATAGACCCATTGTTCTTTTATATACCCGTTGTTGATCGTACAAGGCACTGCCTGGATTTGGATACGACTTTGGAAATCTTAGCCTGTGTCTTCCGATCATTCTTTGACGCATTTTACATACTTCATATCGTTTTTCAGTTCCGCACTGGATTTATTCCTGCTTCTTCCCGAGTATTTGGAAGGGGTGAGTTGGTTGGTGATCGTTCAGCCATAAGTAGAAGGTATTTTCGCTCTTACTTTTTCGTGGATCTTCTGGCAATTCTTCCGCTGCCACAGGTTTATTTCATTCATTTGGACTCTACAAACAGTTTTTGCAGTTTCTTGTTGTCTGAGAAGTGAAAAGCTGAATTTTTTGCTCTGTTTCAGTTGGTAGTTTTGGCTATAATTCCATCAGTGAGAGGTCCAGTGCCATTGGTCACTAAAGAGATGATGGAAATTATCATCTTTTGCCAATTAGTTCCGAGATGTCTTCGGATGTATCCACTTTATAACGAAATCAAAAGAACTTCTGGTATCCTTACTGAAACAGCATGGGCTGGAGCTGCTTTGAATCTCTTCCTTTATATGCTAGCCAGTCATGTAAGTTTGATTTGATTAGTTACTATTTCTGGATCATATGGATTTTTTCTGATCATTGGGTAAATGCAGTTTTTTGGAGCTTTGTGGTTCTTGATTTCAGTAGAACGACAGGAAAGATGCTGGCGTGAAGAATGCTGGAAGCAAAGTATTGATACTAAATTCTTATACTGTGGGGAAAACCGTAATTCATCTGAAATTGATTTGATTTTGGAAAAGTCGTGTCAATTGATCAACCCTGATGACATAACCAATTCAACCATCTTTAACTTCGGAATATTTACTGATGCTCTTCAGTCAGGAGCAGTGGAGAAGCGGAATTTCGTACAGAAATTCTTTTACTGCTTTTGGTGGGGACTGCGGAATCTTAGGTTTGTTTATACACAGACGACTTTTATTGATTTGATCAATGTTATTTATGCATATAAATTCCAAAGTATTACAGAAGTAAATCTTAAGATAACTGACAAAAGAAGTTTCTGATCTGCTTGTTCGAATGCAGTTCTGTGGGCCAAAATCTCAAAACAAGTACTTTTGTGGGGGAGATCATATTTGCTGTCTTCATATCCATTTCTGGATTGGTTTTATTTGCGTTACTTATAGGAAACATGCAGGTAGCTTACCATTCATCTTCACCCAACCCTTTAGTGCTTTTCACAGTAGAATTTTCTAAGTAATTTATACTTTTCTGTCCTGCAGAAATATCTGCAATCTACAACAGTTAGAGTAGAGGAAATGAGAGTGAAGAGGCGAGATGCAGAACAGTGGATGGCTCATCGGATGCTTCCTGAAAAATTGAGAGAACGAATAAGGCGATATGAGCAGTACAGATGGCAAGAAACCAGAGGTGTGGAGGAAGAGTCTCTTATTCGCAGCCTCCCTAAAGATCTCAGAAGAGATATAAAGCGTCATCTCTGTTTAGATCTACTAATGAGAGTGAGTTATTGTTGTTGTTTACCAAAATGTATATGCAACCATGTTATATATAATGTGAACCATAATATGTCCCTTCTTCAGGTACCAATGTTTAAGAAAATGGATGAGCAACTTCTTGATGCAATGTGTGACCGTCTCAAGCCAGTTCTCTACACAGAAAACAGTTTCGTAGTTCGGGAAGGAGATCCTGTGGATGAGATGCTATTTGTTATGAGGGGGAAGTTAATGAGTACAACTACTAATGGTGGAAGAACTGGCTTCTTCAATGCTGTTTATCTCAAAGCTGGCGATTTCTGCGGAGAAGCTCTTCTAACTTGGGCTTTGGATCCCCAGTCCTCCTCCAATCTGCCCATCTCAACCAGGACTGTCCAAGCTCTAGATGAGGTAGAAGCCTTTGCTCTCATGGCTGATGACCTGAAGTTCGTTGCCTCTCAGTTCCGACGCCTTCACAGCAAGCAGATTCAGCACACTTTCAGGCACAATTCTAAACCAAAATTTCTTACTATAATTTACTTCATACAGAAAAGTAATTTGGTCATTCCGCTGTATTTTCTGCTTTTAGGTTGCATTCAGTGCAGTGGCAAACGTGGGCAGCCTGCTTTATACAATCAGCTTGGCGCCGTTACTGCAAGAAGAAGCTTGCTAAGTCCTTACGTGAAGCAGAAGATAGACTACAAGATGCATTGGCAACTGAGGCTGGAACCTCAACAAGCCTTGCGGCCACTTTCTACGCTTCGAAATTTGCTTCAAATTTATTAAGGCCTTTGCGTCAAGGTGGTGCACACAGCACCAGAATTGCACAGAGGATACACTCAACAATGATTCCTCAGAAACCCACCGAGCCTGACTTCACTGCCGATGATTGATGATAATTAGGTATATAGTAGTTATTCATTACGTTTCCTCCAATTTTGTTCATATCAAGTGCTATTTAATCTTTGTATATTCTAGGAGTTGGCTGCATGAAGCATCATTCTATGTATGTACAACAGTCAATTTAATTTAACTCGAAGTAATATAAGTTTCATTATTTCATATAAAGTACAAAGCTATTCTTGTTTGTAAAGTTTAATACACAAATTAAATACCACCATCACATACAATATAGTACCAGTTTCTTCTTTGAAGATTATTTATTATAAAATCCAATGCAAGAGAATATCTTCTCATAGATCCCTATGATTCAAACACCATTATTAGAGAAATTCCTGCATTGCAAACAGCACTCACATCAGTACAAGTGTATGTGATATTCCACCAAATTGAAGGATCAAAGAGAGAGGTAAGAAAGGAAATTCAGTACTTGTTTTTACAGTCTGTATTGCCATAACCAGAAAGATTAAGGTGTTTGCATTTTGTTTTTCTAGTAACAGGTGGGAATTTGACGCAGAGTCCACATTTCTTTGGAAGCGAAGCCACTTTGTGTCCATCACAATGTTTAGTCTTCTTTACTAGTTTCTTGAGACATTTACATAGTTTCTTAGGATTCTTGGAAATTTCACCAGTACTGACCTTTTTAACAGCTGAGCAACAACTTTTTGATGGTTTATGATGATGTGCATGAAGTGCATTTGTTCTGATGTAGTGCTTACAGTGTTTTCTTAGTTCATGACAAAATGAATGGCATGAGCCGTGGTGATGGGCAAGAGCAGGAGTTGTTAACAGAACAAGAATGAGAAGGCAGCTGAGGAGGCGATTCATGATGAATATGTCCTCCTGTTGATTTTGTTAGCTGTGCAGGTGATGGTTTTGGAGGAGGTATGTATGCTTGTTTATATACAAGAGTTTGTGAAGGTTTGCAAAGTTGTCAGGTACATACTGTTCTCATGTGTTCACTGTTATGTTGCGTTACGCTTTTGGTTGTGCAGAGAGGAGGAAATGCACAAGCATGCATTTTGTGTTGTTGGTTAATTACTTGTTTCGTGTTGAGATTCTTGAACAATACAGTTCAAGCTATCAATGAAACGGGTTTATGTAAGTAGAATGAAATAAGTAGTCAGTTGTTGGTTCCAGTAAGTTTAAAGGGTTATTCACTGTTTGAGAATGAGACACTCCTAGTCATAAGTACTCAAAAATTATTGAGCATCCAACTACCACAATTGGGAACAAATTTTAAATATACCCATCAAAATCTTAGATTAGGTTTGGTTGGATTGACGGTTCGGGTGATGGGGAACCATGTTTATTTTGATTTCTTGCATTCATTAATTCTCTTTAACGTGAAAAAAAAAAAAAAAATCATATATTTTTACCACTATGTTTGGATTGAGTGCATATGATTCATTAAAATATGATAGGATAAGATAGGTGTACGGTTGTAGTATGATGTTGATCCTTGTCTTTGAAAAGATTGTATATAATTTATTAATGTGACATGGTTTTATAAGGTGAAAAATTAAAATATCTTCGGTCTGTTATGGTATGAGTTGTTATTGGTTGGTTATCTAGATTTCCTGAGATTACGTTGTTAATAAATCTCTTATGAACAAAAATTGACTTAATTTGGAACTGAAGGAGAGTTTGAAGAGGAGGAATGCTATACAGTTTACTTTTCATCTTATCAATTGTTGTCATGTAAAAGTAGGAAAAAAGAAACTATATTCTATAAGTCATTACTTCTTTGAACAGATATTTGTGAGTGGATCTTGCATTTAAAACACCTGATTAGCTTCTTTCATAATCCATACACATTTTTGATGAATAATTTGATATCAAATAATCATGAGGAGATGAAACATGAAATTAAAAGTAAATTAGGAAAAAAAGAAACTATATTTTATAAGTCATTACTTTTTTGAACAGATATTTGTGAGTGGATCTTGCATTTGAAACAACTGATTAGCTTCTTCCATAGTCCATACACATTTGCTGAATAATTTGATATCAAATAATCATGAGGAGATGAAACATGAAATTAAAAGTAAATTAGGAAAAAAAAAAAACTATATTCTATAAGTCATTACTTCTTTGAACAGATATTTGTGAGTGGATCTTGCATTTAAAACACCTGATTAGCTTCTTCCATAATCCATACACATTTTTGATGAATAATTTGATATCAAATAATCATGAGAAGATGAAACATGAAATTAAAAGTAAATTATTCCATATAAAGTAACACATTTAAGAAGTAGAGACTGATTCTAGCTTCTGATGATTAATATTACATGATCATGATTCTTCATGGTGGATACAACACTAGACTAGTCTCCCTTCCTAGAGACTAATTTTATTCAATATTGCAATACTTGCAGAACCCTGCTATAGTATCTCTCCCCCCATATGTCTTCTTCAAGAATCAAAGGCCATAATGGGTCATTGCCCTGCACAAATACAATAATACACATATCAGTAACTGCAAAGCCAAACCAAGTTCAATCAAGAAAGGTAAGAGATTAATACTTTTTACAATCAGTCTTAGAATCAATAGGAGGGAGACTGATAGAAGATCCACATTTCTTGGGAAGCAAAGGAAGTGTGTTTTTATCATATGATCCAATGCTACTCAATACGGTTTTCAGACAGTTACATACTGCTGTTCGATCAGCCTGAGACTTCACGCCTCCACCGACACTCTTGACGCCCGAACAGCAAGCTGGTGTAGGATTTTTGGCTTTGCCCTGGATGTAATCAAGGCATGGCCGAACTGATAGGACAACTTTTGAGCATGAAGGTGCGGCGAACGCTGAGCTTGAAAGTAATGCGAGAATGGCTACCAACTTAATTTGGTGATTCATGATTGTTGTTGAAGTTACAGATTTGAGTGATTTGATAATGGTTTGGTTCTTTCAGATGGATAGGTGTATATATTTGGTATGATTGATAATTGCTTGTTAGAGTGGTTAGTAAATGCAATTCTCATGTTTCCATTGAGGTTTGCTTATGGGCATCTAGCATCTGATCATGCAGTGATGATGAGTCTCGTGTGCTTACTCAAACATCCCCCAATACATTCTCATGGTAAAAACAGTGACATTAAAAGGGAATATTCACATCATCACCATAGAGTATTTTATAGCTACTGACATTCCAAGCTCAAGAAAGGTTATTAAATTTCTAATTCAGAATCTTAATATTCATACAAACCAGACATGTTATGCTATGAACTATGGAGAAGTCTATATACCTATATACAAATTACTGGTTACCTAGCTATGAGTGCAGATTAGTTATGGTTTTGAAGAGTTTCGAGCTGCATATTTTGGATCAGGGCCACGCTTTGCGTACAAAGAGCCTGCACCTGGAGCTTCACCTGGGCCACGCTTTGCGTACAAGGAACCTATAGCTGGAACTTCGGTGGTGGGTGTAATTGTAGAAAGGGGCTGGAAGTTTGTATTTCCGACGAACCAGTAGAGAGCCCACTTAAGATTACAGAGGGTGTATTTGAGAGCCTTGGTCCAATTTTCTTGTTTATTGAAGCTCTGAGTGATAGAGTAGCTTTCCACTTTGTCATTTTGGATCCTGTTAGATTTGCTCATGGTTAATGGAGGTAAGCGTAAAGAATATACAGAACAGGTAAAAGGAACTTACTTATATGGTAACTTAAAACGTTTTTCTGGAGGAATGTTGTTTTCTAAATCTTTAGAATTTGCAAAATCAGCAAAATCCTTCAGACAAGTCAAGAACAATGTCATTGCTTTGTCATACCGGGTGCTCCAGAACAAATTTACCGGACCAAACCTATGATATCAGACATATGTCAAATGCTTAAGAATGGTCATATAAAGTAAAAATGAAATGCATATCAGACAGAATCTCTGCTATTAAAACAAATTTTACAATTTCTAAACGATGGTTATGCACATTTGACGCTGGATTATATGCTATGTATCATGAATAACTTGTTTGCTAAAGACAACTCCGAAACAAATTTACTGAACCAAACCTAAGATACAATGCATTAGCCTAAACATCAAATGGATAAGAATGATCTATGAACAGGAAAAAAGGGTCTACTATGCATGAACATCAAACAGAAGTAAGCAATTAAAATTTTGAAATTTACAATCTCTAACCGAGCCTCTTGAAAAATATTGATGCCCAAAAGTGCAATATGTATCATGAATAGGGACACTAAGCAATCACGCTCAATATGGTTCAACTCAAAGAAGTAAAAATCAATGCCAATGGGGAGTATCAAGACTTACAGCTCATAAGTATTGTTGTTGCTATCCATTATTCGTGGGTAACTCCCCATAGGAAGAATTTTTATCCGATATCTGAAGATGCAAAAGTTATATCACATTTTAAGAAGTTGATGAAGAAATAAAAGCAAGCAGTGAAAATGAAATTTCCATATGTCTAATAGATGTGATTAATAGATGTTTAGTTTAGAAGAATACTGAAATTTCGGTCGAAAATACTGGCACATTGTATGGAGGAGAAGACAGGCTTGGCCCCAGGCAGCATTGATCTCATCCCACTCAACCTAAGTTACAACACAGAAAAATATATATATATCCCTCTTGCTGAATGAAATATAACATTAAAATATAAAATTGAATCATCCAATCAATAATATAAATACCAAATTTTGTGCAGCTTCAGGAACTAAAAATGAAAAGAGAAAAAAGTTATCTAATGAGCAATAATAGAAGTTACTACACCAAGAAACTTTGACCGATGTTTCATTTAGTATTTACTTTTGACCACAAATTTAATGACATAAGAGATACAGAGTGGACAAAAGTAAAAGGAATGATTCTTGATTAATATCAGATATCCCAAAGGTGCCCAAAACCAAATCATTTTCGATTAGATAAAACTGTTAATCTAATAAGATCCATGCAATAAAATAACTTTTCAGTCCCTTAATTTCCTTGTGAATTTCTGATCATCACATGGCAACAACAGGAACAACAATCCAATTGAAAGCTATAAAATTCCAAAAGCATGTTGAAAAAATAAATATATATTACCGGAATTTTAGGAAGTCTTCCAAGCCGAAAATTGTTAATTGTTCCAAAATCTCCATCATGCCAAATTGGGAAGGCATCATTTAATACATTAGTCCTCTTCAACAATTCTAAATGTGCTTGGGAAACTTCAATCTTAGCTGATATTGCATCTCTCTCTTCCTGTCATTCCAAAATCTTAAATTAACATAAATAGAAAACTTGAGAACGTGGAACATGCAAATGCAACAGTGAAAATAGAATTCTAAATTATAATAAGAGATTGTTAGAACACATTAAACTGATAACCAAACACGTACTAAACAAACAAAGAATTATGTCAATATAGCAGCTGATGACCTATGCATAACAATTAATCAAATCCAGAACTACGCTAGTCTAGAATATGCCTTAAATGATCACATAATGTCATTTCATAATCAGCCTTATAATCATCAAGGTAATGTAATCAATAAAAGAAAAATTAGAAGTTCCAGTTGGAAAAGAAACAGTACATCAGAAAGTTCCAAAACTCATGAAATTCTGAGCTAGTTTAGATCATTCACAAGATAACAACTATTAATAGATCATACACAAAGAGCTGCGGTAATGCACCTGATGAGCAATTAATTGAAACTGGAAATTATTGAACTCTTGCCAATACCTGTCAACATGGAATTTAAGCAGTAAAGAAAGTGAACTACCAAAGGTCACAAGTATGTAGTAAAGAAAATTGAATGGACTTGAAATCAGAAAACAAGAGTGCTCTTAAAATTTTGTATCTGTTAGCTAAACATACCGTTCCTCCAATTCTTTGAAACGTTTAGACTTCAGTTCCAACTCCTTCAGCTCCGCATTTACTTCAGCATTCTGCTTCTCTGTTTCTTGAATTGCTGCTTCAAGTTTCCTTTCTGCTTCCTCAATCTGAAATAATACAAGAAATGTATAGGCATCGATTTGAAATTGAATGACATTGAAGCTTCTTTTTTACAAAATTTAAATTTCCTTCCAAACATGATCCAATATTAAAGGATTTTCAATTTGTTATCTCATTGGTTACAAATTTAAAATTCCTTAAATCATCCGAATCAATTTGACGATGTATAAGCACAAATAGCTTTATACCAAAGAAAATAACTGCAACCCCTGTAATTCCCACAATTTCTGTTCAGTTTCACAAAAGCAGAATTTAAAGCTACATAGCCAATATCCCTTGAAAACAGTTCCAGCTAATCACCTTTAATTTCTCCTTAAGGAAATCAGCCTCACTTAGGACATCCCCAGACTCCCCTTCTAGACGCTGAAGGCAGGCTTCATATGCTTCAATGTCCCTGGTCACATCTTCAACCTCTTTGTCAAGTTTATCAGATAAGACTCTCATGCAATCAAGACACATAGGTTGCTCAACCTGGAAATATGCAGAGAACCACATTCAGTTTATAAGTTTAATCTATCTTTATAGTACGTGTAACGTATAACATTAAGAATGCTAAAGACTTTCTCATTAACCTGTGTCTGAGTTGTGGCAATCTCAAATGCACGTTTCAGAACAGTTATCGTTGAATGGAACCCGGAGTTGTTTGGCTGCATAGGACCAGTTATTCCACCTTCTGGTGTTGGTGACTTGGGCCCCCCTCCTTCAGATCCAGACTCAGATTTATCAACAACCACAAAAGACTCATCCATTGCCTTTCCAGATTGTAGGGCAACTCCACCCCGGGGACGTGGAGGTACTCCAGGTGCCTGCTGTCTCTGCTTTGGCAACACAACAAAAGAATTGTCCATTCTTGTCGAACCAAACACACTGTTGCCCACATGAATCGAAGACCCCTGCATTGCTGCGAGCACCATTCCAAATCTCCACAATAAGAACAAAGTTCCACATAGATAACAAAATTGCTTGGATTACTGCTACCTATCATCTCACATAGCCAGAATCATCACAGACTGCAGAGCCTAGAAAACTACATTCAAATATCAACGCCCTACTCACCAATCCAACACTAAAAAGAAATAAATTCACCATTCACAGGCTAAATCGTTAAAAACCCAGCACAATAAATAACTCTTTGATAATTGGGAACAGACTACTCAAATGGAAACAAATCAAAGTTCAACAACTGACACTAAAGTACACCTAATTTATCCCCTCAGACGACAAAAATATCATATGCTCCATAGCAATAAATAATTTAAATAAATTACGAAGATAAAACGAAAAGGGAAAACCCTAACTGGAGCGAGTAGAGTCGTTCAAGAACTTATCGGCGTAAGAATCGACGCCGACGATGCAAAGTGCATGACGGCAGTTCTGACAAACCCATCGCGGCAGATTCGGATCGACTGTCAATGCTCGACCCTTATCCGGCACGTCTTCCTTCTTCATTGCGTATTGCTCTTCTACCTGATTCCGTACACTAAGTGACAATTGAAGTCTAAGTCTTGCAAATTGAATGGATCCAACCTTTTCTTATACGGCAGAGATCCTCCGAAACTACAACAACGGTGTTATTAGGAATTCAAACAGAATTTGTATTTGATTTTGGTTCGATTTTGAGTCCTATCAGTCCACGATTCACTTTAACGGTGATGAGCTTACTCGGATCCACCCGGCAATCCATTGCCACGTCAGCGTGGATTAGTTGTCTTTCCCGCCACCAATTCGGTAGGTACACAAGATCAAGCCCACTGGACTTTTTATTTGGGCCTAGACTTATAAATACTTGGGCCTCATCCAATTGGGCTGGGTAATAGAGCCCATTCAAGAAATTAATACCGTTTTTATAAATTACCAAAAACTCGTCGTTTCGATTTCTCTTTATCGTCTTGCATAACCAAAATCTCGATTTCTCCACGAAAACAACCTTCGAAAACCTCAATTCGACACAGGCGATGGAAGATCATACGAATAATTCTCAGCCGCTGCGGCTCTTCGTGAAGCTTCTAAACGGGAAAACCGCGACCCTAAATTTCACAGCGCCGCAAGTCAGCGGTCAAGAGATCAAGCGTCGGATCCACGAAGTCACCAAAGTTCCTATCCACCTGCAGCGATTGATCTGCTCTGGTTATCAATTGAAGGATAGAAGCGTGGTTTCTGATGACAACGCTACTATACACCTTGTGCTCAGTCTCTTGGGAGGGAAGGGTGGTTTCGGTTCTCTACTCCGTGGTGCGGCGACGAAGGCCGGCCAGAAGAAGACAAACAACTTCGATGCGTGTAGGGATATGAGTGGACGGAGGTTGAGGCATGTGAATGCGGAGAAGAAATTGGAGGAGTGGAAAGCCGAGGAGGAGGAAAGGAAGTTGGAGAAGATCGCTGAGGAGTTTTTAAAGAAGGCGGCGAAGAAGGGGAAGAAAGGAGTCGGCGATGGAGAGGCTGAAAAGTACGTGGCTAAATATAGGGAACAGTCAGCCAAGTGTGTGGCGAAAGTCGAGGAATCGGTGAGAGAGGCTTGTGGGAATGGCAAGCGAAAAGGGGCTGCCACCAGCTCTGCAGATTCTAAGCGACTGAAGATTTGGTAAGCAAATGGATTGTTTGAGTTCTATTGAGTTTACTTCTGCAATATGATTGAAATTTTATTGTTTAATGCATGTTATCTATCTTATATACTGAAATTTGATTGCTTGATTACTTAGAGAATGAAAATGTTGTCTTGTGATATGCTATTGTTGATATTTTGATTCTGTTCTGATAGGATGGGGAAGAGGACATTAGGGAATGGTGTGGATGATGATAGCAGTGATGATGATGAGGAAGAAAATGAGAAGTCTGTTGTTTTAAATAATGGGAATGGTTCAGATTCAAGTAATAAGGAAGTTGTTGATGGGAGTTCGGATTCAGTCACTGGTGGTAAGCAGGATGCTGAATTATCAGGTGGAGGTTCCAGTGAGAGTGGTTCTGAAGAAGAGAAGGAGACTCTTCCTCCACAGATGTTGGAATCTGCTGGATCCTCTGATGGTGAAATTGCTGCCGAGGAGAAGAATGGTGTGGTTGAACCTCCTGAGCTGAATGAAGAAAAGGTCGTGGAGATTACAGAACCTTCTTTGGAACCTACGTCTGTGCCTGCTATTGCGGTCGCTGAAGAGTCTTCTGCAGAACTTGTGGCAGTGAAAATGGAGGGAGTTACTGGTCAAACCCCAAATGTTTCTGGTGAGGAAGGCGTTAAAAATGTTACTGTTGATGCTGAAGACGGTGATGTCTGTGCCACCAAATCTGCATTACATGAAGAAACAACTTGTGCAAACACAAACGGTGGAGATCAAGAAAAGCCTTTAAATTTCGACGATTTTAATTCAGCAGCTGATATGGAGGTACTTACACGACTTTCTTCTTTGTACCTTTTTGTATCCTTATTTGTTACACAATAGTTGTTTTCTCACTTGTTTACACTAGCATGTAACAATGTTTCGTTAGTCATTGCTGGGTTTTAACGTCATGTACTGAATTGAATGTCTTCTATTGCGATGATAGGTTCTGGGCATGGAAAGATTAAAAACTGAACTCCAGGCACATGGATTAAAATGTGGCGGTACTCTGCAAGAACGAGCTGCTAGGCTTTTCCTACTAAAGACAACCCCTGTAGATAAGCTTCCTAAAAAGCTACTTGCCAAGAAGTAATACTTTATGTAATGTAACTCTTCCGAATATTCTTGAACAAGATCTAAGTTGTGTATAACTTGTTTTCCTGTTGTTACTCACCTGACCTTATTAGCAGTTTAAGTAGAAGTTTGAATGCTGTTATGTAGCTACATGACTGACAACTCTGTGTAATGAATTTTCCGCTATTTTGTTTAAAACAACTTTTCTTAGAATGAAGAATATTACATCCATCTAATATACAAATGGAAAGGCAACGAGAATTCTATTGCTATGTCGTGTTATGTGAACTAGCATGAGCAGGTGATGGCGCAGGAGAGTTTCTACACAGGGGACAACTACCTTTCATTCGAAGCCACTCGTCAATGCAATCAACGTGGAAACAATGTCTGCAGTCAGGTATACATCTGATGGCATCGTTATGGCAGTACTCTGATAGGCATATGGCACAAGTGTTATCGTTTGGTCCAGGCACTCTCTTGCTCTCTCCAAGAACTACTTTCTGATACGATTCAATAGTAGACTCGTCCAGGCCCATTGTTATGATGACAGGTTCTGGTGTCACCGCAATGGTGGTGGTGTTACGCTGCTGCCTGGTAAAATTGTGCCACCGATTGCTGTCCATGACGCATGCGCAAATTCCTATTCCAGCAGCGCATGCGAGAGCTGGTATTGCTACGGATAGAGAAAGAATCTTGAATATTGTGAAGTTTTTATTCGATGGACCTGAAATTTGAGTTCATTAGTTTGTTGAGAAACTCACTGCACCTAATTACTGATTATTGTGACTTGGTTGTTGACATAATCGAGAACAAGACAATAAAAATATGACTGTTGAGTTCTGACTTTTGGCTCTCGGCTGAATTCACGGAGTTGACCTTCTTATTTTAAAATATTTTCATTACTCTTTTAATAAAACCCACTAGCCATTCTCTGCACTAAACAGTTTCATAGTTAGTTGTCAAAACATCATAGGATTAACTAACTCGTGCAAGATTTACTTAACTTTCCAAATTAACTTTTGTTTTTGGGTTTAAAATGTGAAGGAAATGGGAAGGTTGTAATTGTTACCTGATTTAGAAGAATTGTTATTGTAAAAGCAAGCAACTTCAATACTGTTGCTGCTCTTCTTGAACCCACAAGTGCCTCCTCTTGATTCACAAGCATAGCAATTAGGAGCACGCCATATTAACTGTAAATCATTGTTGAGATCATTTGAGAATCCTTCATCGAACTGAACTGGCCAGGAAACAGGAAGTGACAATGTCGAAAGAATTTGACATGAAGGGGTCATGGAATTGGCCAGGCTTATTGAAGTTGTAGCTAGAACTGAAGTTGTTGAGTTGCTGAGGCAATCAATGGCCGTGTAACGGGACTTAGTGAGCTGAGGTGGGCAGGCTACAAAGGTGTAGTTGTGATAAAATGGAACAATGAATGGTGAACCTGATAGATTCAAGCTTTGAAGCCTTATAGGGAGGCAAGCATCAGGATCATAGAGAGATATCTGCTGTGATACATAGTTAATATCGCGGACGAAAAATTGACCTGAATTTGGAAGCTGCAACGCTGTTTGGCCTTGTCTGCTGCAACTCAGTTCGAAACCTGGAAAACTGCAGTTTTTTGATTGATTGGTTTCGATTTGGAAGGGAAATCGAATTGGGACGTCGTCACTGCAGAAGGAAACATTCCAGAATTTTGCATATACCTGAGGAAAAAAGAAACAGAAGAAGAAGAGAAGAGTTTTCAAGATATCCATGAAGCTATGGAAGACTAGCTCCAAGGAAGAGAAGACATTTTGATGTTGATAAGACAATTTATTATAGAGTTGAGGCTATTCTATAAACTATAATATTTCTATAAAGTCAAAAGGCGATTTATGTGTGAGCCAACTTTTATGGCAACATTTTTTATTTTGAAAACTTCAATGTATGTCATACCCTTGTTGCTTCAAACACGATATATCCTGTGACATCAAGTAAATATAAATTCAGTTTGAAAAACTGGTAGATATGAATATATGACCACTTCACATATGGTGTCATGCTTATTTCAGAAAGTCAAATAAAATAACAAAACTTCATCATTACAAGGAAGAAAAAGTTGGAGATGATTAATGACTGTCTACACACCCTCCATTTTCAAGTAATAGGATACAACACTACATTAACAGAAACAAAACTGTTTTAATCATTTACTAACTTCAAAAGCAAATGAAAAACGAGGCCATCATTAGTGCAGTGAAGAAAAAGAAAGCTAAACAACCACATGACGTGTGACCAATGGAACACCTATTTGCAGATCAAATATTAAGTTCTGATGTGGATACATTATCCTTCTGCAGATATTAACAAAGGGGTATACATATTATTTGTGTTATCTAGATCTTTTGGGAACAGGTCGTGTCGAACGAAGACCATTCTACTTAATTTTCTATCATGTTTAGGAGATTAAATCATCCATGTATAGTGATGTTTTCATGTTGAAATATTGTAAAGCTTGTTTGGATTGGATTGTATAGAAAGAACAGGTGAGAGATAAGTTTCGGATACTTGCTAAAATGTGTGAGGACTGGTAAGGACTATAGAAGTTGCTGTGAGATTCTGATTGAGACAACTTCTCCATTTGAACCATCTCGCATTGCTTGGTACTTGACAAGAATTCCTGCTCTCAAAGAGATAAAAAAGATTAAGCATAACAAGGCAATAAGCTAAAAAGTCAAGTGTGTAGCTTATCTTGAGCTGGAAAATAATGGACTAAGATTTGCTTCAGATGATACCATCGTTTTTTTGCAAATTGGTACAAACAGCAACTCCATGAAAAGCTATTATAGCCTTTGGTTGCAGATCATCAGGTTTTCCCGTCCATGTGTTGAGATTAAAGACTCCTGGTAGCAATTGGGTCCCAAATCAGGTAATATATCAAGAAACTAGCTACTTCCAGACAGTTATTTAATCTCTGTTATCTTGTATGAGATGGTGGTGATCCAGGTAAGAGAGATTGATACAACACGTTTGAGGTGGGTTATGAAGATTTACCTGCTGATTGAGTGTCCTTGATGTGTTGGAGATCGAAAATGGCTCCACAAGCTGCTTGGGTGTTCTTTTCAATTTTATGATTTCCAATAACCTCATACTTCCAGCTACCGTTCTTGAATCCTTCACATAAGAATAGTTCAATATGCCTTGCATCTAGCATCTGCATTGTTCCTGGATAAACAAAAGCAATTTTTTTGGTAAAACATCATGAGTTTTTATTGATAATGGTTTCTTTGAATGCATTAACGGTAATAAACATCCACAAGAATGTTAGTTATATGGACTGCACACTCATTAAAAGTGAATGGATTCAATATATTTGTTAGATATTATAAGATCCTCCTATAAATGAACACCCAATTTGTGAAACATTTTCTGATAAGTAGGACTATGACTAGGACGTCTTGAACCTAATCAACTAGTTAAAGAAAATAAAAATCATAACCTATATCTGCTGATTAGGCTTTTAATCATACCTTCACATGTCTCGAGATTACAGGCAGGGCAGCGTACAAGCTGCAAATCTGAAAGAATCAACCAGATTAAGAATTATAAGTTAATTGGGCTTATTATCCATGATATTCCAGTTACAAATGCAATCCTGAGATACAGTCAACTTTGCTATACCAGCTATCCAAATTCCAGATTTAACGTCGTCTAGCAAGCATGTTCCACAGGCCTCCAACATCTTCTCTATAGTTTTTCCTTTTATGAATCTCACAGGTAAATTCAGCTTATCAGTCAGGAGCGCATCTTGTGATTTGAAAATGAAAGCTCCAATGCGCATCCAATCTGATTTGTCCCGTTAAAAGTCAGAATGATGGAGAAAGTAATCAGTCTGCAGATGCACTTACGAACCTACGTTTCTACATCCAATTATTTGTCTTATAGCAAATATCTGATACTTGTTAGCTTGCAAGCTGCAATAAATGTATTAAAACCATAAACATAGATCTTATCAGACTATCACACTCCTGAACTTGTCAAAAGGCAGATAGGTGATGCTGGACTGTTAAGTCATCTAAGTTGACATTAGAATCTAGTACTAAAAGTCAACTTACTCTACTGAAACTAATAGAGATATTTCAAAGCATCTTTAAGTTATCATAGAAACTTTTTTCAGTAGCGTAAATCCACTGGTATCCAGGTTTCTTCATTTCGAAAAAAAAACTAAATAAACCTTCCAAATTCCATTCTAATTAAGTAGAGTCAAACACACATCCAAAACTATGAAATCAAATCCCGATCATTAGATACTGCAGATATTTATTAATTTAAAACTGAGATAACTAACCAAGATGCCTGTCCTGTTGGCGAAACATGAAAGAATGACTCCCATCTGTCACAAAAATAATCAAAGTGATTTACGAATGGCACTAATTTTAGTTTTGAAGCCGACCTAATATGTAAAGCAGCCAAGTGATTTAATCCATACCAAAAGCATTAGCATAGAGCTTGAACCAGCTATAAGCGACCATGCCTGGATCTGGAACTTGAAGATCTCGCATGCACGCAAACTTCCAAACACTGTCATGCATAACGATGCTCTGAAACCATTTGCTCGCCAGTGCCAGCATCACCAGAGATTTTCCATCTAAAAACCTCGCTATATATGTCCATATGTCCTCTTCGTACCTAATGAATGTTAGAGTCAGAATCACAAGAATCTATAACAGCAAAACTCTATCAGAATTAATTTAGCAAACAATTCAACAAACATCTTTCCTGTTTCACATCATTAGTTGTAGCTAAATCATTTAAGAACTATAAACTGAACGAGAATCGTACTAAGATGAGCTCCGTCTTCTAACTTGAAAATGTGAAGTAGCTCAATCATTTTAAGAGGCTGATTTACCAGCTAATTCATCAGATGAAAAAAGTGTTTGGCTAGAAAATAGCAAGTGAAAAGTACATAGCAAATTAACATACGGAATTGAATCTTCTGACGGTAGTTGATACGAAGCTACAGCGACAGAGAACATCAACTTCTTTAATTTCTTAAACATTTTCGCTCGAACTTCACGAGGCAATCTAGTAATTTCAAAACAGAACTGAATTACAATTCACACACAGAAAACGCATGACATTTCATTTTAAGTTTTGAGATCTGTTTATACTGACTGCAAACAACATTCAAACCGTAAATCTACTCTCTAAATAGATTCATCAAATTGACATTCACAGAAGAGCTCATCGGCCTCTGCTATCAGTTTTCCGATCTATAAACATCACAGCTTCAAATGATAAACGAGATCAAAACAGAATTACTAATCAAGATCCAATCAGGTCAGAATAGAAGTTCAAGCTGAAATTGTATGCAACAAATTCAAAAGCAGGTCGTTCGAATTTGAAACTTAAAGCAACCGAGAGAGAGAGGTGTGTGTGTATACCAACAGAAAGCAGAGAAAAGATCAGGATGGTTGCAGTGAGGAGAGCTACAACAGTTTAGTGCGTTAGTTCTTTTCAATTTTTTCTTCATCTCTCTCACTCTCTCACTCACGCAAACAAGTTGGATATTTGAATTGAAATGAAGCCGTGGTTTGCTGGTCTTATATAGCCGCGCGAAATGCACAGATTCAAAATAGATGTTTTGAACTCGAGGGCCGATTTGTTGGGCTTGGCCCATTAGAAAGATCAATGTTCTTCGTCTAGTAATTTTACACTCATTTTAGTGTAAACAGCGTGATATTAGGTAATATATAGCATTTAAAAGCAACGTTTAGACGTGGTGTATATTGTAAGGCAACGGCGCTTGCACAAAATTGACTCGCAGTTTTCACTAAAGGCCTATTAGATTGAAGTTGAATTAATGATAGCTCCAGATCGGATCCCAATCACCATTCATACAATTATCTAAACAATCTCCAAATTACTCCAGAAACTGAACTACTATTTATAGAGAAATATCAAAACAGCTCAAAATTACAAATTTCAAAGTGGTACTTCAAGCTCATTGCAGAGAAATGGGAATGTGGTCCTCTGAAATATTCGGAAAAACAAATTACAAAATACGAATGACACCAATCATAAGAAATCTAAAATCTACAAATCTGATTGCAGACAAGCTGCTGGGGAAAAAACATATTATTACTGGTGAACAAAAATAAGACTTGAAATGAGAAAATCTGAAGCTCAGGTGAAAATTTTGCAGATCTTCAAGGGTTTGAAGCTAAGATGACGCTGTTTGCAGAAGCAAATGGCAATCGAAATCAACTACATGAACAGTCTACAATAGGGAGCTCTACACAGGCAAGGGATTTTCACTTCATCCGTCTCATTCTTTTCAAATTTGTAATCATACCTGTCAAACAAACAAACAAAAAAAAAAAAACACCAACCACACCAGTGAGAGAGCATGCCAAAGCAAGAATGTGATAATTTGGCTTTCAATCTAGATAAAAGAATTCATAGACTCTAGCATCAGAAAAATAAATCTTACGTCAGCTCTTCTCCAGCTTGAACATTAGCCTTGGCAATGAGAACAATCCGACTTTCACGGCCATTCATACTCATTATCCTAGCATAGCAATTGGGCATGCACTGCAATTTGAGGGATAAAACATAATTATGTGCATACGAGCAGAGAGAACCAGAGATGGATAAATCAATCTTCACACAATGCAAATATTCTACATCTACCCCCAAAAACCCAACCCAAGGAACAAAAGTAGGCAAAAAAAACCCCATAAAAGAACATCATCCAGTGAGTGAAAACAAATCAGGAAGTTTCATTAATGTCCAAACAGAATTCAGATGATAAACTAGAATCACACGAACTTACTGAATGATTGATCAATCGTGCTATATTCCCTTTATCTGTCGCATCAATTACCAGTTCATCACTGACCTTGAATAACTGAAAAAGGGAACAAAGAGAGAAAGACAAAAAAACATGTCAACACACTAGTATAAAAGCAAAAGGCCACCCCCTAAAATTGGCAGTGTTTGTATTTTGACATCAGAACTTTATGAATGGCCAATTAGACACCTCAAGTTGAGAAAATACTACTTATTATACACATTTTGCTAACGTGACTCTTAAATGCCAACATGTTTGAAAATTCACACAATGAGTCACATCAAGGGAAAACAGTAAATCCACAGTTCAGGTGCCTAATGACATAGGCTGCGAACTTTTGGGAACTAGAAGGTCACTTAACATAAAAGCAATATACAGAAATCAGCAAAGAGTCAGAGAAAACCTACTGAGGCCAAAGAAGAGAACCAAAGAGACTAAGAAAAACCAAGAGTTTTCAGCCAACAGAATGAACAAAGGCACAAACAAATAACATAAAAAATTATAAAAATAAATAATAATAAAATTAAAATAAAATAAAATAAAAAGAAAAAAGAAAGAAGCAGCTAAATGGGAAACTGTTAAGCCAATCAACATCTAATTCAGCCAAAAAAAACTGAGGCAATAGGGACTACGTCAAAGAAAATGTAGACTGGGAGAACATGTTCTAGATTCATGTTTAGCCATGCTTGTAACATTACAATCGTACCGGAGAAGAATTCTTGATTCATTTTTAGGCGTGTTCCAATCGAGATTGTAACATCACAATTGTGATTGAGAAGAAACTGAAAAGGCCAAGTTATAAAAATTTATTCTTATTCTCAACAACTTATATTGATATGAGAGCATATTTCAGTACAGTTAACTCACATGCTCACACTAACTTGATTAAATTCAAAACATTAAAGGCGTGTTTGGTGCACAAGATGAGACTACAGATAATTGGTCTATTTTAAGAAACAGAATTGGATTAGATTGAATGTAATGATTTATAAGGCGTCTCATGATTGATGAAAATATGTTTATGCGAAATAGCAAAAAATTTAAAAATAATTAAAAAAATTTAAAAAAAAAAAAAAAACAATAATAGTGAAGGGACAACAGATTTCGCCAATTTTTTGGGACTATTGAGTTCCACCAACTGAGGACTGAAATGATTGACGGTTTAATCCCACCAGTTAACAATCCTATCCCAAATCCAATTCCACGCACCAGGAGCATTCTCGGTACACATGTAAATAATTTTCAATTTCTTAATAATGAACCATCAGACTACTTATCATTCACATTTAATCAAAATAGCACATAAATCTTTACAGGTACTTACATCTTGGAATGGTAAAATTCAGTTCCTCATCATACTTGTACTACAAAAACTGAATGTGCACTAACAATCTTGCTCAAATGAAAAGCTATAATAACTCCAAGGTGAGCTTATACTATACTACCTCATACTTCACAAAATACACTAACTAAATTAATGCCTATGAAAACTAATACATATCTCAAGATGGCAAATTTTCAACCTCTAAATTGCTCTAGAAAATTTTGGAGTTGTACTCCCGATATTGCTAAATCTATAAACAAGAAAATGTGATGCCATGCACATATATATAGACAGTTGAAAAAAGAAACTCACATAGCAGTCTTTGCCTTCTTTACCATATCGTTTCTCCCTCAGATCAGCAATTTTTTGAGTAATATGTTCACCAAGGTACTCAGCAACCTGTAGAATAACGAGCTTACCATTAAATCACATCACTGGAAAATTCTTAATCCAGACCAGTGAATACTGAGCAAACCATAAAATTGTTCACAAGCTTAGCAATATATACATATATATATAAGTACCATTTCCCCTTCCTGAATGTTTCTACGTGCAAAAAGACCCCATCCATGTATGCCAGATTTTCCAAAACACAACCGCTGCTTTTCAGTTCTCTTCAAGCATAAGAACACAGGAAAAACAATCAGGTTAGGATGTAATATCGAACTGGGTATGGTAATTGCATCTGGATAATGAAATTTACCTGTAAGTGACAAAGCCGTTCCTTAAAGGAAGTGAAAACCTTAGGATCATCAAGTTCCTGCAACAGATGTAACAGAACAAGTGAATGCCATCATGAGAACCAATGCTGGAAAGTATTAGCAAGACATGGGTCAAGATCTATATACATTATTAGACAATAAAATTACATTATTGTGCAAAAGTGTGAGAGAGGGAGAGATTATTACTTCATTTGCAGTCAAGCTACTTATTGCACCCAAAGAATGATGAATGGGTCCCATTGGTCGGTGACAGACTGGTTCACCTCCCCACTCCTGCAAACCAACGGTAACTAGAATGAGAAAAAAGACAAACTATACATTGATCCTGTATGTCCCAAGCTAGGTAGAATGAGCATCTGAATTGGACATCTCAAGCAAAATGCAAAATGAGGCAGAGCGAAAAATCTTAGGAAAATTACAATCTCCAAAATATATCAAAACAAAATTAAACACATTAAATCTTCACGAAACCATCACCTTATTCTTTGATCGTTTAAAGACGCGGCATCTTGCAGCGGATAGAGAATCAACCTCATTATTCTCTCTTGTTGAGCATTCGGGAGACTCCGTTCTCTTTGCTGAAATCAACCTAGAACCTCGGAAACAGCCCCTCTGATTCTGTAGCATTCTTTCACCAGAAAAAACTCCTGTACTTGAAGTAACAACTATAACAGAATCTGGAGCAGGTGCCCTGTACCGAAATCAAAAAAGGAGATTAGAACAGCCTAACTCAGTTCCAATAAGCAGAGTGGCACAAAAACTTTATTCTTTTTGAGCAGGTTCACATATACTGTAGAACTTCATAAAGGGGAGAAAAATCAAGGTACTAACCTGTGGATGGCACAGTACATTACCTTCCTCGATATCTGTTGCCCATTCTTCTCGAAGGACTGCACCTGAAAGTTGAGAATTGATGAAGCATTTTTCATCAGTCATAAGAATACTATTGTTTCATTTTCGAAATAATGCCTCACATGAACAAATTCCAGACCAAGACTTACTTCCATGCCATATCCAGCCCTTGATGCACATGTTGCATGAAAATAAGTCGTGCACTTGCAGCATTGAATGCATGAGCCATGAGTTTGCTTGCAGATTATGCAACTCTGCAATATTTAAATAGAAACTCAATCTCTATTTTCCAAAAGAAAAACAATAAATAAACCTCAGCAACTAAACCAAACCATCATGGACAGACAAACCACTTTAAAAGGTTTTATACTCCTACTCTTCCTATCCACAATAAAAGTTAAGAAAGTAAATGAATTGTCAAATACACCCTCATTAATCAATTGATTTATACTATCCTCTTTCTTATTTTTCATTAGGGCACAATTGAAAGTATAACCATAAATATACCTAAAAAACCAACAAAAACACTTATTGTGAATAATAAAATCCTTCTAAAAGGAATTTTATTTTGAATTCAAGGGAGTAATAATTAACAGGTAAAACCTTTGCACAAAAGCTCCCTGCATTGTGGAAATCAAGGAGGATAAGAGGGGGACAGTCAACTCTAAAAACTTTCATCATAAGCAAAGAATGTTTGCTTGAGAGTTGAACCTTCCCATCAACAACAAAAGGTGAACCTCATACCATTGCACTAAGACTGGTCGAAAAAATAACAAGATACGCAGAATAGTTCATAACAGCACTTGGTATGTTTAACACAAAATACTCATCCATGTTCCAGAATTGGTCCTAGTGTTTAGGGCGAGGAGAAAATAAGAGATTTAAATGGGGCAACACAGTGCTGGACTTCCATTTTCAGAAACTTTGCGAGATAGATCTCAAATTTAAACCACAGCATACCTTCAAAAATGTATTCGCTGGAATTCGAAGCATTCCAAGCGCAGGTTCCATGACTTTATGATCAGCAAAAGTGACTTCAGGCCGGAACCATGCACATGTAACATGAACCCATAGACTCTCAACATCAGTTGGTTTCAAAGCACCACCTGAAAAACCAGAGTCAACATTCTAATAAGAATTTTTTCTTTTTAAAAATAGAACAAACTTTGACAGCGAACTGCAGACATGTTTTTGAATCAATGTTCTATTTATATAGTAGAAATACATGCAAAGACATGTATTTTTACAATATATAAATAGAAGGATGCTATCCCACTTAACTTCAATAAGTTCCTAGCCATAGTGATAGGAAAACTGAAGTTAAAGCATTACTATACGTGTACAAGTTTATAACTGTCAAAGTTGAATTGAACCACAATTGCAACAAAATGTTAAAGGTTCCACAGAGAGGCTAAATTATCACTCAGGAGATTATTTAGCATATACAAGTTCCACCACTAAACCTTTTCTAAGCCTCCTAGGACATGCAGTGATTCAAAATGGCATACCATTACACAACTGCTACAAGATAATTCAGGCATACCTTTTACAGGACAGAGGCAACAGTCTTTCTTAACTTCAGGTGTTTCACATGCTCTGCATACCCATGAAGTATAATCTTGGATATCATTGGCCCCATAGCATTCTTGA
Organism: Cardiospermum halicacabum; assembly: GCA_031304145.1. NCBI lineage: Eukaryota > Viridiplantae > Streptophyta > Magnoliopsida > Sapindales > Sapindaceae > Cardiospermum > Cardiospermum halicacabum. Next base: position 3,210,161 of record CM062399.1, on the reverse strand, counting down.
TGAACAGCAATTTGGCACCTTATATGCAAATGATCAATCAGATAAACATATTTAATAGAACAACTTCAGTATGCATCAACGAATAACAAGAAAATTAACAAAATAAATTATATGCTAATTTTCCATAACAGCTGCTCATATAGACAGAACTACCTATTGCAGATAATCATTTTGTTGCAGTCCCAATCAATGACCCATCTACAGACGGCACATCTTTCCGTTGTCCATTTCGGATAAATAGGCTCATAATGCTCTGCAACAATGAGAATGAAATTAGATATCCTGCAGCAACAAATGGCTTAAACGAACAGCTGCCCCTGCACTACCCACCCACAACCACAATTAAATATCAACAGATAAATACTCAGAATCAAATCTTACTTCTCATAAAAGCAAGTAACTTTTGTTTATCTAACTTCACTGGATGTCGACCGTGCGCATTGAACTCCAGAATCTGCATCGTCTCTTGCATGTTAATAACCAACGTAGAAGAAGCAAATACGCTAACTAAATTTTACAAACAGAAACTCTCAAGCATTTTATACAAGTACCAAAAAACACAATAACTTTGTATTTTGATTCGACTATAAATGTTGAATTCAACTGTATGATGTTCGCGAAAACGTGACACATTAATAACAACCTAATTCATCAAAACAAATTATACACAAAGCAAGGAGTACATGATTCCCTAAGATTTAAAAAAAAAAAAAAAAAAAGGTGCACAATCTAGCATTCCAATATAAGAAGGCATGACAGAGGCACCACCAATTAGCTATATAATAGCTTATGAAACCAAACTTCAACACAATCTATCATGACAGGACAGTATCATTCAAAGAGTTCCAATAAACTATATAATAAGTAGAAGCTTCTAATAATTAAACAAAAAGTTCCAATAATCAACAAGCCAGCATGCTAGTTTGAAAAGTGAAAATTCAATACAAACCCATTTTTCCAGTGTTAGATTCGTTCCCTTGACTTTTACACTATACTTCCACTTTTTTGCTCTGCACCCAGTGTGGCGTTCCCATTCACTAAGTGTTAACTTTTTTGGCCCACATGAACCACAGTTGCACACAACTCTGCAGTAAAAACAACTTCAACTCAATTCTTCTGTAAAATAACGACCAATTACCAAAATATCTGCTTTGTACTAAAACAAAGTTGCACACTAATGCAAGTCAGATTCAATAAATAAATTCCAATAATAAAACAAATGAAAAATTCTATCGAACAAATATCCATGAAAGAAGGGGAAAAAATATCTAAAAAGACATTGAACAGAACAGATAAATAATGCATGATAGAGAATCATAGCTAGAAGCAGTTTCTAGAAAGAATATGAATATTGACACCTACCCACTGAAACATAAAATGATAGATATAAAGTTCTCAAACTTACAAATGAAGTTCTGGAATATATGCGCCTTCCATGTTGTTGCACACCACAATTACTTTGTCCGGAAGCACCATTTGCCCATCACATTCAGTAGGCCTGTTAAAAACAGTTGTCAAATCATGAGGTTCAAAGCCAGAAGGCACAAAGAATGTTCACAATTAACACAACCAGTTAAGTACTACTGTTACAATCAATATACAAAGGCTGTATTGAGGTTAAAAGCCAACATACTTGACATTTGCATGCCATTGGTCTGCCGTCAATTCAATTCGATGATTTGGCTTGCAATCAGGACAATAATAATCACTTTTCTCCAGATCCTAAACATCATAGCTAAATTAGTAACTTCAAATGAATATATATATATATATAACACATGAACTGACATAGTCAACACACCTTGAAATCCTTTCCAGAAATTTTGTCGCATTCAGCATGCACCCAAACATTGCAGCGATCACAACATACCTGACCATCCAGGGAATTAAGAGCAGTGATTTTTCCTACCATTTAACTATTCTGTCAAAACGAACTATTAATGCACTAAAACACTCACCCAATTCCCACCATCAGAGTGATGCCAAACCTTCTTGCATATGCCACAATACTGTCTCGATTTTTTCAACTGTAGGCAATTGAAAGTGTATACACAATTAATATTGACTCTAGGTACACAATTAATATTGACTCCAGGTACTTTATTTTAAACAAGATTAAAATTTTGGAATTCCTGACAAACCTTAGTGCAATGATCGCATAGAGACTTAGATTTAGATTTTGAGCCATACAGTTTCCTCATTTTGCAAGGTCGAATTAAACCACAACTATCACACTCGGCGTCCTTATTGCGAGCACTCTACAAAATTAATGGACCAATTAAGCTAAAAGTATTAGAAAATTATACTCATACTCATGTATATAACAATAAGTGGTCTAAGAATAAAATAAGTTAGCTATTGCCAGAAAGAGACATTTGAAATCAAATTTTTGCATATGATACATCAATCCTTACACTTATTAAATATTCCACCCATAAGTTGATAAGTATTGCGCAAAAGAAAGAACCTTGGCTTGAAATGTCAAGGTTGCAGCATTCATTCAACACAGGAAACAGGGCACAATAAAACTATGTACACACATACAAACATACATTTACTTTGTCTTATATCTGCAAATTCGACAAGCAACACAGCATCCTAACAAAATTTTTCATGCTATATCACAATCCTGAAGTTGAAGACTACACTCGCAAATCACAAGTTGGAACAAGAAATGAAGGAAAGTAATTGCCTGGTTCTGAGAGTAGATATCTATATTCTGACTTGACTGGACTACACTGGAATAAGCTTCTGGATTACCAACGTGTCCAATCCCTAGGCTAGCATCCAAAAAACCATTTTCTGCTAACATTGCCTCTTCTAGTGCTACCTGAAATCCAATCATCTTGCTCTTGTACAACTGTGCTGGCTCCCGAAATCTTCAAGAAGAGGGAAAAAAATCAAGAAAAATGATTATGTTTTGTCCTAAAATTTTCTTCACTGTGCGCCTTATCATAAGTAGGAAATAAAGGTAAGATAAAAAAGAGAACTTAATTCCATAGGTAAGGGTGAATTCGAACTTAAATACATCTCCATTGCAGGGCCAAATAATTCCAATCAAACCACTCTTCAGTGATGGCGTAATCACAAATGAATATCCAAGTAGATTTCCTCAAAAGGATATAATATATGTGTTGTTCGTTATTCTGTCCAATAATATATATTGGAACAAATGTATTAAATTTAAACCATAATCATGTGTATAATGCCTTAGATTAAAATCTAATTCTATTTAGATGAGAAAACAAAGACCACCGACCTCCCCTTCAGTAAATATGGTTCCCAAATAGTAGTATTTAGTAGATAGACAGCGCTTGCATACATACCTATCCATGAACTCATCAAACGGGAATATCATCCCCTGTTTCACCCATCCATAGTCCTGTACATCAGCATTCAGTCATGAAAATGTATTACCACAAGCAAAATGTGCCGCCTAAATCAAATTATCGACTAATAGGATAAGAATGAAAATTTGTATACCCTCTGCGTTCCATTCTTCGAGTAGCCGAAAAACATAACACAAAGTGCACCAGGAACACAACATCTCAGAACAGCTTCAGGGGCTTGCAAAATCGGGTCAATCACAATGGCTGGCCAAGCAGGATAACTCCTCCCACACTTAGCCCAAACCAAATCACCCAAAGCAAAATCCTCCGGCTTATATACATCCTTCTTCTTTTTAGCCTTTTCTTTTCTACTCTTGGAAGTAAAACCAGACATATAGCGTTTATTATCAACCAATGGCAAAGAATTCAATTTACTCTGTCCTGGCAACACACTGCTTCGCGGAACCAGATACTCTCGAGGATCAAAATCATTGTAATCTACAAAACCAAACCCTTTATCCCCTAATGAGTAATAATCTGAGCCTCCTAATCTATACTTATCCCTCCTGTAATCCATTCTATTAAATCTATTCTCTTCCCATTGCAAAAAATCACCACCCTCATTGTCATCCTCATCATCCCCAATGCTTGAATCCGTATCACCTACAATGAGAACCGAGTCATCGTATTTCGAAGGAAGAATATGCGTTCTTCCTTTCGTAGACTTCAATGTAGAATGCCTGAATTTGGTTGAGCTCCGATTAATGTTTCTCCTGTCAAATTTAAGACTCCTGGAGTTGGATTCCATTTCCGAGGCCCAACACGAAGCGTCCTCACTAATCCAGGAACCAGACCCGCTGCTAAATTCATCAACTGAAACATGCATTGCACTAGGACGACAGGCGCCGCCATCTTTCCTTCTCCGTTTTTTCGGATTTGCTGCGTACTTGCAGTCCTCTTCTTCTTCGTAACGAGTCTCTTCCTCCACCTTGCACCCCATTGGATCCTGCGTTTCGAGTTTTTGAGGTCGTTTCACTATCATCTTCTATTCTACCCCTTAAGAGCAAACCCTAATTTTTCACATCCAACACGCAGAGTATATTTATATATATACTCAATATCAAAAAAGTATTAACTACTCCCAACTTTCTACTTTAAAATTCACTAACCATTCAATTGTGAATCCCAATCAAAACCCTAGGTAAATTCCAATGACCTAACCCAAAAATAACACCTAATACCAAAAGGCAAATTTCTCAATTACGATCTTCCAATTCTAACGATTCTCAGAATTAAACCCCTTACAAACAACGAAAAATATTTCACGAAACCAATTCGGTTGACAAATGGGAATTTCGTGTTTCTGTAGAAGACAGGATCTGATTGTGCGACGTCGAGTTCTCAACAGACGCACAGTCGTTATATATTTTTGGAAATATTTGAATTTACTGAGACAGTTCTAAATATTTTTTAATTTAATATTAAAATATTATAAAGTTATATCAGGTTACGTGTTTTGGCTCCAAATATTTTGAGAGATGGAGGGAGGGGCTTGAAATTTGCGATGTGATAAGCGCGAAACTAAAAAAGTCGAGGTATCACGGAATTTGTATGTTACGTTTGCACGTGGATGGAGACCAGCGACCAATTTTGGAAAAATGGCTTTTGGTGAGAGAGGTCATCCACCTACTAGCTCGAGCCCACACTGCCATGGAAGTACGCCAGACATGTACTTGGTTATCATACGCGGCGAGCTATTTTCTTTCCCCGCATATGAAGTCCGCTTGTCATCCAATCATTTTCTGACTTCGATAAGTTTAGGCTTGTTTCAATTGTGATGAGGAATGGTGAATAGCATCAACCTCCCCTATAAATATTAAATTTAAATTAACTAATAAAATTTATTTAATAATAGTTAATTAATGATCATGTTAAAAATGAAATTTTTTTTCTAATTATAAAAATTTTAAAATATTCAAATATAATTAATATATATATAAAGATTAAAATATACTGCTATTATATATTTAAAATTTTACTCTTTTTTTTACAAAATGGATTCAATTTATAAATTATTTTTTTATATGTCATATATTATATTTTTATAAATATTAAATTTATAAATTATTTATTTATAAAGTAATTAATAATATTTTTTATTTTATTTTTCAAATATCTTATATTTACTATTTTAATAAATTGAAAAGGTGAAAATCATATATTTCTATTTATACTTTTTAAAAATATTTCCACATTTTTCACAAAGTAGTTATATTGAAAGGCCTACGAAAAACTTTTAGATCATGAGATTGTTTTTAAATAGATGTAAAATAAAAACTGCTTGTTATGTGTTAAATGGTTTAATCATAATTGTAAATACTAAAATAAGAGAGGTTGAGTAAATAACATCACCAATTGCCATATCGTCTCCTCTCGAGTTGATCCACCGATCTTTCAAACCAAGGATTACACGTCGTGTAGCCTCCTCTCGAAATAATTCACCGGCCCATTGGTCTCCAGCCTCCCATTGAGATAATCTACCAAACCGTCAAATCATCTTGTATCGTCATTACTGTCCAACAAGACCCGCCGCTTGACCACCGCATTATGAGGAAGATTTTCGACATAAGGCACTAACCACAGATCTAATTATGGACCCCGTCTTTAAACCGGAATCTGATAACACTTAATGGACCTTTCAGAGCCGCTCCTCAACTCTCACATTAGTATGATATTGTTCGCTTTGGATCAAGATCGAGCCCGCATGGATTTTCTTTTTAGGTACCACCGCCCAAAAGGTCTCTCATACTAAAGAGTTCTCTAGATACTTTATATACAATGCGTTACACCCTCACTACGTGGCTAAGTAAACTACGCTCACAACTAGCTTGGTAGGGAGGTGCCAAGCTAGGCCATGACATGTTAAGTGGCATGCTTAAAGTTACATTGGGTGGCATGATTCAAAAGATGGTGGAAATAAGATGATTTGCTAAGTTGGTCAGGCATGCACGCACATGCTATCAAATGGCACGCATGGAGTTGAGATAGGCTTATTGAGTTGGTGCTGAGTTTGGGAAAAATTCGTGTAATAGGTAAGACCGTGGGTGCACTCAGCAAGCTACAATGAGCGCACATTGGCAAGGCAGGCGCGCGCGGGGGCTTGGTGGATTGACACATTCTGTTGGAGCAGATACGCGCATGAGTGGTGCAAAACGCGCGCATTTCAGTTGAGGTAGACGCGTGCATGGGCGAGGTAAAACGCACGCATTTGGATAGCTGCTTCGCACAAGGGCTGGCGCATATTGGCTAAACCATGCGAGAGAGAACAAACGCAGCTGATCATGGGTTGTTAGTTCTACATGGGCTACCTTGACTTGGGGCGGCTACAAGGAAGACAATGTGTGAGTTCTTGTGTGATGCGCATGATTTGGAAACCATGTGACTAGTTGGCTAAATGATGCAGGCAAATGTGAGAACCATGTAGGCTATGCGATGAACGATGCATGGAATTAAAGACCAATGCGAGCAAGGTTGGAAACATACAAGCATTGGGCAGTTATTTAACGGTTATTAAGGCTTATTTAAGGGCGACCACGTGGCTTCATCTGAGCCTTCTTCTATCTTAGAGACATGGACGGGTGGACCTATTCCTAAGGATTGCTGACTAGGCTGTAATTGGTGGCGGTTTTATGTGTTTGTGGGGTGGTTTTTATGTAGTTGGGGCAATTACTAGGCTGATAATTACCTGGAAACACCTATTACTCATATAAAAGGGACTCGTTACTTGTAATTTGGCAGGGAGGAGGCTGTCTATGTAATCTGTAAGTTATTTCCTAATCAATAGAGAGATTGAATTGGGTTGGGGCTGACCCCTATACATTGTGTGTTGTTTACTTTCTTGTTGCTTGCTTATGTTTCTTATGGTCTTCCTTAGTGCTAGAGTGCGAGACCTGGATAGGCAAATTGAGTGAGTGGGCGAGGCTGGGGAAACACGGTGTGTACATAAAGACATTGGCAGTGGGATACTCAAACTATCACATCATATTGGTGTGGAAAAAAAAGGCTGACTGGAATTGGAATTCTAGTGCCAACACTCCTAAAACGCAAAAATTAGGGGTGTCACAAGTGGTATCAGAGCCAGGTTGGCTCAAAATTCTTAGTTAATTCATTAATTGTAGTCTATTGTTATAGTGAGATGGACTCGCTAGGTTCTCTGTTTCAACGGTTCGGTCAATTGGAGAGGGTGATTGGTCCCTTACCTAGAGTCTTTTGATGGGTTAGTGACTGTGGTGATAAAACTTAAGGAAAGGGTTGTCATTTTACAGTCCTAGATTGATGATACACTGAAGAATGCACAATCAAGGAATGCAAAGGCTAATGAGGAAACAAAACTATTATTGCTGGTCAACAAAGCCGCATATATGTACTCTAAGACAAGGTGGTTCTCTTGAGGAGAATTTTGGTGAATCTGCCTGAGGATAAGGTAACTCGGCCCCATCAAAAATTAAAGTCCCTGAATCCAAACCATTCAATGACATTAGGAATGTCAAGGAGTTGAAGAATTTTTTGTGGGATGTTGAGCAATATTTCAAAGCTGTAAAATGTCTAAGGTGGAGTAGCTGTCAATCATAAACATGTATCTCAGTGGTGATGCTAAATTATGGTGGAGGACAAGGGTGTCTGAAGATTTAAATGCTGGCAGGTCCAATGTAGATACATGGGAGATGTTGAAGAAAGAATTGAGATATCAGTTCCTGTCATGCAACACGTCTTGGGTTGCAAGGGATGCTTTGAAGAAACTCAAACAAACACGATCAATGAAAGACTATGTTAAGGAGTTAGTTCTTCGACGTTGGACATCAAGAACATGTCTAAGGAGAATAAGCTATTTAACTTCATATTTGGTCTACAATCTTAGGCTCAGACTGAGTCAAGGAGGAAAGAAGTGAAAGACATACCTACTGCTATGGCGGTTGCTGAAAGCTTTGGTGGATTATAGGATGTACAACGATTTCTCAAACTCAAAAAAGAAGAAATATGATTCAAAAAAATGGGAAAAACAATTAGGAAAAAGGGAAAACCAAATAGCAAGATCAAGGGAAGAGCACTACTACCAAGGAGTAGAATGTAAGCTCAAATAAGTCTGGGGTTGCTTTATATGTGCGGATTCTTATAGGGCTCGAGATTATCCTAAGAAGGAGAAAATTGTTGCCATGGTAAATCTAAATAACTCGGATGAATCCCCTACTTCTGTCTCCCTTGTAGCTACTCAATACAAATATAGAGGACTCTATGTGGACATATCAATCACTGTAAATGTGAAAACAACAATCAATTTTCAATAACCAATTCAATAATTAATTTATTTGACTTAATACTGTGTTGCAATATATATTCGATCGCACCCTTTAGACATATAAATCACTGTAAATGTGTAAATAACAATTAATCTTCAATACCCAATTCAATAATTCATTACTTTAACTTAATACAATGTTATGATCAATTGTCGACCGCACCCTTTAGACATATCAATCACTGAAAATGTGAAAACACCATATCTTCAATAACCTATTCAATAATTCATTACTTTAACTTAATACAATGTTGCGATCAATTGTCGATCGCACCCTTTAGACATACCAATCACTGAAAATATGTAAACAACAATTTATCTTAAATAACCAATACAAGAATTCATTACTTTAACTTAATACAATGTTGCGATCAATATTTGTTCGCACCCTTTAGACATATCAATCACTGAAAATATGTAAATAACAATTAATCGTAAAAAACCAATTCAAGAATTCATTACTTTGACTTAATACAATGTTGAGATCAATTGTCGATCGCACCCCTTAGACATATCAATCACTGAAAATTTGTAAACAACAAATAATCTCCAATACCCAATTAAATAATTCATTACTTTAACTTAATACCATGTTGCAATCAATTGTCAATTGCACCCTTTAGACATCAATCACTAAAAATGTGTAAACAACAATTAAACATCAATAACAAATTAAATAATTCTTTAGTGTAACTTAATAGAATGTTGCGATCAATATTCGATCGCACCGTTTAGACATATCAATCACTGAAAATGTGTAAACAACAATTAATCTTCAATAACCAATTCAATAATTCATTACTTTAACTTAATACAGTGTTGCGATCAATATTCGATCACACCCTTTAGACATATAAGTCACTGTAAATGTGTAAACAACAATTAATCTTCAATAACCAATTCAATAATTCATTACTTTAACTTAATACAATGTTGCGATCAATTGTCGATCGCACCCTTTAGACATATCAATCACTGAAATATGTAAACAACAATTAATCTTAAATAACCAATTAAAGAATTCATTACCTTGACTTAATACAATGTTGCGATCAATATTCGATCGCACCGTTTAGACATATCAATCACTGAAAATGTGTAAACAACATATAATCTTCAATACCCAATTCAATAATTCATAACTTTAACTTAATACCATGTTGCAATCTATTGTCGATCGCACCCTTTAGATATATCAATCACTCAAAATTTGTAATCAACAATTAAACATCAATACCAAATTAAATAATTGATTACTTTAACTTAATACAATGTTGGGATCAATATTCGGTCGCACCCTTGAGACATATAAGTCACTGTAAATGTGTAAACAATAATAAATCTTCAATACCCAATTCAATAATTCATTAATTTAACTTAATACAATGTTGCGATCAATTGTCGATCGCACTCTTTAGACATATCAATCATTGAGAATATGTAAACAACAACTAAACATTGATAACCATCTCAATAATTTATTACTTTAACTTAATACAATGTTGCGATCAATTGTCGATCGCACCGTTTAGACATATCAATCACTGAAAATGTGTAAACAACAATAAATCTTCAATACCCAATTCAACAATTCGTTACTTTAACTTAATACAATGTTGCGATTAATATTCGATCGCACCCTTTAGACATATCAATCACTTAAAATGTGTGAACAACAATTAATCTTCAATAACCAATTCAATAATTCATTACTTTGACTTAATACAATGTTGTATCAATATTCGGTCGCAACCTTTAGACATATCAATCACTGTAAATGTGTAAACAACAATTAATCTTCAATACCCAATTCAATAATTCATTAGCTGAACTTAATACAATGTTGCGATCAATTTTCGATCGCACCCTTTAGACATATTAATCACTGAAAAGGAGTAAACAACAATTAAACATCAATAACGGATTCAATATTTCATTACTTTAACTTAATACAATGTTGCGAATAATTGTCGATCGCACCCTTTAGACATATCAATCACTGAAAATGTGTAAACAACAATTATTCTTCAATAACCAATTCAATAATTTATTACTTTGACTTAATACAATGTTGCGATCAATATTCGATTGAACCCTTTAGACATATCAATCACTTAAAATGTGTAAACAACAATTAAACATCAATAACCAATTCAATATTTCATTACTTTAACTTAATATAATGTTGCGATCAATTGTCGATCGCACCCTTTAGACATATCAATCACTAAAAATGTTTAAACAACAATTAGTCTTTAATAACCAATTCAATAATTCATTACTTTGAATTAATACAATGTTGCGATCAATATTCGATCGCACCCTTTAGACATATCAATCACTGTAAATGTGTTAACCACAATTAATCTTCAACAACCAATTCAATAATTCATTACTTTAAGTTAATACAATGTTACGATCAATATTCGATCGCACCCTTTAGACATATCAATACTTGTAAATTTGTAAACAACAATTAATCTTCAATACCCAATTCAATAACTCATTACTTTAGCTTAATACAATGTTGCGATCAATTATTGATCGCACCCATTAGACATATCAATCACTAAAAATGTGTAAACAACAATTAAACATCAATAACCAATTCAATAATTCATTACTTTAACTTTATACAATGTTGCGATCATGTGTCGATCTTTAGACATATCAATCACTTAATATGTGTAAACATCAATTAAACATCAATAACCAATTCAATAATTCATTACTTTAACTTAATACAATATTGCGATCAATTGTCGATTGCACCCTTTAGACATATCAATCACTGAAAATGTGTAAAGAACAATTAGTCTTTAATAACCAATTCAATAATTCATTACTTTGAATTTATATAATGTTGCGATCAATATTCAATCGCACCCTTTAGACATATCAATCACTGTAAATGTGTAAACCACAATTAATCTTCAATAACTAGTTCAATAATTCATTACTTTAAGTTAATACAATGTTGCGATCAATATTCGGTCGCACCCTTTAGACATATCAATAACTGTAAATGTGTAAACAACAATTAATCTTCAATACCCAATTCAATAACTCATTACTTTAACTTACTACAATGTTGCGATCAATTATTGATCGCACCCATTAGACATATCAATCACTAAAAATTGGTAAACAACAATTAAACATCAATAACCAATTCAATAATTCATTACTTTAATTTAATACGATGTTGCGATCATTTGTCGATCGCACCCTTTAGACATATCAATAACATTAAATGTGTAAACAACAATTAAACATCAATAACCAATTCAATAATTCATTACTTTAACTTAATACAATGTTGCGATCATGTGTCGATCGCACATTTTAGACATATCTGATGCAGAAACCTCAGGTTTATAGAAAAACTGAAACCCCAACACATAGTTGATCACAAAGATAAATACAAGATTAAAACCCTTCCTATTGCACCCCTAAGAAACCTGTCCTTAGAAACACAAGTGATTGGGATAAGAAAGTACAAGAATTTGGAATCAAGATACACAAGACAGAATTACCTTGATAATTAGATCCAACTTCTTGGTTCAACAAGAGAAGCAGTCACAACCTCACTTGCACTCAATATATGGCTCTTGAAAAGAACTCTTTTTAATTTCTCCAAAAAAAAAAACTGAGTACAAAAGCTGTCTTGTTCCTTTATATAGGGAACAAATATTATAAAGCCTAATTAATTCCTAAAAATAAGGAAATAAATCAATGTCATTAAAAATAGCCAAATTCTGACTTGCAAGATAAAAAAGAAAAGGAAACAAATCTTGTGACAGCCAAAGATGACTAGTCAATCCCGCCTAAATCTTTTCTTCCAGCTTCCAGATGCAATAACTTGAGCTATACCAATCCAATCTCGCGATTTCTAAAGCTTTTCAATTGGATTGTTGTGTTGCCTCGATTTTCTTTATACCTAGGTAATGTGTTCTTTAATTCTCTTGGATTTAAAAGCATATTATTGATTTTGGGATTTTGGTTTAGATTAGGGTTTGACGATTTGATTTGGGGATTTTACTTTATATGGTTTGGGTTTTGAAACCCTTGATTCAATTTCATGATTTGGGTATATTGGGTTTAAATTGATTTTAATTACTTTTTGGGTATAAACCCTAACTTCTGTGAATTTAGAATTTATGAATTATTCTTGATTTGGTGTAGACCAAGTTGGGGATCGTCAACCGGAATAATTTCGGTGGTATTTTGGATTAGCGAATAAGGTTAGTAGCCATGTTTACGCCCTCACTGTTGTTTGATTTGTTTGTTTATTTGTTTGCAAATTGGTTAAACTAAAATAAGTTGAAATCTATGATTGAATACTTAATCTGCTGCATTTGATATAATGTGCTTGGGAATATTGCTGCCCAATTATTTGATCATGTTCGGACATATGAATTTATGTTCACATTCGTTTGCGATCTGTCTGCTATATGAAATCTGAATTTTGTAATCTGCTAAAGTCCTGTCCTAAGGTTAATACGATAAGACCAGCATGCTGTTAGGGAAACTAGATGTATACATCGATGCGCGAAAGCCTATATGGCCTTGATTGCCAACCATTTTCTGGATGCGACGACATCATTTCTGGAGCTTGGCTCATTTTTGGATGCGACGGCATCATCTCAGGGATCTTTGATCCATCTTTGAGGGTTTAACCCTATCTGTCTGTTTTGTTCCCGATTTTTTTATTAGACTAAGGACAGGCCTGGTAAGTTAAACACCTAATTAATTTGGGTAATCTGAACTCTGTGATAATGATGTATTTCTACTTCTAGTTATGTGTTGGATATGTTGTGGTTTGTTTCTGGCTGCTGATAGTTGTTTTCTTTTGGGTTCTAACATTGGGTAGTGTTTATTGTGACTACTAATTGGTTGTAAGTGCTTGGATTAGACCCAACTAGGTAGCTAGACTTTGTTTGTCGATCGAAATAACTTGAAATAAGCTTAAAAAGTGCCCAGGGTCCGTAACCGGACTATTTACCGGACTAGTTACCGGATTGTCACTTAAAACTGGAAAACTGAACGTAGGAAGGTCTCTGGACGAACTCCTTACCGAGCTGGTTACCAAAATACAATTCGGTTAGGCTGGAGATAATAAGATTCGCTCTCTGGACGAATTACTCACCGAATAGGTTACCGAACTGTAGTTCGGTATGAACCTCCGAAGACTGTTCAACCTCTCTGACCGAACTCTTCACCGAGCTAGGTACCGAATTACAATTCGGCTGTCTGAGAGAATTGAAACTCTCTGACCGAGCTTCATAACCGGAATAGAAACCGAACTGTCACTTAAATTTTCCTTGGATGCATATAATTACTCTCTGACCGTATAGCTTACCGAAATGTTTACCGAGTTACAATTCGTAAGACTAGTATGCTCTCTGATCGAATAGCTTACCGGAATGTCTACCGAACTACAATTCGATAAGTCGGGTAATGCTCTCTGACCGTATAACCTACCGGACTGTTTACCGAACTACTATTCGGTTACGGTCTTCATTTTGAAAATAATTTGATATCTGTAAAGCCTTTTTCAGTCGGTAATTGAAATAATCTGTAATCATTTATCCTAGATCACTTAAAGGGGATTAATTTTGGGATAACTTGATTTGTTAATCAACTTGTTTGCCTTTGTTTGTACCCTTGGTTTGTTAACTAACCTGCATTGGTGCATGACATGCTATTTTGTTTAATCAGACGCATCTGTATGTGTTTGTTGGGCATTGGCTTACTAACCAGACATCGATAGTCTGACCCTTCGTTGTTTCTATTTTTGTTTTGTATGTTTTGAACCCTTTTTGGGAATGGAATTGCTGAGTTCAGACAGTCAGGTGGGATAGCAGGACATGACTAGCATCGAGCATTCACATGGCATCCTTTTCAGATTTAAATTTCATATCAATTTACTTTGCTAGAGTTATTTCTGTATTTTAAACCCGCTGCACATGTTTTGGATTTGTTTTCAGATTAAGTACTTTTGGGATATTTTTATGTAATTGTCTTTCATTTAGAACTTGTAGTTCAACTACAAATTGGTCTTGAATTTGTTTTGAACTATTTGAATTTAAACCTATAAGAACTGTCTTTCAGATTTGAATATAATCTGTCTATCTGTCTCTATCTGTTATTTGTATGTTTGTCATTTGTCTTCCGCATGTGACATCCGGTCTCCGCGATCCCTTTTCGTCTGGACGGGGGTTCGGGTGTTACACGATCAATTGTCGATCGCACCCTTTAGACATATCAATCACTGAAAATGTGTAAACAACAATTAGTCTTTAATAACCAATTTAATAATTCATTACTTTGAATTAATACAATATTGCGATCAATATTCGATCGCACCCTTTAGACATATCAATCACTGTAAATGCGTAAACCACAATTAATCTTCAATAACCAATTCAATAATTCATTACTTAAAGTCAATACAATGTTGTGATCAATATTCGGTCGCACCCTTTAGACATATCAATAACTGTAAATGTGTAAGCAACAATTAATCTTCAATACCCAATTCAATAACTGATTACTTTGACTTAATACAATGTTGCGATCAATTTTCGATCGCACCCTTTAGACATATCAATAACTGCAAATGTGTAAACAACAATTAATCTTCAATACCCAATTCAATAACTCATTACTTTAACTTAATACAATGTTGCGATGAATTATCGATCGCACCCATTAGACATATCAATCACTAAAAATGCGTAAACAACAATTAAACATCAATAACAAATTCAATAATTCATTACTTTAACTTAATACAATGTTGCGATCATTTGTCGATCGCACCCTTTAGACATATCAATCACTTAAAATGTCTAAACAACAATTAAACATCAATAACCAATTCAATATTTCATTACTTTAACTTAATACAATGTTGCGATCAATTGTCGATCGCACCCTTTAGACATATCAATCACTGAAAATGTGTAAACAACAATTAATCTTTATAACCAGTTCAATAATTCATTACTTTGAATTAATACAATATTGCGATCAATTGTCGATCGCACCTTTTAGACATATCAATCACTGAAATTGTGTAAACAACAATTAGTCTTTAATAACCAATTCAATAATTCATTACTTTGAATTAATACAATGTTGCGATCCATATTCGATCACACCCATTAGACATATCAATCACTGTAAATGTGTAAACAACATTTAATCTTCAATAACCAATTCAATAATTCATTACTTTAACTTAAGTCATATTGGGCTGTAAAGCTTCTAAATATGGACTATGAAAAAGCAGGAAAGCAAAGGCTTCTACAACTTGATGAGATGGATGAATGGCGCTTAGAAGCTTATGAAAATCATGAAATATACAAGTAGAAGATGAAAAATTACCATGATAAGAAGATTGTCAAGCGAGAGTTCAAACCTGGACAATATGTATTGCTCTACAATACCAAACTTAGCTTATTTCCAGGAAAACTAAAGTCTAGATGGTCTGGACCATTTAGAATAAAGAGTGTTTCCCCTTATGGAGCTGTTGAATTGTTTGATAATAAATAAGACTACTGACTCTTTTGTTGTGAATGGACAGAGACTCAAGCATTATGTGGGGGGAGATATCTACAGGACAAGAGATATCTTTTACATCTCAGATCCTGTAGATATAATGGAAAATCAATAGTTTGGTCGATGCTAACGACCTTAAACAAAGCATACTCCTTACACAATTATTCTTTTTGAGAATTTTGCTATGATCAATTAATTGTTTAAGTTTTTAACTAACCAAGTTCAGGTTATGCATAAGAATTATTATTTTCAGATGAACTTGAAGTTTAAAGAAGAAGGCGAGATGTCATTTTTATCTCCAAAATACTCGCCAGAGTTGTGTATCAATTGGCGAGGATCAACTTCATTTCGCCTGAATAAGTATTCTGAAGATGGCGAATTGTGGGATTTCGCCATGTATGGTCGCCTGGGTGAAGGCGAGAAAGAAGAATCATGCCAAAAACTTCGCCTACCTTTCTTTTGCAAAGGCGAGGAAGGACGAATCTCGCTTTGTTACATCGCCCAGTGACAAGAAGAGTGAGGCGAGAATTTAATACATTGCCATTTTATCTCGCCAACCAGGTATGTTTTCTGGCATTAAATTTTAATTGTGCCAAGATTCTTCGCCTGGCAACAAGTTGGCTTTGGCGAAGTGTCATTTATTTCGCTTGGAATATCGCTTGTTTTTGAAAATCTTTTGGCGAAGTAACTTCTTTTTGCCTCATTTAATTCGCCAGTAATTCTTATTGAAGGCGAAATAATCGATATGTCGCCACTTTATATCGCCAAGTGAGGTAATTTAAAGCGAGTTCATTCTTTCTCACCTAGTTCTGAATTTTATCACACCTACACTTTAGGCGACATAAAATATTTCGCCACTTACATAGGTGCACGCAATTATTACCGTTGGATGACACGGGGCGAGACAAAAACTTTATGCCTTCTGCCTAGTTCTTTCATCATTGCACCTATTTTCTGATATCTCATAAAACCTAATTCGATTTAACCGTTGCCATTACTTTGCTCTCTGAATTTTCAATTGTTCGAAAACCCTAAATCGTGAATCTCTCAGTTCAGTTTTTCTTTTCGATCGACTTTCATCACAGTAAACATACAAGGTATGTTACTTTTCGTCTCTCTCAGTTTATGCGAGCTGTTAACTGTTTTAGGTTTATCTGTATTGATATGTTAGTCGAGATTGTTAGGATGTTAATGGAGCAATTATTTAACGGTAATAGTGTCGAAACTCTGGGTTTTACAATGAACATGAACGATTTTAGTTGGGTGTTTCATTTCTGTGAATATAATTGATTGCATTGATTGATAGTAGTTGTTAGTTTTTAAGCTGTAAAACATGGTTTAAAGCTTTGATTGCTCAGTGTGCTTTGTAAATGCTGAACCCATGTTGCGACATATTGTCAGGCTGTTCAATGTTGTTAATGCTGTTGTTTTACTGAGTTTTAATTCTGTCGATTTGATGTCTGATTATAACTGTTGAAATGCCGTATCAAATTGCAGATAATGGCTAAAAGAAAGAGTGACAGCACTCCTAGCCCATCTAAGAAGGGCAAGAAAGCAAAGACTTCGGCCAAGCCAAAGATCTATGATGAGAAGAACTATCAAGTCCGAGTGATTCTTCCATCTTCTCCCAAGTCGCCCAAGCAAAAAGGAGTACAGATTGACTCCAGTAAAAAGAAGAGTGTTACTCCCAAGACCCCTTCTACTTCAACTGCTGTTAAGGGGAGTAGTTCAGTTGATAAGATGGTTTTGACCAAAAAGCAAGCTACAGCAGAGTTGGGAATCAGTAAGAAAGAGAAAAAGGTGAAGCACAGTTCACCTAAGAGCTCCAAGGTCAAGAGCCCTTCTAAAAAGGACAACTTGCAGTTTTGGCAAGAGAAGGGGATTTTACTAGATGATCTTGCAGATAGACGCTTTGGACATTACCTATGGGCTTGGCAGATGGAACAGTTGGTGGAACAGCCCAAGAAGGTAAATGCCACTCTAGTGGAGGAGTTCTATGATAAGGCTCCAGAGGAGTTGGACACTCCATTTGAAATCAGAGGCCACCAAGTGGATATATCACCAGAGTCCATCTGCAGCTATTATGGACTGATGGAGGCCAACCATCAAGGTGATAGGGGAATGGAGGCCTCAGAACTGACTGAAGATGACTTAAGAGGATTGAGAAGATTTCAGCATCTAACTCAAGGATCTGAAAGAGATATTTTAGCAAGTGAATTGGACATTCACACTGCCATTTGTTTAGCTTGGTTGAGAGATAATGTCATGCCTAGGAACAAGGGGAGCCGTTTTACTGCTGATGAAAAGAAGTTCCTCAGAGATTTCAACCAGGGAAAATTCATTCATCTGGGTCAGTTGATCTTCTCAGAATTGAAAAGAAGAATTTATAGTCTAAGGAAGGAGAAGTCCAGGCAGAGGACTTTGTACTTCCCATCTCTCATTACAGGTCTCCTAGAGAAATATGGAGTCCAAAGAAGGAAGAAGGATGTGTGGTTGGCTGATTCAAAACCACACACTGATGGATTAGAATTGAGACTCTGGGAGAGTAGGGGTGGTAAAGAGACTACTTGTACTGAAGCAGTGGATAAGGTGAGGGAACTGAAGGGTTTGAGGGAGACCAAGAAGTCAAGTATTCAGAAAAATAGTCTCTTATCTCCTACTACAGTGGAAGCACCAGTTTAGAGACCATTTCTAGCTCCTACTCATAGCATCAGAGAGGAAAGTGAAAGGGCAGCTGAGCCATCATCAAGAGAGCAGTTCGATACTTCGATATCTGATATGGTTAATAAGAAGATTGAAGACAAACTTGCTGAATTCTTCAAATCCATTTCCACTCCACAAGATTTTATCAGAATGTGGGAGATGTACAGGGCTAAGGAAAACATCTCTCCAGTGGGTTTTGCTAGATTTTCGGCTAATAATTCAATTAGGGAAGCACCAAGAGTGGAGGAGCCTATGGACAATCAAGAGAATCTACAGTCTGAGTAAGAAGATTTATTGGATAATCAGCCTGAGATGCCTGCAGAAACAGTTGAAGAAGTTGTTGTTCAACAAAGTTTAATTGAACAACTAGACTTAGCATCAGAGGAGGTAGTGCATCAAATTGTGGAGGCTGATGAAAGCCATGCTGACAGAGGGAAATCCATTATATTGGAATATGCAATTGGTGATGATGAGAATGCTGATTCTTCAGATTGTGAAGAGATCAATACTGCAACAATCGAAGAGCAAAGCCAATCCAGTCATGAAGATGGTGAGGGGTCAAGTTCTCAGTTACAAGCTGATGATCACCAGAGTGAGGAGAAGCTGTTAGAGATAAATGAAGATCAGACAACTCAAGTTCTATGTGTTTCAACTTGTCAGGTTCCTGATAATTTCAAGCTTTTGAGTTGTACAACTGAGAGTCTGCCACAGCTAACTGATGAATATATTCCAAGACTCTACATTTTGCATCCTGAGGTTCAGAGAATGGTGAACCTGTCAAGAATGGGAATTTTCTCTCAGAGCCAATCTTGGGAACAAGCTGATAACTCTATGGCTATAGTACCTTTCTATCCTACTGAGTCCATCAACCAGGTCATTGAAGATAATGGAAATGGTTCTGAAGCCGAATCCGATGAATGTTCTGCTTGCGGTTCTTTGGGTAGTGAAGACAATCTAATCACAGATGAAGAATATGCCCAAGAGATTGCTAAGAGAAATAGTCGAAAATGGTCACATTTTCTGGCTCCAGTCTTTGTTGGGGATGACAGTGATGAAGTGGACGGCTCTGTCTTGGAAACTCTATCAACTGCCTTACCATTACATCTTCAGAATTCTACAGTAAAGATTAGTTCTGTTTTCGTTTGGGATTGGAAGTCTTACAAATCTCCATGGGATAAAGATTCTGCTCTAGTGATACCAACTAAATTTAGAACAGAGTTTTTCCTGCAGGTTAGGGAATTCATCAACAGAACCTATATTCCAGTGAATCCTCCCAAAGTAGGACGAAAAAGGAAGATTCTTGCTTTGGAATCTGAGGAAATCAGTGAAGATGAAGATTCCATGCTAGCTGTTAAAGAGAATCGGACTACTCCTCATCATCGCAAGAAAAAGCAACAGAAAAATCTAGAAAGCTCTTCCCAGAGAGTCACTAGATCAAGAGCTACTAAAGTTACTGCTGCTGCTGAAGCTGAAGTCCGAGTTCTCATTCCAAGGCCAAAGAAGAGGAGAATGACCACTAGATCTCCCCAGCAGTCCAAGTCTTCTGATGATTCTTTAGATGATTTCTAGCTTTTATTTGTTACATATTTTTTATTCTTTTTGTAATATTCAGGATTGGTTTTTATTTTGTCATTACAAGAGTAATGTGAATTTGTATGTCTTTGTCAATGAAAGAGTAATGTGTTTACTTGTGTCTTTATTTGTTAAACTTTGTTTTCTTTTTCAAGAGAGTGAATGATTTTTGTGTCTTTATTTTTCTTTTAAGTTGAAAAGAGTAATGTGATTGTTGATTTTAACTGTTACAGAGAGTTTTCCAACTTTAAGTTGGGGGTTCTTTTCCCCAAACAAAGTGAGTTGTATTTTTAGGAGGAAATATTGATTGTGTAATCAATTCTCACTTTGGATTTTAAAGTTTACATATCACTCTGCAAGGATTTTAATGCAACAGTATGTTGAGGCGAGGTAGAATTCCAGTCGCCAGCAGTTTCGCCTTGACTATGGCGAGATTTCTATTTTTTGCCTGGTTGGTAAGTTCTTTTATATAGTACAGGCGACTGATTGGGGTGACACATCCTTTATTTCGCCTGCTTCTGGATTTCCTTTTTGGCGACGTTTCTATCTTGTCTAATATTTCGCCTACAGGATCTGTATTTCGCCATGACATTTTATTTCAATGTCACTCTAATATGGCGACTTTTATATTTCGCCTGTGTATTTCGCCTAAGGTTAGCGATCATTTTCTTTCTCGCCTATTCTTATTTCGCCTAACCAATTTTCTTTTTGAACTTAATTGGGGCGACTTATCCTCTGATAATGGCGACATTCAGGTACTTTGGCTAACTCTCTAGTTATTTGTTTTATCCTTTTCCTTCTCTCCTTCTATTCATTTTTGTTCTCCTAAGCATTGAGGACACTGCTTTCTTTTAAGTTGGGGGTGGGGTAGCAATCACATTGCTATTCTTTGTGTTTAGTTTTGTAGTTTGATTTTATTGCTGTTTAGTTTTGTAGTTTGATTTTATTGCTTTTCTTTTTGTTTAGTTTTATAGTTTGATTTTATTTGTAGATTTTGTTTTAGTATTTTTCTTAAGATATTAGGTCTGAGTGCATGATTGAGCTTACATTGCTCGTATTTCAAAGTGATTTAGTTTCTTTTTTCATAAAATGAGTTTTCAAACAGTAAAGTAAGTGTTCAAAACAAGCAGTTTTGATGAGCAATTTTTGATAAATTTCTTTGAACACTGATGAAGATTCTGGTTAGTTTTGAATTGTGAATAAGTTGATGAGTTTTGATAAGGAAAGAGTGGAGAAAACCTTGGGTGGAATGTGAGGTTTTGAGCTTTATTTTGTGCCTTTTTCTTCATGAGAGGGGTTATTTTTATTCTTTTCCTTATTAAACACATTTATCTGAAAAAATTTCTTCTATAGAAATCAGAACCTTCATAGGTTTGCTTTGAATTTCTCATACATTCCTCAAGTGTACAGAACATTGGTCGGGTAAAGTTCTGTTTGTAGTTTGCCAAGGAAAATGACCTGATTTGAGAGAGTGAGTGAAACTACTAAAAAGCCTTTGCCTGCTTGATATAACCAGACCTTGATATCTTGTGAGGTAAACCATATTGTTTCCATTCTCATTAAAAATCTTTTCTTTGGTCCCTGATCCAGTCCAAACTATAAAGATAGAGATATAATCTCAATCCTACCGTTTGGACTTACCATTAAATTTGGGATTGAAAAGATGGGAAGTGAGGATTATCTTTAAGAGTGTTTCTGGAGTTCTAAAGCTGCTAAAAGCAGAATATTAGTTTTTTTTTTTAAAAAAATTGTGCTGAAATGAATAATATATATATATATTAAAAAATGAATGAATCTGAAGTAAAGAATAGATACAAATAAGTGAATATAGACAGTGTTCATAAATAAAGTAGTATATGAATAAAGCATCATTGAGTGGGGAAACACTAAAGAGTGAAAATGGAGGGATTGAGAGGAATTTAGTGGTATGTCCAAATTTTGATTCATTGAAGAATTTCCTTTCTTTCATGAGCTAACTTGACCCCATTTTTCCTATATATACAAATCAGAGATTCTAAGGTAGATAAAGAGGCAGTACTGAACTTAGGAACCTCTAAGTGCTGTACAGTGTATGAGTGAAGTTCAATGTTCGTGAGGTTCTTAAAATTTTCTTCATACGTGCTTGTGAAACACTAGAATCACATTTTCCTTGGTACATAATTCTGATTCTTAAAGTGACTAGTGTATTGTGAGAGTGACCATTAGGATTCTGAGTGATCAAATACTTATGAGAGACTGCAGTGAGGAAGTAGTTTCAAAGCTCAAATACCTTGATCTTCTCGGATACTTTGCAACATGAAGAAAATGACTAGTTTTGAATTAGTTGATTTGGAATTTTGAAAGAAGAGCTGGTCACTGTTTGGAAATTTTCAAAACATATCAGATAGATTGCTTTGAATTATGATATTAGTATGCACTGATTGCTGTCTCAGTAGATTTTTAGTCGGTTTGCTTGAGGACAAGCAAAATGCTAAGTTGGGGGTAATTGATAAGTCTAGAATTTACCTATGTTTAGCATATTTTATGAGCTTGAATGTAATGAAATTGAGCTTAAATGATAAGATATTGAATACATTTCTATTAATTCTAGACTATTATTGTGAGACAGAGACTTGGATGAAAAGCTGTGGAAAAGAAGCTAAAATATATAAATTCGGAAGAAAGAATGGTCAAATTAGAATTTTGTCCAAAGTCAGCAAACTGGCGAAATGATGTTACTCATAAAAGAATTCGCCTGAAGACCTCGCCATGATTTAGAGTGAAGGGCAATGCCGCAGGCGACATAAAGAACATTTCGCCTCGAAGAGTTAGACATGGAAGGCGAATCAGACATTTCTCGCCTTCATAAATCGACACCATGGCAGAATCTTAGGCGATAAAAATTGATCTTCGCCTATCTTGAGGCGATGGTTAAGGCGATGAAGGAGAAATGTCGCCACATCAAAAGATAACAACAGGCGACATTTGATGAGACATCGCCTAAGAAGATCTTAACTGAAAGGATGTTTTGGCGAAATATGTTAACTCGCCTGAGCATCGGGCGACATATTATGGAAACATTGTTGACATTTCGCCTAGAAAGAGTTGAAGCTTGACAATCAAGACAAGCGAGATGTGAAGAAGTCGTTAGGTTCAGGCGAAGGAACAGGCCACATAAATGGAGAAAAATGTTACTTCGTCAATTTGTGTTTCTTTGTTGATTTTATTTCGAAATTGCCATTGAGCCAAACTCTATAAATAGGAGCTCAGATGAAGCAATTGGTGTGAAGTTTTTTAGAAAACAATTTTAGACGTTTGATTTCACTCTTGACATTCTGTTATACTTTAAGAGAAATTCTAGATTCTTCAATACGCTTTATTCAACATCTTTAGAGAAGTTTGTTGAAGAAGTTTTGTGCTCTATTTCTGTTGATCATTGAGATTAAGCTTGAAGATTGTGAAGCAACAACTGTGACAGAGTCTAGCTTCAATCTTCCTCGGTAAGATTTAGATCTTGAGCATGTCGATGATGATTTGCTGTACTTGATTGAATATGCTGAAGTAGATGCGTTAGCTAAAAGCTCTGTTGATTTGTTGAATCTTGATGTTGATTATCACTTCAATTGCAAAGTTTCTTGTTCAATTATAGCCAGATCTACTGGATTTCATGAGCTAATTGAATTACAAGGACGAGAGTTACGTAATATTGTTAATCTGAGATTTGATTTAGACCAGAGATGGCGATTCGGTTTCAGATCTGAGAACAGAGGTCGTAGTACTAGAGATAGGCTACAGATCTATTTTTCTACAGATTATGCTTATTAGTTGCATAGGTTATAGTATAGAGATATATGTAACTATATAATTGAGATCTGTTAAATTGAATCGAGAGATCTTTTAATAGATCACTGATGATGATCTAGAAGGTAAATCTGTATTTTAAGATGAAACTTGCATGAGAAGTTAATTGACAACAGATCTAGCAAATCAGTTTATCCATTGTAAAGATCAATTGCAGAATAGAGTGCTGACTTGAGTTTTCATTGAAAGAATGTCACAAGTCACTTTTACTTCACATAAACTATTTGATTTTATGATTCTATGATTCATTCTGTATATAGATTCTTTTAGCAATTCAGTTAAATCTTAGTCTCAATCATGCTTCTTAGCTTATAATCCCTGTGGAGACGATATCTAAAATACTACAATCAGACGTTGATAGGAATTTCGATTGAGTGCTGTGAATTTTAATATCTGTCGAGTTTCATCCCATCAACATATCAATCACT
Source organism: Cardiospermum halicacabum (assembly GCA_031304145.1). Taxonomy (NCBI): domain Eukaryota; kingdom Viridiplantae; phylum Streptophyta; class Magnoliopsida; order Sapindales; family Sapindaceae; genus Cardiospermum; species Cardiospermum halicacabum. The sequence continues at coordinate 3,185,367 of CM062399.1, read as the reverse complement.
GAAAATGTGTAAACAACAATTAAACATCAATAACCAATTCAATAATTCATGACTTTAACTTAATACAATGTTGCGATCAATTATCGATCGCACCCTTTAGACAAATCAATCACTGAAAATGTGTAAACAACAATTAATCTTCAATAACCAATTCAATATTTCATTACTTTGACTTAATACAATTTACGATCAATATTCCGTCGCACCCTTTAGACATATCAATCACTGAAAATGTGTAAAGAAAAATTAATCTTCAATAACGTATTCAATAATTCATTACTTTCACTTAATACAATGTTACAATCAATATTCGATCGCACCCTTTAGACACATCAATCACTCTAAATGTGTAAACAACAATTAATCTTCAATAATCAATTCAATAATTCATTACTTTGACTTAATACAATGTTGCGATCCATATTCGATTGCACAATTTAGACATATCAATCACCGAAAATGTGTGAACAACAATTCATCTTCAATAACAAATTCAATAATTCATTACTTTGACTTAATACAATGTTGCGATCAAATTTCAATCGCACCCTTTAGACATATAAATCACTGTGAATGTGTAAACAACTAATCTTCAATACCCAATTTAATAATTCATTACTTTTACTTAATACAATGTTGCGATCAGTTATCGATCACACCGTTTAGACATATCAATCACTGAAAATGTGTAAACAACAATTAATCTTCAATAACTAATTCAATAATTCAACACTTTGACTTAATACAAAGTTGCGATCAATATTTCATCGCACCCTTTAGACATATCAATCACTGTAAATGGGTAAACAACAATTAGTCTTCAATACCCAATTCAATACTTAATTACTTTGACTTAATAAAATGTTGCGATAAATTGTCGATTGCACCCTTTAGACATATCAATCAATGAAAATGTGTAACCAACAATTAATCTTCAATACCCAATTCAATAATTCATTACTTTGACTTAATACAATGCTGCGCTCAATATTCGGTCGCACCCTTTAGACATATCAATCACTGTAAATTTGTAAACAACAATTAATCTTCAATAATTAATTACTTTGACTTAATACAATGCTGCGATCAATATTCGATCTCACACATAAGACATATCAATCACTAAAAATGTGTAAATAACAATTAATCTTCAATAACAAATTCAATAATTCATTACTTTAACTTAATATAATGTTGCGATCAATTGTCGATCGAACCCTTTTGACATATCAATCACTGAAAATGTGTACACAATAATTCATCTTCAATAACCAAATCAATAATTCATTACATTGACTTAATACAATGTTGCGATCCATATTCGATCGCACCCTTTAGACATAATAATCACTGAAAAGGTGTAAACAACAATTAAATATTAATAACCAGTTCAATAATTCACTACTTTAACTTAATACAATGTTGCGATCAACTGTCGATCGCATCCTTAAGACATATCAATCACGGAAAATGTGTAAACAACAATTAAACATCAATAATCAATTCAATATTTCATTACTTTAACTTAATACAATGTTGCGATCAATTGTCGGTCGAATTCTTTAGACATATCAATCACTGAAAATGTGTTAACAACAATTCATCTTCAATAACCAATTCAATAATTCATTACTTTGACTTAATACAATGTTCGATCCATATTAGATCGCACCCTTTAGACATAATAATCACTGAAAATGTGTTAACAATAATTAAACATTACTAACCAGTTCAATAATTCACTACTTTAACTTAATACAATATTGCGATCAATAGTCGATCGTACACTTTAGACATATCAATAACTGAAAATGTGTAAACAATAATTAAACATCAATAACCAATTCAATAATTCATTACTTTAACTTAATACAATACTGCGATCAATTGTCGGTCGCATCCTTTAGACATATCAATCACTGAAAATGTGTAAACAACAATTAATCTTCAATAACCAATTCAATAATTCATTACTTTGACTTATTAAAATGTTGCGATTAATATTCGATCGCACCCTTTAGACATATGAATCACTGAAAATGTGTAACCAACAATTAATCTTCAATAACTAATTCAATAATTCATTACTTTGACTTAATACAATGCTGCGATTAATATTCGATCGCACCCTTTAGACATATCAGTCACTGAAAATGTGTAAACAACAATTAATCTTCAATAACAAATTCAATAATTCATTACTTTAACTTAATACAATGTTGCGATCAATTGTCGATCGCACCCATTTGACATATCAATCTCTGAACACGTGTAAACAACAATTAATCTTGAATAACCAATTCAATAATTCATTACTTTGACTTAAATAAAATGTTGCGATCCATATTCGATCGCACCGTTTAGACATATCAATCATTGAAAATGTGTAAACAACAATTAAATATTAATAACCAATTCAATAATTAACTACTTTAACTTAATACAATGTCGCGATCAATTGTCGATCGCACCCTTTAAACATATTAATCACAGAAAATGTGTAAACAATAATTAAACATCAATAACCAATTCAATAATTCATTACTTTAACTTGATACAATGTTGCGATCAATTGTCGGTCGCATCCTTTAGACATATCAATCACTGAAAATGTGTAAACAAGAATTAATGTTCAATAACTAATTCAATAATTCATTACTTTGACTTAATACAATGTGGCGATCAATATTTGATCACACCCTTTAGACATATCAATCACTGTACATGTGTAAACAATATTTAATCTTCCATAACAAATTCAATTATTCATTACTTTGACTAAATACAATGTTGCGATCAATTGTCGGTCGCATCCTTTAGACATATCAATCACTGAAAATGTGTAAACAAGAATTAATCTTCAATAACTAATTCAATAATTCATTACTTTGACTTAATACAATGTGGCGATCAATATTTGATCACACCCTTTAGACATATCAATCACTGTACATGTGTAAACAATATTTAATCTTCCATAACAAATTCAATTATTCATTACTTTGACTAAATACAATGTTGCGATCAATATTCGATTGCACCCTTTAGACATATCAATCACTGAAAATGTGTAAACAACAATTAATCTTCAACCAATTCAATAATTCATTACTTTGACTTAATATAATGTTGCGATCAATATTCGATCGCACCCTTTAGACATTCCAATCACTATAAATGTGTAAACAACAATTAATCTTCAAAATCCAAATTAATAATTCATTAATTTAACTTAATACAATGTTGCGATCAATTGTCGATCGCACCCTTTAGACATATCAATAACTGAAAAAGTGTAAACGATAATTAAACATCAATAACCAATTCAATAATTCATTACTTTAACTTAATACAATATTGCGATCAATTGTCGATCACATCCTTTAGTCATATCAATCACTCAAAATGTGTAAACATCAATTAATCTTCAATAACCAATTCAATAATTCATTACTTTGACTTAGTACAATGTTGCAATCAATATTCGGTCACACCCTTTAGACATAATAGGCACTGTAAATGTAAACACAACAATTAATCTTCAATACCCAATTCAATATTTCATTTTTTTAACTTAAGACAATGTTGCGATCAATTGTTGATCGCACCCTTTAGACCTATCAATCACTATAAATGTGTAAACAACAATTAATCTTCAATAACAAATTAAATAATTCATTACTTTAACTTAACATAATGTTGCGATCAATTGTAGATCGCACCCTTTAGACATATAAATCACTTAAAATGTGTAAACAACAATTAATCTTCAAAAACCAATTCAATAATTCATTTCTTTGACTTAATACAATGTTGCGATCAATATTCGATCGCATCCTATAGATATATCAGTCACTGAAAATGTGTAAACAACAATTAAACATCAATAACCATTTCAATAATTTATTACTTTTACATAATACAATGTTGCGATCAATTGTAGATCGCACCATATAGACATATCAATCACTGAAATGTGTAAACAACAATTAGTCTTCAATAACCAATTCAATAATTCGTTACTTTACCTTAATACAATGTTGCAATCAATATTCTATCGCACCCTTTAGACATGTCAATCAGTGAAAAAGGGTAAACAATAATTAAACATCAACAACCAATTCAACAATTATTTACTTTAACTTAATACATTGTTGCTATCCATTATCGATCACATCCATTAGATATATCAATCACTTAAAATTTGTAAAAAAAAATTAATCTTTAATAACTAATTCAATAATTCATTACTTTGACTTAATACAATTCTGCGATCAATTGTCGATCGCACCCTTCAGACATATCAACCACTGAAAATGTGTAAACAACGATTAATCTTCAATAACAAATTGAATAATTCATTACTTTGACTTAATACAATGTTGAAATCAATATTCGATTGCATCCTTTAGACATATCACTCACAGTAAATGTGTAAACAACAATAAATCTTCAATACCCAATTCAATAATTCATTACTTTAACTTAATACAATGTTGCGATCAATTATCGATCGCACCCTTTAGACATATCAATCACCGAAAATGTGTAAACAACAATTAATCTTCACTAACCAATTCAATAATTCATTACTTTGACTTAATACAATGTTGCGATCAATATTCGATCGCACCCTTTTGTCATATATATCACTGAAAACGTGTAAACAACAATTAAAAATAAATAACCAATTCAATAACTCATTACTTTAACTTAATACAATGTTGCGATCAATTGTCGGCCGCATTCTTTAGACATATCAATCACTTAAAATGTGTAAACAACAATTAATCTTCAATATCAAATTCAATAATTCATTACTTTGACTTATTACAATGTTGCGATCAATATTCGATCGCACCTTTTAGACATATCAATCATTGTAAATGTATAAACAACAATTAATCTTCTATACCGAATTCAATAATTCATTACTTTAACTTAATACAATATTCTAATCAATTGTCGATCGCACCCTTTACACATATCAATCATTGAAAAATGTGTAAACAACAATTAATCTTAAATATCAAATTCAATAATTCATTACTTTAACTTAATACAATTTTGCGATCAATTGTCGATCGCACCCTTTTAACATATCAATCACTGAAAATGTGTAAAAAACAATTACTCTTTAATAACCACTTCAATAATTCATTACTTTAACTTAATACAATGTTGCGATTAATTGTCGATCGCATCCTTTAGACATATCAGTCACTGAAAATGTGTAAATAACAATTAATCTGCAATAGCAAATTCAATAATTCATTACTTTAACTTAACACAATGTTGCGATCAATTGTCGATCGCACCCTTTAGACATATCAATCACAGAAAATGTGTAAACAACAATTAATCTTCCATAACCAATTCAATAATTCATTACTTTGACTTAATACAATGTTGCGATCAATATTTGATCGCACCCTTTAGATGTATCAGTCACAGAAAATATGTAAACAACAATTAAACATCAATAACCATTTCAATAATTCATTACTTTTACATAATACTATGTTGCGATCAATTGTAGATTACACCCTTTAGAAATATCAATCACTGAAATGTGTAAACAGCAATTAGTCTTCAATAACCAATTCAAAAACTCGTTACTTTACCTTAATACAATGTTGCGATCAATATTCTATCGCACCCTTTAGACATATCAATCAGTGAAAATGTGTAAACAATAATTAAACATCAATAACCAATTCAATAATTCATTACTTTGACTTAATACAATGTTGCCATCAATATTCGATCGTACCCTTTTGACACTAAAAAATGTGTAAACAACAATTAATCTTCAATACTTAATTCAATAATTCATTACTTTAACTTAATACAATGTTGCGATCAACTGTCGATCGCACCCTTTAGACATATCAATCACTATAAATGTGTAAACAACAATTAATCTTCACAATACCCAATTCAATAATTCTTTACTTTAACTTAAAATAATGGTTGCGATCAATTGACGATCGCACCCTTTAGATATCTCAATCACTTAAAATGTGTAAATAACACTTCATCTTCAATAACCAATTCAATAATTCATTACTTGAACTTAATACAATGTTGCCACACATATTCGATCGCATCCTTTTGATATATAAATCACTGTAAATGTCTAAACAACAATTTATCTTCAATACCCAATTCAATAATTCATTACTTTAACTTAATACAATGTTAGAATCAATTGTCGATCGCACCCTTTAGACATATCAATCACTCAAAATGTGTATACAACAATTAATCTTCAATAACCAATACAATAATTCATTACTTTGACTTCTTAATACAATGTTGCGATCAATATTCTATTGCACCCTTTAGACATATCAATCACTGTAAATGTTTAAACAACAATTAATCTTCAATAACCAATTAAATAATTCATTACTTTTATTTAATACAATGTTGCATTCAATATTCGATCGCACCTTTAAAACATATCAATCACTGTAAATGGGCAAACAACAATTAATGTTCAATAACAAATTCAATAATTCATTACATATACAATGTTAAGATCATATTCGATCGCACCCTTTAGACATATCAATCACTCAAAATGTGTAAACAATAATTAATCTTCAATAACCAATTCAGTAATTCATTACTTTAACTTAATACAATGTTGCAATCATTTGTCGACAGCACCCTTTAGACATATCAATCACTGAAAATGTGTAAACTACAATTAATCTTGAATAACCAATTCAATAATTCATTACTTTGACTAAAATACAATGTTGCGATAAATATTCGATCGCACCCTTTAGACATATCAATCACTCAAAATGTGTAAACAAAAGTTAAATATCAATAACCAATTCAATAATTCATTACTTCAACTTAATACAATGCTGTGATCAATTGTCGATCGCACCCTTTAGACATATCAATCACAGAAAATGTGTAAACAACAATTAATCATCAATAACCAATTCAATAATTCATTACTTTGACTTAATACAATGTTGCGATCAATATTTGATCGCAACCTTTAGACATATCAATCACTGAAAATGTGTAAACAACAATTAAATATCAATAACAAATTCAAAAATTCATTATTTTAACTTAATACAATGTTGCAATCAATTGTCGATCGCACACTTTAGAAATATCAATCACTGAAAATGTGTAAACAACAATTAATCTTCAATAACCAATTTAATAATACATTACATTGACTTAATACAATGTTGCCATCAATATTCGACGCACCATTTTGACCAACAAATCACTATAAATGTGTAAACAACAATTAATCTTTAATACTTAATTCACTAATTCATTACTTTGACTTAATACAAAGTTGCTATCAATTGTCGATCGGACCCTTTAGACATATCAATCGCTGAAAATGTATAAACAACAATAAATCTTCAATATCCAATTCAATAATTCATTACTTTGACTTAATACAATTTTGCGATCAATTTTCGATCACACCCTTTAGACATATCAATCAATAAAAATGTGTAAACAACAATTAAACACCAATAACCAATTCAATAATTCATTACTTTAACTTAATACAATGTTGCGATCAATTGTCGGTTGCATTATTTAGACATATCAATCACTTAAAATAAGTAAACAACAATTAATCTTCAATAACCAATTTAATAATTCATTACTTTGACTTATTACAATGTTGCGATCAATTTTCAATCGCACCCTTTAGATATATGAATCACTGAAAATGTGTAACCAACAATTAATCTTCAATAACCAATTCAATAATTCATTAGTTTGACTTAATACAATGCTGCAATCAATAGTCGATCGCATCCTTTAGACATATCAATCAATGAAAATGTGTAAACAACAATTAATCTTCAATAACAAATTCAATAATTCATTACTTTAAATTAATACAATGTTGCGATATTATGTCGATCGCACCCTTTTGACATTTCAATCTCTGAAAATGTGTAAACAACAATTAATCTTCGATAACCAATTCAGCAATTCATTACTTTGACTTAATACAATGTTGCGATCCATATTCGATCGCACCCTTTAGATATATCAATCATTGAAAATGTGTAAACAACAATTAAACATTAATAACCAATTCAATAATTCATTACTTTGACTTATTACAATGTTGTGATCAATATTCAATCGCACCCTTTAGATATAAGAATCACTGAAAATGTGTAACCAACAATTAATCATCAATAACCAATTCAATAATTCACTACTTTGACTTAATACAATGCTGCGATCCATATTCGATCGCATCCTTTAGACATATCAATCACTGTAACTGTGTAAACAACAATTAATCTTCAATGATAAATTTAATAATTCATTTCTTTAAATTAATACAATATTGCGATCAATTGTCGATCGCACCCTTTAGACATATCGTTCTCTGAAAATGTGTAAACAACAATTAATCTTCAATAACCAATTCAATAATTCATTACTTTGACTTAATATATTATTGCGATCCATATTCGATCGCACCATTTAGACTTATCAATCAATGAAAATGTGTAAACAACAATTAAACATTAATAACCAATTCAATAATTCATTACTTTAACTTAATTCAATGTTGCGATCAAATGTCGGTCGCATCCTTTAGACATATCAATCACTGAAAATGTGTAAACAACAATAAATCTTCAATAACTAATTCAATAATTCATTACTTTGACTAAAAACAATGTTGCGATCAATATTCGATTGCACTCTTTAGACATATCAATCAATGTAAATGTATAAACAAAGATTAATCTTCTATACCGAATTCAATAATTCATTACTTTAACTTAATACAATGTTCTAATCAATTGTCGATCGCACCTTTTACACATAAGAATCACCTTAAATTTGTAAACAACAATTAATCATCAATACCCAATTCAATAATTCATTACTTTGACTTAATACAATGTTGAGATCAATATTCTATCGCACCCTTTAGACATATCAATCACTATAAATGTGTAAACAACAATTAATCTTCAATAACCAATTCAATAATTCATTACTTTAACTTAATACAATGTTGTGATCAATATTCGGTCGCACCCTTTAGACATATCAATCACTGTAAATGTGTAAACAACAATTAATCTTCAATAATTAATTACTTTAAATTAATACAATGATGCGATCAATTGTCGATCGCACCCTTTAGACATATGAATCACTGAATATGTGTAACCAACAATTACTCTTTAATAACCAATTTAATAATTCATTACTTTAACTTAATACAATGCTGCGATTAATATTCGATCGCACTCTTTAGACATATCAATCACTGAAAAAATGTAAATAACAATTTATATTCAATAACAAATTCAATAATTCATTACTTTAAATTAATACAATGTTACGATCAATTGTCAATCGCACCCCTTTGACATATCAATAACTGAAAATGTGTAAACAACAATTAATCTTCAAAAACAAATTCAATAATCCATTACTTTAAATTAATACAATGTTGCGATATTTTGTCGATCGCACTCTTTTGACATATCAATCTCTGAAAATGTGTAAACAACAATTAATCTTCAATAACCAATCAATAATTCATTACTTTGATTTAATACAATGTTGCGATCCATATTCGATCGCACCCTTTAGACATATCAATCATTGAAAATGAGTAAACAACAATTAAACATTAATAACCAATTCAATAATTCACTACTTTAACTTAATATAATGTTGCGATCAATTGTCGATCGCACCCTTTAGACAATCGATCACTGAAAATGTGTAAACAATAATTAAACATCAATAACCAATTCAATAATTCATTACTTTAACTTAATACAATGTTGCGATCAATTGTCGGTCGTATCCTTTAGACATATCAATCACTGAAAATGTGTAAAAACAACAATTAATCTTCAATAACCAATTCAATAATTCATTACTTTGACTTAATACAATGTTGCGATCAATATTGGATCACACCCTTTAGACATATCAATCATTGTACGTGTGTAAACAACAATTAATCTTCCATAACAAATTCAATAATTCATTACTTTGACAAATTACAATGTTGCGATCAATATTCAATTGCACCCTTTAGACATATCAATCACTGTAAATGTATAAACAACAAATAATCTTCTATACTGAATTAAATAATTCATTACTTTTACTTAATACAATGTTCTAATCAATTGTCGATCGCACCCTTTAGACATACAAATGTGTAAACAACAATTAATCTTCAATACCCAATTCAATAACTCAATACTTTGACTTAATACAATGTTGCAATCAATATTCGATCGCACTCTTTAGACATATCAATCCCGATAAATGTGTAAACAACAATTAATCTTCAATAACCAATTCAATAATTCATTACTTTAGCTTAATACAATGTTGCGATCAATATTTCGTCGCACCCTTTAGACATATCAATCAGTGTAAATTTGTAAACAACAATTAATCTATAATAATTAATTTCTTTATCTTAATACAATGTTGCGATCAATTGTCGATCGCAAGATTTAGACATATCAATCATTGAAAATGTGTAAACAACAATTAATCTTCAATAACCAATTTAATAATTCTGTACTTTGACTTAATACAATGTTGCCATCAATATTCGATCGCACTATTTACACATATCAATCACTGAAAATGTGTAAACAACAATAAATCTTCAATAACTAATTCAATAATTCATTACTTTAACTTAATACAATGTTGCGATCAATTGTCGATCGCGCCGCTTTGACATATAAATCACTGAAAATGTGTAAACAACAATTAATCTTCAATACTAATGCAATAATTCATTACTTTGAATTAATACAATATTGCGATCAATATTCGATCGCACCCTTTTGACATATCAATCATTGTACATGTGTAAACAACAAATAAAAAATTCAATAATTCATTACTTTGACTAAATACAATAATGCAATCAATATTCGATTGCACCCTTTTGACATATCAATCACTGTAAATGTATAAACAACAATTAATCTTCTATACCGAATTCAATAATTCATTACTATAACTTAATACAATGTTCTAATCAATTGTCGATCGCACCCTTTAGACATACAAATGTGTAAACAACAATTAATCCTCAATACCCAATTCAATAATTCATTACTTTGACTTAATACAATATTGCAATCAATATTCGATCGCACCCTTTAGACATATCAATCCCTATAAATGTGTAAACAACAATTAATCTTCAATAACAATTTCAATAATAATTACTAATACAATATTGCGATTAGTATTTGTTCGCACCCTTTAGACATATCAATCAGTGTAACTTTGTAAACAACATTTAATCTTCAATGATTAATTTCTTTAACTTAATACAATGATGCGATCAATTGTCGATCGCACCCTTTAGTCATATGAATCGCTGAAAATGTGTAACCAACAATTGATCTTCAATAACCAATTAAATAATTCATTACTTTGACTTAATACAATGCTGCGATAAATATTCGATCGCACCCTTTAGACATATCAATCACTGAAAATTTGTAAACAACAATTAATATTCAATAACAAATTCAATAATTCATTACTTTAACTTAATACAATGTTGCGATCAATTGTCGATCACGCCCCTTTGACATATCAATCAATGAAAATGTGTAAACAACAATTAATATTCAATAACCAATTAAATAATTCATTACTTGGACTTAATACAATGTTGCGATCCATATTCGTTCGCACCATTTAGACATCTTAATCACTGAAAATATGTAAACAACAATAAAACATTAATAACTAATTCAATGATTCACTACTTCAACTTAATACAATGTTGCGATCAATTGTCGATCGCACCCTGTAGACATGTTAATCACTGAAAATGTGTAAACAACAATTAAACATCAGTAACCAATTCAATAATTCATTACTTTAATTTAATACAATGTTGCGATAAATTATCGGTCGCATTCCTTAGACATATCATTCACTGAATATGTGTAAATAACAATTAAACACCCATAATAAATTCACAAATTCATTAATTTAACTTAATTAAATGTTGCGATCAATATTCGATCGCACTCTTTAGACATATCAGTCACTGAAAATGTGTAAATAACAATTAAACATCAATAACCATTTTCATAATTCATTACTTTGACTAAATACAATGTCGCGATTAATATTCGATAGCACCGTTAGGACATATAAATCACTGTAAATGTGTAAATAACAATTAATCTTCTATACCCAATTCAATAATTCATTACTTTAACTTAATACAATGTTCTAATCAATTGTCGATCGTACCCTTTAGACATCTCAATCATTGAAAACGTGTAAAAACAACAATTAATCTTCAATAACCAATGCAATAATTCATTCCTTTGACTTAATACAATGTTGCGATCAATATTCAATCGCACCCTTTAGAGTTATCAATCACTATAAATGTGTAAACAACAATTAATCTTCAATACCCAATTCAATAATTCATTACTTTAACTTAATACAATGTTGCAATTAATTGTCGATCGCACGCACCCTTTAAACAAATCAATCACTGAAAATGTGTAAACATCAATTAATCTTCAATAACCAATTCAATAATTCTTTACTTTAACTTAATACAATGTTGCGATCAATTGTCGATCGCACTTTTCAGACATATCAATCACTGAAAATGTGTAAAAACAACAATTAATCTTCAATAAACAATTCAATAATTCAGTACTTTGACTTAATACAATGTTGCGATCAATATTCGATCGCACCCTTTAGACATATCAATCACTATAAATGTGAAAACAACAATTAGTCTTCAATAATTCATTACTTTAACTTAATACAATGTTGCGATCAATTGTCGATCGCACCCTTTTGAAATATCAATCACTGAAAATGTGTAAACAAGAATTAAAGATCAATAACCAATTCAATAATTCATTACTTTAACTTAATATAATGTTGCGATCAATTATCGATCACATCCTTTAGACAGATCAATCAGTTAAAATGTGTAAACAAAAATTAATCTGTAATAACCAATTCAATAATTCATTATTTTGACTTAATACAATGTTGCGATCAATAGTCGATCGCATCCTTTGGACGTATCAATCACTGAAAATGTGTAAAAGCAACAATTAATCTTCAATAACCAATTCAATAATTAACACTTTGACTTAATACAATGTTGCAATCAATATTCGATTGCACCCTTTAGACAAATCAATCACTTTAAATATGTAAACAACAATTAAACATCAATAACTAATTCAATAATTCATTACTTTAATTTAATACAATGTTGCGATAAATTATCGGTCGCATTCCTTAGACATATCATTCACTGAAAATGTGTAAATAACAATTAAACACCCATAACAAATTCACAAATTCATTACTTTAACTTAATTAAATGTTGCGATCAATATTCGATCGCACTCTTTAGACATATCAGTCACTGAAAATGTGTAAATAACAATTAAACATCAATAACCATTTTAATAATTCATTACTTTGACTAAATACAATGTCGCGATTAATATTCGATTGCACCGTTTAGACATATAAATCACTGTAAATGTGTAAATAACAATTAATCTTCTATACCCAATTCAATAATTCATTACTTTAACTTAATACAATGTTCTAATCAATCGTCGATCGTACCCTTTAGACATCTCAATCATTGAAAACATGTAAAAACAACAATTAATCTTCAATAACCAATGCAATAATTCATTCCTTTGACTTAATACAATGTTGCGATCAATATTCAATCGCACCCTTTAGAGTTATCAATCACTATAAATGTCTAAACAACAATTAATTTTCAATACCCAATTCAATAATTCATTACTTTAACTTAATACAATGTTGCAATTAATTGTCGATCGCACGCACCCTTTAAACAAATCAATCACTGAAAATGTGTAAACATCAATTAATCTTCAATAACCAATTCAATAATTCTTTACTTTAACTTAATACAATATTGCGATCAATTGTCGATCGCACTTTTCAGACATATCAATCACTGAAAATGTGTAAAAACAACAATTAATCTTCAATAAACAATTCAATAATTCATTACTTTGACTTAATACAATGTTGCGATCAATATTCGATCGCACCCTTTAGACATATCAATCACTATAAATGTGTAAACAACAATTAATCATCAATAACTAATTCAATAATTCATTACTTTAACTTAATACAATGTTGCGATCAATTGTCGATCGCACCCTTTTGACATATCAATCACTGAAAATGTGTAAACAAGAATTAAACATCAATAACCAATCCAATAATTCATTACTTTGACTTAATACAATGTTTCGATCAATATTCGATCACACCCTTTATACATATCAATCACTATAAAGTGTAAACAACAATTAATCTTCAAAAACCAATTCAATAATTCAATACTTTAACTTAATACAATGTTTCGATCAATTGTCGATCGCACCCTTTAGACATATCAATCACTGAAAATGTGTAAACAACAATTAAACATCAATAACCAATTCAATAATTCTTTACTTTAACTTAATACAATGTTGCGATCAATTGTCGATCGCACTTTTCAGACATACCAATCACTGAAAATGTGTAAAAACAACAATTAGTCTTAAATAAACAATTCAATAATTCATTACTTTGACTTAATACAATGTTGCGATCAATATTCGATCGCACCCTTTAGACATATCAATCACTATAAATGTGAAAACAACAATTAATCTTCAATAACTAATTCATTAATTCATTACTTTAACTTAATACAATGTTGCGATCAATTGTCGATCGCACGCTTTTGACATATCAATCACAGAAAATGTGTAAACAAGAATTAAACATCAATAACCAATTCAATAATTCATTACTTTAACTTAATATAATGTTGCGATCAATTATCGATCACATCCTTTAGACAGATCAATCAGTCAAAATGTGTGAACAAAAATTAATCTATAATAACCAATTCAATAATTCATTATTTTGAATTAATACAATATTGCGATCAATAGTCGATCGCATCCTTTGGACATATCAATCACTGAAAATGTGTAAAAACAACAATTAATCTTCAATAACCAATTCAATAATTAATACTTTGACTTAATACAATGTTGCAATCAATATTCGATTGCACCCTTTAGACATATCAATCACTTTAAATATGTAAACAACAATTAAACATCAATAACCAATTCAATAATTCATTACTTTAACTTAATACAATATTGCGACCAATATTCGATCGTACCATTTAGATAAATCACTGAAAACGTGTAAAAACAACAATTAATCTTCAATAAAGGATTCCATAATTCATTACTTTGACTTAATACATTGTTACGATCAATATTCGATCGCACCCTTTAGACGTATCAATCATTTAAAATGCGTAAACAACACTTAATCTTCAATACCCAATTCAATAATTCATTACTTTAACTAAATACAATGTTGCGATCGATTCTCGATCGCACCCTTTAGACATATCAATCACTTGAAATGTGTAAACAACAATTAATCTACAATAACCAATTCAATAATCATTACTTTGACTTAATACAATGTTGCAATCAATGGTCGGTCGCATCCTTTAGATATCAATCACTGAAAATTTGTAAACAACAATTAATCTTCAATAACCAATTCAATAACTCATTACTTTGACTTAATACAATGTTTCGATCAGTATTCCATCACACCCTTTAGACATATCAATCACTATAAATGTGTAAACAACAATTAATCTTCAAAAACCAATTCAATAATTCAATACTTTTAACTTAATACAATGTTTCGATCAATTGTCGATCGCACCCTTTAGACATATCAATCACTGAAAATGTGTAAACAACAATTAAACATCAATAACCAATTCAATAATTCATTACTTTAACTTAATACAATGTTGCTATCAATAGTCGATCGCATCCTTTAGACAAATCAATCACTGAAAATGTGTAAAAACAACAATTAATCTTCAATAACCAATTCAATAATTCATTACTTTGACTTAATACAATGTTGCGATCAATATTCGATCGCACCCTTTAGACATATCAATCACTATAAATGTGTAAACAACAATTAATCTTCAAAAACCAATTCAATAATTCAATACTTTAACTGAATACAATGTTGCGATCAATTGTCGATCGCACCCTTTAGACATATCAATCACTGAAAATGTGTAAACAAGAATTAAACATCAATAACCAATTAATTAATTCATTAATTTAACTTAATACAATGTTGCGATCAATAGTCGATCGCATCCTTTGGATATATCAATCCCTGAAAATGTGTAAAAACAACAATTAATCTTCAATAACCAATTCAATAATTTATTACTTTGACTTAGTACAATGTTGCAATCAATATTCGATCGCACCCTTTAGACATATCAATCACTTTAAATATGTAAATAACAATTAAACATCAATAACCAATTCAATAATTCATTACTTTAACTTAATACAATATTGCAAGCAATAGTCGATCGTACCAATTAGACATATAAATCACTGAAGACGTGTAAAAACAACAATTAATCTTCAATAACCAATTCAGTAATTCATTTCTTTGACTTAATACATTGTTACGATCAATATTCGATCGCACCCTTTAGACATATCAATCATTTTAAATGCGTAAACAACAATTAATCTTCAATACCCAATTCAATAATTCAATACTTTAACTTAATACAATGTTGCGATCGATTGTCGATCGCACCCTTTAGACATATCAATCACTTAAAATGTGTAAACAACAATTAATCTGCAATAACCAATTCAATAATCATTACTTTGAATTAATACAATGTTGCAATCAATTGTCGATCGCATCCTTTAGACATATCAATCACTGAAAATGTGTAAACAACAATTAATCTTCAATAACCAATTCAATAAATCATTACTTTGACTTAATACAATGTTTCGATCAATATTCGATCGCACCCTTTAGACATATCAATCACTATAAATGTGTAAACAACAATTAATCTTCAAAAACCAATTCAATAATTCATTACTTTAACTTAGTACAATGTTGCGATCAACTGTTGATCGCACCCTTTAGACATATTTGTCACTGAAAATGTGTAAACAAAAATTAAACATCAATAACAAATTTAATAATTCATTACTTTAATTTAATTTAATGTTGCGATAAATTGTCGATCGCACCCTTTAGACTTGTCAATCACTGAAAATGTGTAAAAATAACAACTAATCTTCAATAACCAATTCAATAATTCATTACTTTAACTTAATACAATGTTGCGATCAACAGTCGATCGCACCCTTTAGACATATCAATCACTTTAAATATGTAAACAACAAATAAACCTTAATAACCAATTCAATAATTCATTACTTTAACTTAATAAAAATATTGCAAGCAATAGTCGATCGCACCATTTAGACATATAAATCACTGAAAACGTGTAAAAACAACAATTAATCTTCAATAACAAATTCAATAATTCATTACTTTGACTTAATACAATATTGCAATCAATATTCGATCGCACCCTTTAGACATATCAATCACTTTAAATGTGTAAACAATAATTAATTTTCAATACCCAATTCAATAATTCATTACTTTAACTTAATAAGATGTTGCGATCAATTGTCGATCGCATCCTTTAGACATATATATCACTGAAAATGTGTAAACAACAACAAATCTTTAATAACCAATTCGATAATTCATAACTTTTACTTAATACAATGTTTCGATCAATATTCGATCGCACCCTTTAGACATATCAATCACAATAAATGTGTGAACAGCAATTAATCTTCAAAACCCAAATTAATAATTCTTTACTTTAACTTAATACAATGTTGCGATCAATTGTCGATCGCATCCTTTAGATATATCAATAACTGAAAATGTGTAAACGATAATTAAATATCAAGAACCAATTCAATAATTCATTACTTTAACATAATACAATGTTGCGATCAATTGTCGATCGCACCCTTTAGACATATCAATCACCGAAAATGTGTAGAAACAACAATTAATCTTCAATAACTAATTCAATAATTAATTACTTTGACTTAATACAATGTTGCGATCAATAGTCGATCGCATCCTTTGGCATATCAATCACTGAAAATGTGTAAAAACAACAATTAATCTTCAATAACCAATTCAATAATTTATACTTTGACTTAATACAATGTTGCAATCAATATTCGATCGCACCCTTTAGACATATCAATCACTTTAAATATGTAAACAACAATTAAACATCAATACCCAATTCAATAATTCATTACTTTAACTTAATACAATATTGCAAGTAATAGTCGATCGTACCATTTAGACATATAAATCACTGAAAACGTGTAAAAACAACAATAAATCTTCAATAACCAATTCAATAATTCATTACTTTGACTTAATACATTGTTACGATCAATATTCGATCACACCCTTTAGACATATCAATCACTATAAATGTGTAAACAACAATTAATCTTCAAAAACCAATTCAATAATTCAATACTTTAACTTAATACAATGTTTCGATCAATTGTCGATCGCACCCTTTAGACATATCAATCACTGAAAATGTGTAAACAACAATTAAACATCAATAACCAATTCAATAATTCATTACTTTAACTTAATATAATATTGCTATCAATAGTCGATCGCATCCTTTAGACATATCAATCACTGAAAATGTGTAAAAACAACAATTAATCTTTAATAACCAATTCAATAATTCATTACTTTGACTTAATACAATGTTTCGATCAATATTCGATCGCACCCTTTAGACATATCAATCACTATAAATGTGTAAACAACAATTAATCTTCAAAAACCAATTCAATAATTCATTACTTTAACTTAGTACAATGTTGCGATCAACTGTTGATCGCACCCTTTAGACATATTTGTCACTGAAAATGTGTAAACAAAAATTAAACATCAATAACAAATTTAATAATTCATTACTTTAATTTAATTTAATGTTGCGATAAATTGTCGATCGCACCCTTTAGACTTGTCAATCACTGAAAATGTGTAAAAATAACAACTAATCTTCAATAACCAATTCAATAATTCATTACTTTAACTTAATACAATGTTGCGATCAACAGTCGATCGCACCCTTTAGACATATCAATCACTTTAAATATGTAAACAACAAATAAACCTTAATAACCAATTCAATAATTCATTACTTTAACTTAATAAAAATATTGCAAGCAATAGTCGATCGCACCATTTAGACATATAAATCACTGAAAACGTGTAAAAAAACAATTAATCTTCAATAACAAATTCAATAATTCATTACTTTGACTTAATACAATATTGCAATCAATATTCGATCGCACCCTTTAGACATATCAATCACTTTAAATGTGTAAACAATAATTAATTTTCAATACCCAATTCAATAATTCATTACTTTAACTTAATAAGATGTTGCGATCAATTGTCGATCGCATCCTTTAGACATATATATCACTGAAAATGTGTAAACAACAACAAATCTTTAATAACCAATTCGATAATTCATAACTTTTACTTAATACAATGTTTCGATCAATATTCGATCGCACCCTTTAGACATATCAATCACAATAAATGTGTGAACAGCAATTAATCTTCAAAACCCAAATTAATAATTCTTTACTTTAACTTAATACAATGTTGCGATCAATTGTCGATCGCATCCTTTAGATATATAATAACTGAAAATGTGTAAACGATAATTAAATATCAAGAACCAATTCAATAATTCATTACTTTAACATAATACAATGTTGCGATCAATTGTCGATCGCACCCTTTAGACATATCAATCACCGAAAATGTGTAGAAACAACAATTAATCTTCAATAACTAATTCAATAATTAATTACTTTGACTTAATACAATGTTGCGATCAATAGTCGATCGCATCCTTTGGCATATCAATCACTGAAAATGTGTAAAAACAACAATTAATCTCAATAACCAATTCAATAATTTATACTTTGACTTAATACAATGTTGCAATCAATATTCGATCGCACCCTTTAGACATATCAATCACTTTAAATATGTAAACAACAATTAAACATCAATACCCAATTCAATAATTCATTACTTTAACTTAATACAATATTGCAAGTAATAGTCGATCGTACCATTTAGACATATAAATCACTGAAAACGTGTAAAAACAACAATAAATCTTCAATAACCAATTCAATAATTCATTACTTTGACTTAATACATTGTTACGATCAATATTCGATCACACCCTTTAGACATATCAATCACTATAAATGTGTAAACAACAATTAATCTTCAAAAACCAATTCAATAATTCAATACTTTAACTTAATACAATGTTTCGATCAATTGTCGATCGCACCCTTTAGACATATCAATCACTGAAAATGTGTAAACAACAATTAAACATCAATAACCAATTCAATAATTCATTACTTTAACTTAATATAATATTGCTATCAATAGTCGATCGCATCCTTTAGACATATCAATCACTGAAAATGTGTAAAAACAACAATTAATCTTTAATAACCAATTCAATAATTCATTACTTTGACTTAATACATTGTAACGATCAATATTCGATCGCACCCTTTAGACATATCAATAATTTTAAATGCGTAAACAACAATTAATCTTCAATACCCAATTCAATAATTCAATACTTTAACTTAATACAATGTTGCGATCGATTGTCGATCGCACCCTTTAGACATATCAATCACTTAAAATGTGTAAACAACAATTAATCTGCAATAACCAATTCAATAATCAATACTTTGACTTAATACAATGTTGCAATCAATTGTCGGTCGCATCCTTTAGCCATATCAATCACTGAAAATGTGTAAACAACAACTAATCTTCAATAACCAATTCAATAACTCATTACTTTGACTTAATACAATGTTTCGATCAATATTCGATCGCACCCTTTAGACATATCAATCACTATAAATGTATAAATAACAATTTATCTTCAAAAACCAATTCAATAATTCATTACTTTAAGTTAATGCAATATTTCGATCAATTGTCGATCGCACCCTTTAGACATATCAATCACTGAAAATGTGTAAACAACAATTAAACATCAATAACCAATTCAATAATTCATTACTTTAACTTAATACAATGTTGCTATCAATAGTCGATCGCATCCTTTAGACATATTAATCACTGAAAATGTGTAAAAACAACAATTAATCTTCAATAACCAATTCAATAATTCATTACTTTGACTTAATACAATGTTGCGATCAATATTCGATCGCACCCTTCAGACATATCAATCACTATAAATGTGTAAACAACAATTAATCTTCAATAACCAATTCAATAATTCATTGCTTTAACTTAATACAATGTTGCGATCAATTGTCGATCGCACTTTTTAGACATATCAATCACTGAAAATGTGTAAACAAGAATTAAACATCAATAACCAATTCAATAATTCATTAATTTAACTTAATACAATGTTGCGATCAATAGTCGATCGCATCCTTTGGATATATCAATCACTGAAAATGTGTAAAAACTACAATTAATCTTCAATAACCAATTCAATAATTCATTACTTTGACTTAATACAATGTTGCAATCAATATTCGATCGCACCCTTTAGACATATCAATCACTTTAAATATGTAAACAACAATTAAACATCAATAACTAGTTCAATAATTCATTACTTTAACTTAATACAATATTGCAAGCAATAGTCGATCGTACCATTTAGACATATAAATCACTGAAAACGTGTAAAAACAACAATTAATCTTCAATAACCAATTCTATAATTCATTTCTTTGACTTAATACATTGTTACGATTAATATTCGATCGCACCCTTTAGACATATCAATCATTTTAAATGCGTAAACAACAATTAATCTTCAATACCCACTTCAATAATTCATTACTTTAACTTAATACAATATTGCGATCGATTGTCGATCGCACCCTTTAGACATATAAATCACTTAAAATGTGTAATTAACAATTAATCTGCAATAACCAATTCAATAATCATTACTTTGACTTAATACAATGTTGCAATCAATTGTCGATCGCATCATTTAGACATATCAATCATTGTAAATGTGTAAACTACAATTAATCTTCAATACCCAATTCAATAATTCATTACTTTAACTTAGTACAATGTTGAGATCAACTGTTGATCGCACCCTTAGACAAATAAGTCACTGAAAATGTGTAAACAAAAATAAAACATCAATAACAAATTTAATAATTCATTACTTTAACTTAATACAATGTTGCGATCAATTGTCGACCGCACCCTTATGACAAATCAATCACTGAAAATGTGTAAACAAAAATTAAACATCAATAACGAATTCAATAATTCATTACTTTAACTTAATACAATGTTGCGATCAATAGTCGATCACACCCTTTAGACATATCTATCACTTAAAATGTTTAAAAACAACAATTAATCAACAATAACCAATTCAATAATTCATTACTTTGACTTAATACAATGTTGTGATCAATATTCGATAGCACCCTTTAGACATATCAATCACTATAAATATGTAAACAATAATTAATCTTCAATAACCAATTCAATAATTCATTACTTTAACTTAAGACAATGTTGCGATCAATTGTCGATCGCACCCTTAAGACATATCAATCACTGAAAATGTGTAAACAACAATTAAACATCAATAACAAATTCAATAATTCATTACTTTAACTTAATACAATGTTGCTATCAATAGTCGATTGCATCCTTTAGACATATCAATCACTTAAAATGTGTAAAAACAACAATTAATCTTCAATAACCAATTCAATAATTCATTACTTTGACTTAATACAATGTTGCGATCAATATTCGATCGCACCCTTTAGAAATATCAATCATTTTAAATGCGTAAATAACAATTAATCTTCAATACCCAATTCAATAATTCATTACTTTAACTTAATACAATATTGCGATCAATTGTCGATCGCACCCGTTAGACATATCAATCACTTAAAATGTGTAAACAACAATTAATCTGCAATAACCAATTCAATAATCATTACTTTGATTTAATACAATGTTGCAATCAATATTTGATCGCACCCTTTAGACATATCAATCATTGTAAATGTGTAAACAACAATTTATCTTCAATAACCAATTCAATAACTCATTACTTTGACTTAATACAAGGTTGCGATCAATATTCGATCGCAACCTTTAGACATATCAATCACTATAAATGTGTAAACAACAACTAATCTTCAACAACCCAATTCAATAATTTATTACTTTAACTTAATACAATGTTGCGATCAATTGTCGATCGCACCCTTTAGACATATCAATCACTGAAAATGTGTAAACAACAATTAAATATCAATAACCAATTCAATAATTAATTACTATAACTTAATACTATGTTGCGATCAATAGTCGATCGCATCCTTTAGACATATCAATCACAGAAAATGTGTAAAAACAACAATTAATCTTCAATAACCAATTCAATAATTCATTACTTTGACTTAATACAATTTTGCGATCAATTTTCGATCACACCCTTTAGACATATCAATCACAGAAAATGTGTAAAAACAACAATTAATCTTCAATACCCAATTCAATAGTTCATTATTTTAATTTAATACAATGTTGCGATCAATTGTCGGTCGCATTCTTTAGACATATCAATCACTTAAAATGTGTAAACAACAGTTAATCTTCAATAACCAATTCAATAATTCATTACTTTGACTTAATACAATGTTGCGATCAATATTCGGTCGCAACCTTTAGACATATCAATCACTGTAAATGTGTAAACAACAATTAATCTTCAATGACAAATTTAATAATTCATTACTTTAAATTAATACAATATTGCGATCAATTGTCGATCGCACCCTTTAGACATATCAATCACTATAAATGTGTAAACAACAATTAATCTTCAATAACCAATTCAATAATTCATTACTTTGACTTAATACATTGTTGCGATCCATATTCGATCGCACCATTTAGACTTATCAATCAATGAAAATGTGTAAACAACAATTAAACATTAATAACCAATTCAATAATTCACTACTTTAACTTAATACTATGTTGCGATCAATTGTCGATCGCACCCTTTAGACATATCAATCACTGAAAATGTGAAAACAATAATTAAACATCAATATCCAATTCAATAATTCATTACTTTAACTTAATTCAATGTTGCGATCAATTGTCGGTCGCATCCTTTAGACATATCAATCACTGAAAATGTGTAAACAACAATAAATCTTCAATAACTAATTCAATAATTCATTACTTTGAGTCAATACAACGTTGCGATTAATATTCGATCGCACCCTTTAGACATATCAATCACTGTAAATGTATAAAAAATAAATAATCTTCTATACCGAATTCAATAATTCATTACTTTAACTTAATACAATGTTCTAATCAATTGTCGATCGCACCCTTTACACATAAGAATCACCTAAAATGTGTAAACAACAATTAATCTTCAATACCCAATTCAATAATTCATTATTTTGACTTAATACATTGTTGCGATCAATATTCGATCGCACCCTTTAGACATTTCAATCACTATAAATGTGTAAACAACAATTAATCTTCAATAACCAATTCAATAATTCATTACTTTAACTTAATACAATGTTGTGATCAATATTCGGTCGCACCCTTTAGACATATCAATCACTGTAAATGTGTAAAAAACAATTAATCTTCAATAATTAATTACTTTGACTTAATACAATGATTCGATCAATTATCGATCGCACCCTTTAGACATATGAATTGCTGAATATGTGTAACCAACAATTACTCTTTAATAACCAATTTAATAATTCATTACTTTGACTTAATACAATGCTGCGATCACGATTCTATCGCACCCTTTAGACATATCAATCACTGAAAAAATGTAAACAACAATTAATATTCAATAACAAATTCAATAATTCATTACTTTAACTTAATACAATGTTGCGATCAATTGTCGATCGCACCCTTTTGAAATATCAATCACTGAAAATGTGTAAACAACAATTACTCTTTAATAACCAATTCAATAATTCATTACTTTGACTTAATACAATGTTTCGATCCATATTCGATCGCACCCTTTAGACATATTAATCACTTAAAATGTGTAAACAACAATTAAACAATAATAACTAATTCAATAATTCACTACTTTAACTTAATACAATGTTTCTATCAATTGTCGATAGCACCCTTTTGAAATATCAATCACTGAAAATGTGTAAACGACAATTAATCTTCAATGACCAAGTCAATAGTTCATTACTTTGACTTATTACAATGTTGCTGCCAATATTCGATAGCACCCTTTAGACATATCAGTCACTGAAAATGTATAAACAATAATTAATCTTCAATATCCAATTCAATAATTTATTACTTTAACTTAATACAATGTTGCGATCAATTCCTGATTGCACCCTTTAGACATATCAATCACTGAAAATGTGTAAACAACAATGAATCTTTAATGACCAATTCAATAATTTATTACTTTCACTAAATACAATGTTGCGATCAATATTCGATCGCACCCTTTAGACATATCAATCACTGAAAATATGTAAACAACAATTAAAATTCAATAACAAATTAAAAAATTCATTACTTTAACTTAATACAATGTTGCTATCAATTGTCGATCGCACCCTTTAGACATATCAACCACTGAAAATGTGTAAACAACAATTAAACATCAATAACCAATTCAATAATTCATTACCTTGACTTAATTAGGAGTTGCGATCAATATTCACTCTCGCACCATTTAGACATATTAATCACTGTAAATGTGTAAACAACAATTAATCTTCAATACCCAATTCAAAAATACATCACTTTAACTTAATACAATGTTGCGATCAATTGTCTATCGCACCCTTTTCACATATCAATCACTGAAAATGTGTAAACAATATTTAATCTTCAATAACCAATTCAATTATTCATTACTTTGATTTAATACAATGTTGCGATCAATATTTGGTCGCACCATTTAGACATATCTGTCACTGTAAATGAGTAAACAACAATTAATCTTCTATACCCAATTAAATAATTCATTACTTTGACTTAATACAACGTTGTCATCAATTTTCGATCGCACCCTTTAGACAAATCAATCACAGAAAATGTGTAAACAACAATTTAACATCAATAACTAATTCAATAATTTATAACTTTAACTTAATACAATGTTGCGATCAATTGTCGATCGCACTCTTTAGACAAATCAATCACTGAAAATGCATAAACAACAATTAATCTTCAATAATCAATTCAATAATTCATTACTTTGACTTAATACAATGTTGCGATTAATATTCGATCGCACCCTTTAGACATATCGGTCACTGAAAATGTGTAAACATAAATTAAACATCAATAACCAATTCAACAATTCATTACTTTAACTTAATACAATGTTGCGATCAATTGTTGATCGCACCCTTTAGACATATCATTCACTGAAAATGTGTAAACAACAATTAATCTTCAATAACCATTTCAATAATTCAGTACTTTGACTTAATACAATGTTGCGATCAATATTCAGTCGCACCCTTTAGACATATCAATCAATGTAAGTCTGTAAACAATAATTAATCTTCAATACCCAATTCAATAATTCATCACTTTAACTTAATACAATGTGGCAATCAATTGTCGATCGCACTCCTTAGACAAATCAATCACTGAAAATGCATAAACAACAATTAATCTTCAATAATCAATTCAATAATTCATTTCTTTGACTTAATACAATGTTGCGATGAATATTCGATCGCACCCTTTAGACATATCAATCACTGAAAATGTGTAAACATAAATTAAACATCAATAACCAATTCAACAATTCATTACTTTAACTTAAATATTGCGATCAATTGTCGATCGCATCCTTTAGACATATCATTCACTGAAAATGTGTAAACAACAATTAATCTTCAATAACCAATTCAATAATTCAGTACTTTGACTTAATACAATGTTGCGATCAATATTCAGTCGCACCCTCTATATCAATCAATGTAAATCTGTAAACAACAATTAATCTTCAATACCCAATTCAATAATTCATCACTTTAACTTAATACAATGTGGCGATCAATTGTCGATCGCACCCATTAGACATATCACTTAATGTAAATATATAAACAAAAATTAATCTTCAATAACCAATTCAATAATTCATTACTTTGGTTTAATACAATGTTCCGATAAATATTTGGTCGCACCCTTTAGACATATCAATCACTGTTAATGTGTAAACAACAATTAATCTTCAATACCCAATTCAATAATTCATCACCTTAACTTAAAATAATTTTGCGATCTATTAGCGATCGCACCCTTTAGACATATCATTCACTGAAAATGTGTAAACAACAATTAAACATCAATAACCAATTCAATAATTCATTACTTTGACTTAATACAATGTTGCGATGAATTGTCGATCGCACCCTTGAGAAATATCAATCACTGAAAATATATGAACAACAATTAATCTTCAATAACCAATTCAATAATTCATTACTTTGACTTAAAACGATGTTGCGATCAATATTCGATCGCACACTTTAGACATATCTCAATCACTGTAAATGTGTAAAAAACAATTAAATATCAATAACCAATTCATTAATTCATTACATTAGCATAATACGATGTTGCGATCTATTGTCGATCGCACATCAATAACTGAAAATGATTAAAATCAATTAAACATCAATAACCAATTAGTTCATTATTTTAAATTAATACAATGTTGCGATCAATTATTGATCGCACCCTTTAGTCATATTATTCTCTGAAAATATGTAAACAACAATTAATCTTCAATAACCAATTCAACAATTCATTACTTTGACATAATACAATGTTGCGATCAATTGTCGATGACACCCTTTAGACATATAAATCACTGAAAATGTGTAAACCTCAATTAATCTTCAATATCCAATTCAATAATTCATTACTTTAACTTGATACAATGTTGCGATTAACTGTTGATCGCACCCTTTAGACATATCAATTATAGAAAATGTGTAAACAACAATTAATCTTCAATAACCAATTCAATAATTCATTACTTTAACTTAATTCAATTTTGCGATCAATATTCGATCGCAACCTTTAGACATATCAATCACTGAAAATGTGTAAACAACAATTAAACATAAATAACCCAAATTAATTTATTCAATACTTTAACTTAATACAATATTACGATCAATTGTCGATCGCACCCTTTAGACATATCAATCACTGAAAATGTGTAAACAACAGTTAATCTTCAATTATCGATTCAATAATTCATAACTTTGACTTAATACATTGTTGAAATCAATATTCAATCGCACCCTTAAGATATATCAATCACTAAAAATGTATAAACAACAGTTAAACATTAATAACCAATTCAATAATTCATTACTTTAACATATAACAATGTTGCGATCAATTGTCGATCGCACCCTTTAGACATATCAATCACTGAAAATGTGTAAATAACAATTAATCTTTAATAACCAATTTAATAATTCATTACTTTGACTTAATACAATGTTGCGATCAATTGTCGATCACACTCATTAGACATATCAATCACTGAAAATGTGTAAAAAACAATTAATCTTCAATACCCAATTCAATAATTCATTACTTTAACTTAATACAATGTTGCAATTAATTGTCGATCGCACCCTTTAGACATATCAAATACTGAAAATGTGTAAACAACAATTAATCTTCAATAACCAATTCAATAATTCATTACTTTGACTTAATACAATGTTGCGATCAATATTCAGTCGCACCCTTTAGACATATCAATCACTGAAAATGTGTAAACAACAATTAAAAATCAACAACCAATTCAATAATTCATTACTTTAACTTAATACAATGTTGCGATCAATTGTCGATCGCACCCTTTAGACATATCATTCATTGAAAATGTGTAAACAACAATTAAATATCAATAACAAATTCAATAATTCATTACTTTAACTTAATACAATGTTGCGATGAATTGTCGATCGCACCCTTTAGAAATATCAATCACTTTAAATGTATAACCAAAAATTTATCTTCAATAACCAATTCCATAATTCATTACTTTGACTTAATATAATGTTGCGATCAATATTTGATCGCACCCTTTAGACATATCAATCACTGAAAATGTGTAAACAACAATTCATCTTCAATACCGTATTAAATAATTCATTACTTTGACTTAATAGAATGTTGCAATCAATTATCGATCGCACCCTTTATACATATCAATCACTGAAAATGTGTAAACAACAATTAAAAATCAATGACCAATTCAATAATTCATTACTTTAACTTAATATAATGTTGCGATCAATTGTCGATCGCACCCTTTAGACATATCAATCACTGAAAATGTGTAAACACCAATTAATCTTCAATAATGAATTCAATAATTCATTACTTTGACTTAATCCAATGATGTTGCGATCAATATTCGATTGCACCCTTTAGACATATCAATCACTGAAAATGTGTAAACAACAATTAAACATCTATAACAAATTCAATAATTCATTACTTTAACTTAATACAATGTTGCGATCAATTATCGATCGCACCCTTTAGACATATCAATAACTGAAAATGTGTAAACAACAATTAAACATCAATACCCAATTCAATAATTCATTACTTTAACTTTATACAATGTTGCGATCAATTGTCGATCACACCCTTTAGACATATCAATCACTGAAAATGTGTAAATTACAATTAATCTTCAATTACCAATTCAAAAATTCATTACTTTGACTTAATACAATGTTGCGATCAATTGTCGATCACACCCTTTAGACATATCAATCACTGAAAATGTGTAAACAACAATTAATCTTCAATACCCAATTCAATAATTCATTACTTTAACTTAATACAATGTTGCGATTAGTTGTCGATCGCACCCTTTAGAAATATCAATTACTGAAAATGTGTAAACTAAACAACAATTAATCTTCAATAACCAATTCAATAATTCATTACTTTGACTTAATACAATATTGCGATCAATTGTCGATCACACCCTTTAGACATATCAATCACTGAAAATGTGTAAACAACAATTAATCTTCAATACCCAATTCAATAATTCATTACTTTAACTTAATACAATGTTGCGATTAGTTGTCAATCGCACCCTTTAGAAATATCAATTACTGAAAATGTGTAAACTAAACAACAATTATACTTCAATAACCAATTCAATAATTCATTACTTTGACATAATACAATGTTGCGATCAATATTCGATCGCCCCCTTTAGACATATCAATCACTGAAAATGTGTAAACAACAATTAATCGTCAATTACCAAATCAATAATTCATTACTTTAACTTAATACAATGTTTCGATCAATTGTCGATCGCACCCTTTCGACATATCAATCACTGAAAATGTGTAAATAACAGTTAATTTTCAATACCCAATTCAATAATTCATTACTTTGACTTAATACATTGTTGCAATCAGTATTCGATCGCACCCTTAAGATATATCAATCACTGAAAATGTGTAAACAACAATTAATCTTTAATAACCAATTCAATAATTCATTACTTTGACTTAATACAATGTTGCGATCAATATTCGATAGCACCATTTAGACATATAAATCAATGAAAATGTATAAACAATAATTTAACATCAATAACCAATTCAATAATTAATTACTTTAACTTAATACAATATTGTGATCAACTGTCGATCGCACACTTTTGACATATCAATCACTGAAAATGTGTAAACAACAATTAATCTTAAATAACCAATTCAATAATTTAATTATTTTGACTTAATACAATGTTGCAATCAATATTCGATCGCACCCTCCAGACATATCAATCACTGAAAATGTGAAAACAACAATTAAACATCAATAACCCATTCAATAATTCGTAACTTTAACTTAATACAATGTTATAATCAATTCTCGATCGCACCCTTTAGACATATCAATCACTGAAAATGTGTGAACAATAATTAATCTTCAATAACCAATTCAATAATTGAGTACTTTGACTTAATACAATGTTGCGATCAATATTCGGTCGCACCCTTTAGACATATCAATCACTGTAAATGTGTAAACAACAATTAATCGTCAATACCCAATTAAATAATTCAACACTTTAACTTAATACAATGTTGCGATCAATTGTCGATCGCACCCTTTAGACATATCAATCACAGAAAATGTGTAAAAAACATTTAATCTTCAATAACCAATTCAATAATTCATTACTTTGATTTAATGTTGCGATCAATATTTGGTCGCACCCTTTAGACATATCAATCACTGTAAATGTGTAAACAACAATTAATCTTACATACCCAATTCAATCATTCATTACTATAACTTAATATAATGTTGCGATCAATTTGTCGATCACACCGTTTAGACATATCATTCACTAAAAATGTGTAAACAACAATTAATCTTCAATACCCAATTCAATAACTCATTACTTTAACCTAATACAATGTTGCGATCAATTGTCGATCGTACCCTTTAGACATATCAATCACTGAAAATTTGTAAACAAAAATTAAATATAGATAACCAATACAATAATTTATTACTTTAACTTAATATAATGTTGCGATCAATTGTCGATTGCACCGTTTAGACATATCAATCACTGAAAATGTGTAAACAACAATAAATCTTCAATACCCAATTTAATAATTCGTTACTATAACTTAATACAATGTTGCGATCAATATTCGATCGCACCCTTTAGACATATCAATCACTGTAAATGTGTAAACAACAATTAATCTTCAATACCAAATTCAATAATTCATTAATTTAACTTAATACAATGTTGCGATTTTGATACAAGTATAGCAGAAGGTTCAATCACGCGTTCAAAAGCAAGGAAGCTGCAAGCTGAATTTCGGAACTTAGCTAATGCACAGATCTGAGTACTCAAGTATTGTCTCTTGCTTTAATAGTATTTGAATTTCTTTCCAAAAAAAAAAAGCAAAAAATAAAGAAAAAAATAAAGGAAAATAAAAAGCAAAGCAAAAAAAATAAAAGAAAAAAAGTGAAAGAAAACAATTTCAATTTGACTTCTTTATTTTGTTTGTACTCATACTTCAGATCCATATTATTGTCTGTCAAAAAAAAAAAGTAAATCAGATTCTCAAAATTGCTGATTTACTTTCTGTTCCTATCGTGATTAGTCTTTCCGTTGTCTTTCTCTCCCTTAGTTACACTACTGTGGAATTTCTTTGATTAATTGATTTGATTTCTGAAGTTCAACGAAAGGAAGCAATCTAGAGAGGTAAAAGGCATTCAAAGGCGAGCACATCAGAGGGTAAAAGCCAAAATCGAGTGCAAACACTTGTGACAATACTTTATCGAGTGAAACACGTTAGGGAGTGACGTTGTGAGGCTGTTTTCTATTTTTTTCTACTAATCTTTTTTTCTCTGCAGGTTAATAAACACTATATAATATGTCAAGATCAGAGGGTAAAGAAGGTGAGGAGACCCCTGTACCGGACACAAATTATGTATGATGCCTTTACGAGTCAATTCAGGAAGCTGCTTAGCAAGTTTGAAGAATCGGAAGTGTGGAGGAATGAGATGACTCAAACTGTGGAGGGACTTCATACTAGGAATAGGAGGAGAAGTAGACAAAACAATTCCCATCATGAGATGTCTGGGGAGGAGTCTAATGAGGATGATTCTGTTGTGAATCGAAGAGCTGAGATGAGGAACAATAGAGAAAGGCGCGATAGCAATCTTAATGCTATCAAGATGAAGATACCTGAATTCAAAGGAAGGAATGATGCTGAAACTTACTTAGAATGGGAGAGGAAGGTGGAGATGGTTTTTGCTTGCCATAACTACTCGGAGGGAAAAAAGGTAAAATTGACAGCAGTTGAATTTTCAGATTATGCTTTAGTTTGGTGGGATGAATTATTGAAGTCTAGGAGACGGAATGGTGAATACCCGATTGACTCTTGGACTGAGATGAAACGAATAATGAGGAAGAGGTTCGTTCCCTCGTATTTCTACAGGGAAGTACACCAGAAGTTGCATAAGCTTTGTCAAGGTTCAAAATCCGTGGAGGATTACTACAAGGAGATGGAGATGCTCATGATTAAAGCAAACATGGATGAGGATGTCGAAGTCACAATGGCAAGATTTTTGGGAGGTCTAAATGATGAGATTGCTGATGTAGTGGAGTTACACCCTTATGTGGAGATGGAGGAATTGGTGAATATTGCCATGAAGGTAGAGAGGCAACAAAAACAAAAGGGCAGATCCAAGAAAATTTCAAATTCTAAATCACAATGGAATTCGAACTGGTCAAAATTTGATGACAAAAGGAAGAATGAAGGGGCTGATTGCAAAGACAAAGGGCCGGAAACATCAAGGAATCTGGATAAGAAGTTTACCAATAAAAAAGGTTCTTCTAATTCCACTAATTCTGCTACCACTTCAAGGCATAGAGACATTAAGTGTTTCAAATGTCAAGGGTCTGGTCACTATGCATATGAGTGCCCAAACAAAAGAGTGATGGTAATTAAAGGTGGTGAAATTGTGTCTGGATCTGAGAAGGAAGATGAATCTGATGATGACATGCCATCTTTGGAAGATGATGAGGATATTGAATATGCTGTCCATGGTGAATCTCTTGTTGCAAGACGTGCAATAAACCTGCAAATGAAGGAC
Source organism: Cardiospermum halicacabum (assembly GCA_031304145.1). Classification (NCBI taxonomy): domain Eukaryota; kingdom Viridiplantae; phylum Streptophyta; class Magnoliopsida; order Sapindales; family Sapindaceae; genus Cardiospermum; species Cardiospermum halicacabum. The sequence continues at coordinate 3,151,491 of CM062399.1, read as the reverse complement.
GATAGTCTAGAGCAGAGGGAGAATATTTTTCATACGAGATGTTTAGTGGCGGCAAAGTGTGTAGCTTAATCATTGATGGGGGTAGTTGTACTAATGTAGCTAGTACAACTTTAGTTGAGAAGTTAGGACTGAAATGTGGTAAACACCCAAATCCATATAAGCTGCAGTGGTTGAATGATAGTGGGGAGGTAAAAGTTACTAAGCAAGTAGTTGTAGCTTTCTCGATTGGGAAGTATTCTGATGATGTTATTTGCGACGTGGTACCTATGCAGGTGGTCATATTTTATTGGGTAGACCATGGCAGTTTCACTCACCGCTGGGCCATTATTGTCATTCTTTTCTTTCACGGCCTCTTTCCTCTCATCATTTTTTTTTATCCTCACAGCCCGAATTCCCATTGGATAATTGACTCAATTTCAATTAATCTTGATATGCTTCTTTGGGTGACAAGGGTGCAAGGGTGATTTTTCTGCCATCATGATCAAAAGTTTGTAGTGGTGAGAAAAAGAAAAAAAATTGAAGTGGGGAAGAAAAATAAAGAAAAGAGTGAAACAGTGAGCCGACAGCCTAGTTTCTATGCAAAAGAGAGAGACTTGAAAAGTGCTTACTTAGGCAGGAGGGCCATGGGGGTTATTCGATTTAGGGAAGTTTTATTTTCTAACACTGACCTTGATCCGAATTTGCCTAGTGTTTTTCTATCTTTGTTGCAGGAATTTCAAGATGTATTTCCTAATGAGGTGCCCGATGGATTACCACCATTGAGAGGTATTGAACATCACATTGACCTTGTACCTGGAGCTAGCATACCAAATAGACCAGCATATAGAAGTAATCCCGAGGAAACAAATGAACTACAAAGGCTAGTGGATGAATTATTGGGCTAAAGGGTATATTAGAGAGAGCATGAGCCCATGCGCTGTACCTTTTCTATTGGTTCCAAAGAAGGATGGAACATGGAGGATGTGTGTGGATTGTCACGCCATCAACAAGATTACAGTTAAGTATCGTCATCCTATCCCTAGATTAGATGATATGCTTGAGGAATTGCATGGTGCATGTATTTTTACAAAGATTGATTTGAAAAGTGAGTACCATCAGATTAAGATGAAACCTGGTGATGAATGGAAGACAGCATTTAAGACAAAATATGGGTTATATGAGTGGTTAGTTATGCCATTTGGTTTGACTAATGCACCTAGTACTTTCATGAGATTGATGAACCATGTTTTGCGTGATTTCCTTGGCAAGTTTGTTGTTGTTTATTTTGATGATATATTGATTTACAGCAAATGCTTGAATGATCATGTTTTGCATGTTAGGGCTGTTTTGAATGAGTTATGGAAAGAAAGCTTGTTTGCAAACCTTAAGAAATGTACATTTTGCATTGATAGACTTGTGTTTTTTGGGTTTGTTGTGAGTGCACATGGCATTGAAGTTGATGATGAAAAGGTGAAAGCTATTAAAGAATGGCCAACACCTAAGTCAGTTAGTGAAGTGAGGAGTTTTCATGGTCTAGCTAGTTTTTATAGGAGGTTTGTGAGAGATTTCTCAAGTATTGTTGCTCCTTTGACTGAAATTATCAAGAAGGATGTTGGGTTCAAATGGGAAAAAGAACAAGAACAAGCATTTAGTACTTTGAAAGATAAATTGTGTTCTGCTCCAATTCTTGTTTTGCCTGATTTTAACAAAACTTTTTAAATTGAATGTGATGCCTCTGGAATTGGAATTGGTGCTGTTCTAATGCAAGAAAAATATCCAATTGCATTTTTAGTGAAAAATTGAATGGTGCCCAGCTTAGATATTCCACCTATGACAAAGAATTGTATGCTTTAATTCGAGCTTTATATGTTTGGCAACATTATTTACTTCCTAAAGAATTTGTCATACATACTGATCATGAGTCATTAAAGCATTTGAAGGGACAAGGGAAATTGAATAAGAGGCATGCTAAGTGGGTAGAATTCATCGAGGCTTTTCCATATGTGATTCGTTATAAACAGGGAAAGGAAAACATTATTGCCGATGCATTGTCTAGGAGATTCTCTTTGATCACTGCACTTTCATCTAAGTTGTTAGGATTTGAGATCTTTAAGGAAATGTATGCTAATGATGCTAATTTTGCTGCTTTGTTTGCTGCATGTGAACACGGTGCATATAATAAGTTCTATAGACTTGATGATTTTCTATTTCGAGGAAATAGGATTTGTGTACCTGTTTGTTCTATGCGTGAATTACTTGTGAGGGAATCACATAGTGGTGGTTTAATGGGTCATTTTGGTGTGCACAAAACTTTGGAGGTGTTGAGTGAGCATTTTTATTGGCCTGGAATGCGCAAGGATGTTGAGAGAGTGTGCACTAAATGTATTGCATGTAGACAAGCAAAATCCAAGTCTTTACCACATGGTTTGTATACACCTTTACCAATTCCTACTGCACCTTGGACTGATATTTCTATGGATTTTGTAATTGGTTTACCTAGGACAAAGAGAGATAGAGACAGTGTCTTTGTGGTTGTAGATCGTTTTAGCAAAATGGCACATTTCATTGCATGCCACAAAACTGAGGATGCCACTAATATTGCTTATTTATTTTTTAAAGAAGTGGTAAGGATTCATGGGGTTCCTAGATCTATTGTTTCAGATAGGGATGCGAAGTTTTTGAGTCATTTTTGGAAGATATTGTGTAGTAAGTTGGGAACTAAACTCTTATATTCTATTACTTGTCATCCACAAACGGATGGACAGACTGAGGTAGTGAATAGAACTTTAGGGACTTTGTTGCGTGCTGTTGTTGGTAAGAATCTAAAAACTTGGGAAGAATGTTTGCCTTTTATTGAATTTGCTTATAATAGGACTGTACACTCTTCCACAGGTTTCTCTCCATTTGAAGTTGTGTATGGTTTTAATCCTTCAACTGTTTTGGATTTGATGCCATTGCCTATGAGTGATATTATTAGTCAGGATGGTGAAAGCAAAGCTGCGAAGGTTAAAGCTATACATATGAAGACACGAGAGATGATTGAGAAGTGTAATAGAGCTATAGCCCAACGAGTTAACAAAGGACGAAAGGAAATGGTATTCCAACCTGGTGATTGGATTTGGGTACATTTCAGGAAGGAGAGATTTCCAAACCAAAGGAAGTCCAAGCTAGATGCAAGAGGAGACGGTCCATTCCAAGTATTGGAAAGGATTAATGATAATGCATACAAGATAGACCTGCCAGGTGAGTACAATGTGTCTCCAACATTTAATGTTTCTGATCTTTCCCCATTTGATATGCATGCAGATTCAAGGTCGAATCTTTTTGGGGAGGGGGGAATGATACAAGCATAGCAGAAGGTCCAATCTTGCGTTCAAAAGCAAGGAAGCTGCAAGCTGAATTTGGGAACTTAGCTAATGCTTATGTTGAACGAATGAATGAAGAAATTATCAAGGAAGAAGATAGAAAATCAATGGAGGCAAGAATCACCAAAATGCAGCCAGTACACTTGTGTTTGGCCTGCAGCATCTGAGAGAATGATAAGAAGTTCACCTTCTCAAAAATATGGCAGAAGGATTTTTCTACATTGATGGGCAAATACAATACTGATTCTATCATCAAATGATAGCAAAGTTAAAGATGACATCTTAAGCTTTTCAACACATCAAGAATCAACTTAGTTGGATTGGTATAGCTCAAGTTATTGCATCTGGAAGTTGGAAGAAAAGATTTAGGTGGGATTGACTAGTCATCTTTGACTGTCACAAGATTTGTTTCCTTTTCTTTTTATCTTGCAAGTCAGAATTTGGCTATTTTTAATGTCTTGATTTATTTCCTTATTTTTAGGAATTAATTAGGGTTTACAATATTTGTTCCCTATATAAAGGAACAAGACAGTTTTTGTAATCAGTTTTTTTGAGAAATTAAAAAGAGTTCTTTTCAAGAGCCATATATTGTGTGCAAGTGAGGTTGTGACTGCTTCTCTTGTTGAACCAAGAAGTTGGATCTAATTATTAAGATAATTCTGTCTTGTGTATCTTGATTCCAAGTTCTTGTACTTTCTTATCCTAATCACTTGTGTTTCTAAGGACAGGTTTCTTAGGGGTGCAATAGGGAGGGTTTTAATCATGTGTTTATCTTTGGGATCAACTGTGTGTTGGGGTTTCGGTTTCTCTATAAACCTGGGGTTTCTGCATCAGATTTATATTCGATCGCACCCGTTAGACATATCAATCACTGAAAATGTGTTAACAACAATTAAACATCAATAACCAATTCAATAATTCATTACTTTAACTTAATACAATATTGCGATCAATTGTCGATCGCACCATTTAGACATCGAATGTGATGCTTCGGGGATTGGTATAGGTGTTGTTTTGATGCAGGATAGGAAGCCAATTGCCTATTTGAGCGAAAAGTTAAATGGGGCACAGTTGAACTACTCAACCTATGACAAAGAATTGTATGCTTTGTTGAGGGCATTAGAAACTTGGCAACATTACCTGTGGCCTAAGGAATTTGTAATCCATACGGATCATGAATCTTTAAGGCATTTGAAAAGCCAAGGGAAATTGAATAAGCGACATGCGAGGTGGGTGGAATTTATTGAATCATTTCCCTACATGATTCAATATAAACAAGGTAAGGAGAATGTTGTGGCAGACGCACTTTCGAGAAGGTATGTTCTAGTTCAAAACTTCTCGGCTTTGAGCAGGTTAAAGACTTGTACACAAATGATCATAATTTTTCAAAAGTGTATGCTGCTTGTGAAAATGTCACATTCAATGACTTCTACCGACATGATGGGTATTTATTTAAAAGGGGAAAATTGTGTGTGCCTTTAAGTTCTATTAGGGAACTATTTGTGCGTGAGGCTCATAGTGGGGGTCTTATGGGGCATTTTGGAATTGAGAAGACATTGAATATTCTGCATGAACATTTTTTTTGGCCAAACATGAAAAGGGACGTTGAGAGAGTGTGTTCTTGATGTATTGCATGTAGACAAGCGAAATCAAGAGTGCAACCACATGGATTATACACTCCATTACCAATTCCTACTCATCCGTGGGTGGATTTGTCGATGGATTTTGTTTTGGGGCTCCCTATGACCAAAATAGGTAGAGATTCTATTTTTGTTGTTGTTGATAGATTCTCTAAAATGGCACATTTCATTGCGTGTCATAAAACTGATGATGCAACAAATATTGCTGATTTATTCTTTAATCATGTTGTTAAGTTGCATGGAGTGCCAAAAATGATTGTATCAGATAGGGATGTGAAATTCTTAAGCCATTTTTGGCGAGTATTGTGGTCCAAACTTGGAACTAAGTTACTGTTTTCTACCACCTGTCATCCACAAACTGATGGGCAAACTGAAGTGGTTAATCGTACATTAGGTATATTGTTGCGGGCTTGTGTTCAAAAGAATGTTTAAACATGGGAAGACTGTTTACCATTTGTTGAATTTGCATATAATCGTAGTGTGCATTCTTCTACTGGTTTTTCACCTTTTGAAATTGTTTATGGATTTAATCCACTCACACCTTTAGATTTGCTTCCTTTGCCACTAAAAGAGATTTCTAGTGTAGATGGAGTTTACAAGGCAGAGTTGGTTAAGTCTATCTATGAAAAAGCACAAAAGGAAATTGCAAAGAGAAATGAGCACTACGCATCTCAAAAGAACAAGGGGCGAAGGGTAATGAAATTCGAACCTGGTGATTGGGTTTGGGTTCATTTGCGCAAGGAAAGATTTCCTTCTAAACAGAAAACCAAGTTGGATGCCAGAGGAGATGGACCGTTTCAAGTTCTTGAAAAGATCAATGACAATACCTATAAAATTGATCTTCCAGGTGAGTATAATGTTTCAGCTTCTTTTAATGTTAGTGACCTTTCTCCTTTTAACACAGATTTTGATTCGAGGACGAATCCTCTTATGGAGGGAGGGAATGACGCGAAATCAAATGAATTTCCTCTAAATGGAAATGCTCCAACCTCACCTACTTTAGGTTTTCCCAACATGGAGAATGCCGATGGACCTGTGACAAGATCTAGAGCGAAGAAGTTGAAAGAGTTACTTCAGATTTACATTCAAAGACACATGGATGAAGGGCTGTCCATTCAGGGAACAACTAGAGATGAGAGTCTAAGCTCGGAGCAACAGCCCAAATTGGTCACTTTGATTCGGCCTAACAACTTGGACTAATCAGATAAACTGGGGATGTTTTAGATGAATGCAGAACACCGAAAATGAAGCCCACATGTTTGCATAAATTGAGCCCAGCCTGTAAATGGATATTTGATTGTCAGTTTCATCTTCCTAGAAATGTAACTCCAACATTTTAACACCACCTTTAATTCTTTAGTTGTTACAAGCAGGGATTTTATGATAGGATTTAATTAGAGTAGTTACATTTTAATATTTATGTAAGGATTTAATGCAGCATTTAGTTAGAGAGTTATTTTCCACCCTATATAAGGGGATGCTTTCCTTTGTAATAAAACAGCCTTGTTTTGAGAGTTTTAAAAGTAATAGAGAGTTAAAACTTTCTTGTGTTTTTATCTTTAAGGTGTTTGTGCAATAGAATTAATCTTTTGCAAGACAATTGAATTCCTATTTCCTTTGTTCTTGTGCTAATCTGATTTAAGGGTTTGGGAATAATATTTGACCAGGTTCTTAATCGATTTTCGTACATTTGGGTGAGGGGAAAAAATCCTTTGATTACTGTTTTGGGTTCGATTTCTTTGCAAACTTGATTTGGGGGTTTTCAAGACCTTAGTGATCTTGGGGGTTTCCGCGTCATAACCATTAAATACGTATAAATTTTATTTTAAAAAACTATATATACACTCAAATTTAGAAGCAAGTGAATTCACCAAAAAAAATTTTCTTTAGTAATTTATTTATTTTGTCCTTATTTATTAATATGAATTATAATATTTCAAGAATTTTTTTTACAAATCATAAAAAAAAATTTATTAATAATAGTAGTATCAATAAACATATATTTTATTAAATAAATTTATATTCTATTTTTTAAATAAATATTTTATTAAATATATTTAATTTTTTATTTTTAATAAATAAATAATGTATATTATCACTTGTGAAACATATTATATTTTATATATATATATATTAAAATTAAAAGGTATAGAACTATTTAAACCTTTCGAATCTTAATTTATTTAGTTTTATTAATATTTTAAAATATATAGAGGCGTTCATTTTTTTTATTCACACCTATCTATCAAGTAGAGATGAAATTCATAAGGATAAAAATTTATTATTTTATATATTTCAATAATTAATAAATCTTATATATTTATTTTTAAAGCTAAATAAATAAATTAAATAAGTATTACTATAGTAAATGTTACATTTATTTCAATTTTCAATTGGTTTCATTTTTCAATGCAATTAATTTTATTGAAAAAATCAAATATATTGTGATTTCAAATTTTGAAAAATAAATTTTTAGAGTGTCCAAAAACTCTAAATTTTATATATATTTTTTATTTCTATTTTAAAACATCACATTAATCACAATAAATCTAATTTTTATTTATATATCTTAAAAGATCATTAAAAAAAATCTTTCAAATGTAGATATTATCAGAAAAATAAGAAAAAAAAATTTCAATCAATTCCATTAAAATTTAATATATATGATTATATATTTTGGTATGTTGAGTTGTGAAAAAGGAGAAATGGTAATATCATTACAATAGTAATTTTCATGCTCTTAAAGAAATATATATGGGCCAACATACCTTATCATAATTTTTCATCTCATGTATAATTTTTTTTTTTCTCATTGTTATCCTTATCTAATTCTATATTCCACTAAGAACTTATCATAATCATTATCTATATAATTATATTTTGATTTAATTTAAATTGACATTTAAGATTGTTTTGAAGTCAAAAATGAGTTTGAATTTAAAATCTAATTAAATATTAAATAGATTTTATTTTATTGAAGAAAATAATAATAATAATAATAATATAATTTTAATATTTTATTTTTTTAATTGATCAATAATTTTGAAAAATAAAAATTAATAAAGATTTAAAATAAATTAATGGTAAATTGTTGAATTTGAATACCTAACTTTTAGGTAACTTTATAATAATATTATTTTAATAATTATTTACGAAAGTTTTGATATTTACATATTTTATTTGACTTATGTCACAATTTTTTTTCAAGAATAGAATAGATATCATATATTTTATTTATTTGTTTTTCTATAAAAAAAAAAAAAAATCTGCTGCGATCATGTCCAATTTCATTCTCAATGGACTACGGACTTAATTAGTTTGGATAAATAATATGTAGTTTAAACGGGTATTAAATTTAATAATTATATCCATATCAAATGTTGGCGAATTTGATTACATATGTAAAATTTATTTCAATAATATTAGATTTTTATGTGAAAAAAAATAATTTTTAAAATTTATTTATAATTTTTATATATTTATTATTATTATTTTAAAAATAAAAATATTGACGGTGCGTCTCGCACGGGCCTCTATACTAGTTATAATAAAAATAAAATGAAAGATAACTTCTAATTATTTTTATAATTCTCAACTTTAATATATACATATATAAAATAGCTAAAAATATTATTTTAAAAATAGTAATAATATTTAAATTTAATCATCTCCCTAAAAAAAAAAAAAAAAAAAAAAAAAAAGCCAAACACATGAAATTAGCCCATAAATCACACGAATTCGATTGTTCTAGTTCTAGGTTGTTTTCTAGTAGCTTAATAGACTGGACTAAGGCCCATGCAATTAAAGCCCATAATACATATAACATCTCGACTCGAGCAGAGCAAATTCCCGCCACCTCCCTTGCTCGCATTTTAAAAACCCTAATTCCTCTCCCAACTTCGCAGCACAAGCGGCTATTTCAATCACAACACCTGGAGAGCAGCTCCCGAGCTTGCTTGTGCAATGCCGCTTGTATAATCGGTAAATCAGTCCCTTTTCTCCTCGTTCATTTGTGTATAGTGTTTAGAAACTGTGGTTGCAATAGTTTTCTATGTTATACTCGGCGACATGGACATGATGGCAAAGTAAAAGGTCTGAGTAGGAAGGTCGACGGTGGCGGTTATGGTGTTAGAATTGCGAGAGTTTTAAAGGGAGAGGGCCCCTGTCCTTGTTTGAGTCATGACATTGCGACTTTCGCAACCTCTCCTACATGAATTGGGTTGTATGAAAAGGCGTGGGCTGCATTCTAGTATTGAATGTTAGTCTAGACTTCTCCCTACATTGTGTTCTCGTAGTTTTGATATCTATTTTCCGCTGCTGTTCTTCTTGCAGTGATCATACCTTCATGCTGATCCTATATGCCTATTTGTTTCCATTTTCTTTGCTGCTTGGAGAAAGAAATGTGTTTGTTTGTTTGTTTGTTGTTTGTTAGGGTTTTGCTTTTTTCATTTAGATATTTGTTTGATGAATGATATAGTCCTAGCTTTGATTTGATATTCAGTTTTGATTTTTGACATTGTTTAGCATTTGCATTTCTGTTTCTCTCCAGCAGTAGATTCCTAGATGTGTTTTGCATTTAAGATTAAAATTGGCTGGACCAATTGTTAGTTCTGTCTTTTCGTTAGAGTTCTTTTTCCTTATAAACTTAGATAAGAGTATTGATTTGGTAGAAGTTGCATTGCACACTGTGAGTAATGCAGCAGCTTAGTCCTTTCAAAGCCTTCCTTCTCCCAGCTGAAAGTTATTGAGTTGTTCATCGGTACAGGTTTGTGCTTTAGTGCTTTATTTATATTGGTGCTTATTAGACTGCCTGTAGCTAGTAGGCTTAAGTTTTCATTTCTTATTGGATAATAGTGTTGCAGTTTTGCTTGTACTACTAAATCAATTCAAGACTGTAAATTTTAGAGATGGTCAATGGTTTCCTTAACTAGATGAATTAACTTGATGTTTCTTTCATATGATTGAATATGAATAGGTATTTAGAAATTCTGAAATGGCAAATTCGGTACAAGTCTTTTATGATATGTGCTATTGTGAGCCTCAAATCTTCATAAGAAAAATGTATGTGTCATTGTTAGCTTTCAATACTCTTATCCACTCCACTCTGTCCTTTTCCTCACCATGCTATTTGCTCTTTATATTATTATATATATTTCTATTGTTATTTTCCTTTCTATTGCATCCCATTCCTTTTAAATTTCTCTCCATGTATTATTCCAATAAAACATATCATAGAAGGGTTGGTTAATTTGACAAATTTTAATTTCATTTCAGCATTGGAAATATGTTATTCTGTATGATTGATCTATCAATTTGATTTGTGGACTTTGTAAGATATTTTTGTTAAACCAGAAAATTTAATATTTTTTAAACAGCTATATTCAAATCAATTTACCTTTCCAAGTGTTGAAAATGAAGGTCTTGCCAACTGCAAAATATTTTGTTGGGACACGTTTATTGTGCTTCCAAATGTTATTGTATTCATTATTTATTCAGGAAAATTTTGGTCCCTTTCATCATCACATGCTTATGCTGCATTCATTTTCAATCTCTTCATGGACCTCCAAACCATTGTCTAAATTTGTATAAGTGGGGGCCGGTCTGCTGGTTGCACCATTACTAAGAGTAGTTCTGTATCTATCACTACTTTTGAATGCCTCCATCTTATAAGATATTGTAATGCTTTAAAGTGCATAGGTGAATGATCTTTTCCTCTCTACTTTAACTACTTCATTCAACTTTTTCTTCCATCATAAGTGTTTTGTCCAAATAGATCATGTGGTAGATTATGGATAGAATCTGCACACACAACAGATCTACACTAACACAGAACCAAGTAGAAACATGTAGATGAAACATTACACTTTCTAATTGCTTTTCGACAGATCAAATAGATTGTGAGTTTGGTTTAAACAGAGGTCATGCATGACCTCCTTTCCCATAACATTTGCAATTGCAGGTCTCTGATTGGTTTGGCGTTTGAGACTCAGTCATTGGCCTTTCAACAAAAATACAGTAATCTGGTTGGTAAGTTCTGACCAACCCTACACTACATTACATGCACTTTGTTTCCCTCTATATAAAGTATCATTTTTCTGGGCATGTGGAATATATGGTCCATAGCTTGGTTGACACATGAGGAAAAAGAACCTATTGTTTAATTTAGCTTTTTAATAGATAGAGTTTAGTATTGTTTATTAGTTTTGTCCTGTTTTAGTATAATTTAAGCTTAAAAACAATCTAATACCGCCCCACTTATGCCAATTAAGTGGTTGTTATATGGTCCCAAATCCATTGTCCTATTTAAGTAGTGGCCATTTAGTTGACTTTGTTATTCTTTATTATTTTGTTGTAATTAATGTTTGTTTTGAATGTTTTGTGTCTCCTTTATCCTTCAAATGCTACGGTTGACGTAGAAAAGCCTACTAATATTATATTAACATAGCTAAATCCTGGAATTACTCCAATTCACTAATTGAAAAATTTGTCAGTTTTGAAATAGATTTGTAATATTTACTTTTGACATTCATTTTTATTCTACTATTTCATTTTTGTTGTATTCTTTTTTTCTGTTTTCAACTATTTAGTTCAAAGATATTTTTAAATTGTTTTCTAAAATAACACTGTGTTTATACAAATTATTTCCACAATATAAATTTTTGAAGTATATTTTTTTATAATAGGATAGTATAACTTTTAAATATGCATTCGTTTTTTTTTTTTTTAAGAAGGGAATCATCAAGCAGTGATAGAAAAGAGTATGCAAGCTAAGAAGTCAGCAACCTTAAAAGATACATCCAGATTACATAATATAGAGAGAGTTTATCGGTGATGTCTTTTATAATGAACTTTGGTTTCACAGGAGCTGAAATTGGATTGTGAATTGCCTGTAATGAATTTCAGTTTTGCTATTGAAACTGGATTGTGGATTGTGAATTGCTCTAATTATTAAAGTGAAAGTTATTCATATTAGAAAAAAATAAATATTTTATAGTTTGAGATTAAAATTCAGTAACTCTTCTAAACATGCCCAAAAGGAAAATAGAAGGATAATACAATACCAAACGAATTTATATATTTTTTTAATTTAAATAAATATGACATTTGAAAGTGTTTGAACTCACTTGACATTTGAAAATATTATCTCGATATGAATGGGACATAGGCTTAATAATTTGGTCTACTTCTTCTAGTAGGTCTTAATTAGAATTAGAACTAAAAATAATTTGATACCATCTAATCACGTGGTTAATTTCAATCCCTTGATACGGCAACGGCCATTAATTGTCCAAATAAACATTCCCACTATGTTCCATTCATGTTTATAATCATGTCATTCTTAGAGTAGACAAATGGCTGTAGGACAATATTTTACGTTTTTAGACAATCTTCTATTAGATTATTGTTTCTTTCCATCGAATTATTTTTATCTAACTTATAGCTGATTTGATCTTATTATCTCCTCCTTATCCCATTTGAATAACCACAAAAAAAAAAAAAAAAAAAAAAAAAAAGTCCTTAAATATTCTGTTAAAAACTGTAATAATTTCCCTCACCACCCTTTACATAATTGATGTAATTTCACGTGATTTTTTATTCTCTATCCAAATATTCGTGTTCTTCTCGTCAACAAATTGTTTAAATTATATTTGGTGGAATTTTTAAAAATTTACGCGATAAAAAGTGTTCAAGGAGACAAGCACTCTTTTATCTTTTCATACTATGATCATGAATCCTGGATGGGTCTGGGTGCTCGGATGGAAAATCATAATTCAAAAATTGGATGGAAAGTGTGATATAACTCTTCTTTATTTCTTATTTTATTTTATTTTTTTATTATTATTATGTTCACATTTGTGACTTCATCTTCCTTGATCATATAAGTACCATAAATCATGAGGGAGTTTTGAGTTAGGGTAGGTTGATAAATATATCATGTCTAGATGGATGTTTTTCCCTCTATTATGTCTAAGTTTATAAATCACCTTTGTATGTGAAATCTGAGAATTCAACGAAGAAAAAATGTATAGTGAACAAGTAACCAAAGGATCAACAACAACACCGAATGCGTCAATTGAGAATATGGAAAATTAATAGTTTGGTCGGCCTGTTTAACATGAAGTTCTGTCAGTTTCTATCATGTTTAATGAGATAATAATCTAATTTAATCAAGTTTCTATCATGTTTAATGAGATAAGAATCTAATTTAATCAAATAGATTCGTCTCACCTAGATGGAAAAATGTTCAACAAGCTTAGAGGAGTCCGTGTCACCAATCAAATATTTTTCGATTGAGTATTGAACTTTGGATCGAATTTTGAACTCCTATTCTTTTAAGATTAAAATCAACTTCAAAAATTTCTTTGTATTTAATTTCTAAATCTGTGATGTTTTGTCACCGAGAATTTTAGTGATAACAATATTAAAATAAAAAAAATTCAAACATAAAAGCAGCAATCCATTGAAATTATGCAACAGGAATTATGTATAAATAAAATAAATTTGTTATTGGGGGAGAATTGAATAGGTAAGAAAGTTAAAACCATAGATAAAAATTAAAATTTATTGATAAGAGAGATGAGAAAAATTAAAATTAATATGAGAAAAGAAATGATAGAATTGAAATATTAGATGTTGTATCTGTTTTATTCTTGCAGATTTTAGTAATATAAAAAATAATAATAATAATAAATAATTTTTCTTAAAAAATTATAATTATATTTATTTATATAAAATTAATTAATAATTCGATGATCATTCAAGTTTGCACGTGGTATTAAAAAATTTAAATTTAAATAATTTTTAATTACTAATTTATTTAATAATTTCAATTAATATTTTAATACAATGTAATTTTTTTAAAGTTATTTAAAATTATAGAAATTAAAAATTTTAAAGTAATTAAAAATATGGTAAATTGTAGGTACATTAAATGAAAAATAGGATAAGATCGAAGGAAAGTAAAGTAAAAGAGATTCTTGAAAGGTGAACGAACACATAAATTAGGACCATAAACATAATAGCATGTTATGACACTACTGAGTGAAAATGAAAGGATACTGAGCAAAAAGTTCATTGAAAAACAAAACTAATAACATAGGAGCAGACATCTAGTAACTTTGTTGTCAGAGCATCTTCAATGGAAACTTTAAATTAAAAATTATATAAAAAATGACATATACCACTAAATAAAAGAAAAAGAAATTTATTTTTTAAAATAATATTTAATTGATAAATAACTTAAAATCTATTATTTTTATTAAAATATTTTTTTTAATTATTAAAATTAAAAAATAAAAATAAAAATTTATATATAAATAAGAGAAACTTATATCTTTTTATATTTTTACCATTGAAAAATATTTTAAATACTTGAATCGGGGACTACCTATTATATATTTAATAGATATGTATATATTCAAGATCTTTATTTTAATTACTAATTTAATATAGGTTAGTTTTTTTAAAAATAATTAAAAAATTAATTTTTATTTAATTTATTTAATTAAATGGATGGATGGTATAATGTAATCCATTTAATTATCATGTTTATTTTATGAATTTAATTGGTAGCATAAATTTATTATTATTATTATTATTATTATTATTATTATTATTATTATTATTATTATTATTATTATTATTATTATATTTTTTTTTTATGGTTTTGGAATCCTTGGCGTGTTTTCCGATAACCATGCGTATAATATAGTATAGTTACGTCTCATGCAAAGACAACCCTACTCTAGTCTAACCGACTTAATTACATTTGACTTTTTACATAAAACTACCAAATTATCTCATTCCAATAAATAATAATAATCCCCATATTCACCACATATTATTAATATTTTTCCAAACCCCAAAATTCACTAACCACAAATATAAAATTAGTTAAAAAAATAATTAATCAAAATAAAAAGTATTAAAACGTGTCACGCAATACAAACTTACATTTCATCAACTGTTCACCAAACCAAAACTTTCTCGAAAACGAATCTCTTGTTTTTTTCTTCTTATAATTCAAATATAAACATTAAACATTACACTCAAAAACAACAATTTAATCGTTAAATCCACTCTTTTTTTTTTCTCAACCAGTTCAAATTGAAGAAGACAGATAAATGAAAGGCTTGTATTCACTTATCCATAAAAATATCATTTTCAAATGAATTATTCATTTTTGTTATTTTTTAATATTTACATAGTTTTTGTCCATAAATGGAAATGTGTTCGGTCCAGTAAAAACCTGTAAAGACAGTGAATTGATGAAGTGTAGTTTTCAACACAGACTGTGTAATATCGACGCCCATACCTGACACACTAACCAATTTGCAATTGTAATGGTTTTGTTTGATTTTTCTTTTTGGAGGTATTGGATTGTATGTAATTTAATATTCTAAAAGGTTTTGGAAAAATACACAATCTAAATGAACATAAAACAATTTTTACTATTTGATTAATAGTTATGTCTATTGCAGACAAGGTTTAAAACAAAAGACCATGTTTATGATTAATTTTTTATAACAATGAAATTCCAAGACGGCAAAGGTGGTTTTATTTAATTTCTTATATATATTCCAACTATTATATAAATTTAATAGGGGTAGAGAGATATTTAATCGAGTTGGAGCTCATGTAAACTCGAATTTATATAATATATTGAAAATTTAAGTACGATTCGGGATTGTAAACTATTTTATTTTTTATATTTAAATTTAATTTGAATTAATAAATAAATTTTAAAATCCAAATTAAAAAATCTATTATAATAAAAATATATAAATATAAATAATATATTAAACTTTGATTTATTAAACTCGTGTATTTTTATAATATAATTTAAAATTTGATAATTAATAAATTTAGATTCCAACTCGATATATTATAACATTATCAAAATTTATTTTAAATAGTCGAATTCGAACCGTTACTAGAGCAGAATAAAATTATTTCACTATTAGCCTGCACAAGTGAAGGAGGAGTTTGGGTAGAGAATTATGAGAATGTCGACTTTCTAAAAGTGATATTTTATGACGATAGGTACAAGTCTACTCCAGTGAGAATATTCACTTCCTCATATGAACAATGTGTTTTTTCATATGCCAATTTTAAGTCAATTGTTAAATCATATTGTCTCCCTATAAGGGATGTGAAAAGATTCAAGTTTCAACTTTGCATGGAAAAGTGGGGATAACCACAAAATGTTATTTAAAAAAATGAATTTTGTTATTAAAAAGGGCATTGGATTTGGAATAGATAAATCCAAATATTATTCTAAATTTTGTATAAACAAATTATATTTAAATATATTAATGACGGGATGGATAAAATACTACTAGTAGTGCCAGGCTAGCTATGGACCTCATACCTACTGTTTATGATACGAAGTAATTCGAAAACCTTAAAAAGATATTTTGAATTATTGAAAAAAAAAAATTAAAAAGGCATGGATTATGACTTAACAAAATTTGCCATACATAACCACACATTTCACGTTACATGTTCCTTTCATTAATTCAAAACTTTGAATAATTAATAATATCTAGTCGGAAAACAAACTCTCATATATATATATATATATATATATATATATATATTCAGAAAATTTTAAATAATGGCTAATTCTTTTATTAATAATTTAATAATTTTAAATAATTTATAATAATTTTTAAGTTATAATTTTTAAATATTTATTTTATTTAAGTTTATATAAATTACAACAATTTTATATATATTTAAATTTAATAATATTGATAATTATTGTAAATACCATTGAATAGTGTGAAGTATTTTAAATATTTTTTTATTTAATATTATATATGTTTAATTAGTTTATATAAAATAAATATTAACAATTAAAATTGAAATATAATATATTTTAAATAAAATTTATAAAATAATAAAATATTTTATTATTTATATCTAACAATTATTTTGAGTGTATAGTAATTTTATCAACAATTATTTATAATTTTTTAATAATACAATAAAAGTTAATAATTAATTATCACCTCACAAACTAATCCAACACTTAATACATTAAATAGGAAATATCTTAATGTTGATGCCTCCCTCTCCCTCTCCCTCTCAACAAATGAGGAGTCAGTATGCATATTGTGTAGCATTTAGTGAATAAGACTTGCATGTGTTTGATATTTTCATACTCGTCACAGACACCTTCCAATCAAATTGTTTAAATCAAATTTCAGAAGAAATAGTTTCGAAGTATATAGTTTGGAGTGTTTAAATCAAATTCAATATTAAAGACATAGAAAGGTGGAGTTTTAAACTATATTTTGAGTATTTTTTTTATCGTGTTTCTCTATCAGCATATACTATTTTATATTTTTTTTATTAAAATATCATCTTTAATTTAGATTAATTTTAAAAATTTATCAAACTAAATAAATTATGGAAGATAGATTATTTTATTAATTAATTTATTTTTTTTAATGTATAAATTTAAAAGAAATTTGTATTGAAGATGGTCTGAGTAAAAAATTATTACATCTTTCATCTCATTGGTTTCTTGCATTGAAAATGGTCCGAGGAAAAAGTTATTAGATCTCTGATTCCAATTCATCTTATTGGTTTCATTTTTCAATGAATCTTTTGCTCAATGCTATTATGTTTCTGGTCCTAGTTCATCTGGTAGGTTATCTTTTCAAGGAACCTACTGTTGTTTCTTTCAATTTTTGTTGATCTTATCTATTCTTCATTTAATGTTCAGATAATTTTACCATGATTTTTTAATTAGTATTTTTATTTTTAATTTTTATAATTTTAAATGTAATATAATTATTAAAAAATTAAACAATAAAAAAAAAATCGATAAAAATTACTAAATAAATTAGTAGTTATAATGAAAAAAATGGTATCATCTAATAATTATTTTAATATCACATATTTACTAAAGTTTTATTTATTTCTAAAATAAATATTAAATATATAGTTATTTACTTTTTAAAATTATAATTAATATTTTTTATAATAAATGAGATAATAAGAAAATAAATAAAATTTAATTGAAAATTTAAATTGTTAAATAATTTTAAAATATATAAATAAGTTTTTTTAAATAAGTTATTATTATTTTAATTTAAATAAAATCATAATACTAAATTTGCAATAAAAGTAATAATAATAATAATTTTTTTTGTTTTATCTATTGTAAAATTATATATGTATAGAGAGAGGGAAGGGTATCATTCTGAATTGCTTTACTTATTAGATTTCTGATCCTAGTTCATGTGATTGGTTTTGTTTTCCAATGAATCTTTTACTCAGCATCTATCTATTTTCATCGGCATGTCATACTATTATGTTTCTGGTCCTAATTCACGTGCATTCTTTCAATTTTCTTGATGTTATCGCTTCTTCATTTAATATTTCAGACTGTAAATTTTTTAATATATTTTTTTTACAGATTTTAATTTTTATAATTCTAAATGTAATATAATTTTACATAATGACAATTTTTATTTACTAAAATTACTAAATAAATTAGTAGCTATGATGAAAAACATTGCGCCATCTAATAATTATTTTATTATCATACATTTACTAAAAAGTTATTTATTTCCAAAATAAAAATTAAATACATGCTTAAATACTTTTAAAACTAAAATTAATTTTTTTAATAATAAATGAATGAATAGAGAATTGAAAAAAAAAATTGATAAATAAATTTAAAAAGACTATATATTTGAAACAAATCATTTTACTTTAATATTTTATTATTTTAATTTAAATAATATTATAATATTAAATTTTTCAATAAAAATGGTAAAAATAATATATTTTTATATTTATTGTAAAATTATATGTATATATATAGAGAGAAGTGTCATTTTGAATGGAAGCAAAAATTTTTGTTATTATTTTTTTTATAGTCATAAGAATATTAAAGTAACAAAAAATACAAATTTAAAAATAAAAAATAATTTTTATATTTGTTTAGAATCATATATTTGAAATTATAAAATAAAACTATATAAATTTACAAAATAATATATATAATTTTGTATATTTTTTATTTATACTTATATATATAATTTAATAGTTATATTTATTGCACAAATGATTCAAATTTGTTCATAATTGTATTTTAAAATAAAATTTACTATTTTTGCTAAAATTTATAAATACATTATTTAAAAATAAATAATTATTTATTCTAAAATAACTATTATTCATATTTTTCACATAAAATATAAATTAAACCATAAAAGTTTCTCTTACATAAAAAAATATTTTGTAAAAAATGGTAAATAATAAATTTTATTTATTTAAAATATAAATTTAAAAATATATAAATAAAATAAATAGAAGACATCAAATTATTTTTTATTTATTTATTTTTAATATATAAATTTATAATTTAAAAGAAATTTACACTAAAAATAATATATAAAAAAGTTTTTAAATATCTACTCTGTCTAATATGGTGAGAGAAAAAAAGTTATTAGATCTCTCATCTGATTCTAATTTGATTCGTTTAATTTTTCAATGAATCTTTTATTTAATACCTTGTCCCAGTTCATTCAAGACACAGTTTACTCTCTATTTTTTATTTTAATTTTAATTTTTTATTTTCTCAATTTAGTATATGTATACTTTTACCATGAATATTTTAATTATTTTATTTTTTAACCGATTTTAATTGTTATAAATAACAAAAAATTAATTAAAATTACTAAATATAATTTAAAAAATTTACATAATAACAAAAATTAATTAAAATTACTAAATAAATTAGTAATTGTAATAAAAAATGGTGTCATTTAATAATTTTTTATATTATAAATTTACTAAAATTTTATTTATTTCAAAAATAAAAATTAAATATATACTTATTTACTTTTTAAAACTATAATTTATATTTTCGATAATAAATGAACGAATAAAGAATAAAAAAATTAAATACAAATAAAAATTAAAGATTCATAAATAAATTTAAATATATAAATAAAAACAGGAATAACTTTTAATTTTTTTAAGACTATATTTAATTAATCGCTATAAAGAGAAAAATATAAACTACTTCTCAAAATAAATTTAATGTTTTATTAATATTTTTTTAATTTTAAATAAAATTATAATATTAAATTTATCAGGTAAAAATAATATATTCTTCTTGATTAAAATTATATATATATGTATCATTTTAGATTAATTTTTTAGTCATTAAAAAAATAAAATAACAATAAATACAGTTCTAAAATTACAAAAATATTTAAACAATTTTAGTTTTATTTAGAATTATATATTTGAAATTATAAGAATCAGACTAGTAATTTTTTTTTCAAAAAAATATAATTTCAGATAATTTTAATTTTCACTTATAATTTTTCTATATATATATATTATTTAATATTTTATATTGATGTAGAAATTTCTTAAATTTATTCGCAATTATATATTTAAAATAAATTTTACAAATGTATAAATTTACTAAAACATATTATTTAAAAATAAATAATTATTTATTCTAATAAATTATTTTATAGTATATTTTTACATAAAAATATAAATTTAATAATATATATATGTTTATATATATAAATAGAAGGCATAAAATGCCATCTATCATCTCACTGTTAAATCTCCGCCCTTCCTTCCTTATCACACACACCCCACCTCTCCCTCTCTCTCTTCTCTATCATTTCATTTCAATCTTCTATTCTCTTCTGTTATCCAAATACTCTCTCAACACACTCTGTAATGCTCTCTTCATCTTCAACTCCAACTCCTACTTTAGATTCCACTTCGCACTTCCTTTGATTATTAAACAATCTCCAACTGTTTCTGCATAAACAACTTTCAGCTCAGTGAACTCAAAAATGGCTCCAAGGAACACCCGCGGCAAAGCTAAATCCGATAAGAAGAAGAAGGAAGAGAAAGGTTCAATCTCTCTCTCTTTTTTTTTTTTTTCATTATTTTTAAAATAATTAAAAAATATATTTTAAATTAATTAATTAATATTCGTGTTACACGTCCACAGTGCTTCCGGTTGTTATGGACATCACGGTGGAGCTTCCCGACGAGACTCGTGTAATCTTAAAGGTTGGTAACAATATTCATGTCATGACTCTCGTGTGTGTGGTTTTGAAGAAACAAAGTATTCAAAACAATTAATTTTATATTTGTTTGTTGCATTTTCTCACCAACTGTGTGACGCTACTGTTTCTGTCGTCTCACTCTTCACCTCTCTTAAGGAATCTTTATCTTCATTATTCTCTACAATTTTTTCTTTTTTTCTTGCGTATTGGTATTGATATTGGATTGTAAAGTGACGTCGTTTTCCGTATTTCATGTATTAATTTATTTATTAATAAAATAACTAACTTTGATTATTATTTTTTTTAACAGGGGATATCTACAGATAGAATTATTGACGTCCGTCGCCTTCTTTGTGTCCATACAGATACTTGCAATATCACCAATTTTTCACTGTCCCACGAGGTCTGTTCTACAAATTTATTTCTTATTATAAACATTTTTTTTAATTTATTAATTTAATTTAATTTTATTTTACAGATACGTGGACCGCGGTTAAAAGACACGGTAGATATTTCAATACTGAAGCCATGCGTGCTCCGTTTAACCGAAGGTAAAAATAATTTTTAACAGTGGTTTAAGACGTCCCGTGAGGTAAAACTCAAATCGGCGCCATAGAGCGGGGGCGTTTTGCGGTTAACGGCTAGTTGTTGAGTTGTTACGTTTTTGTGTTTACAGAGGATTACGATGAAGAGCGAGCGGTGGCTCACATTAGACGAGTGTTGGATCTGGTGTCGTCCACGGCTTGCTTTGGTCCGTCGGGGACGACGAAGGATGCTGCGAAGTCTGATGGTGGACGGAATAATGGTCAGGAGAATAAGAGTGTCAAGAAATCAGCTGCGAAACAGAAGAAAGATGAGCAGTCACCGCGAACGACACTGCCGGTTAAATCTTCAAAGTCGATGGATGTTGCCGCGGTTGATGGAGATGGAGAGATGAGCCACTCTTGCCCTAAGCTCGGCAGTTTTTACGAGTTCTTCTCTCTTTCTCATCTCACTCCTCCAATCCAGTGTAATTTTTTTTTTCTACTTCATTTCTTTGCTTTCTATGTCTTGAATTAGCATTGCATGTCCTGCCTCTCTGTCGATTTTGTATGGTGTTTCTTTTAATGGATGTGGTTAAGCGATTACATTTCCTATAAACAAAATGATGAAGATTGTGAATGTTTATGTGAATTTTGCAGTTATTAGGAGAACGAACAAACGGCAAGTGGATGAGATTTCTGCTGATGATCATCTGTTTTCTATTGATGTAAGACAGCTGTGTAATTCCTCAGCAAGTTAACTAATGATATTTGCGGCTGATAATGTTTTTCCTTCGCTTAATATTTCATATGGGTTCATTGAGCTGTTTTGTTAATTTTTTCAGGTGAAGCTTTGCAATGGAAAGGTGGTTCAGGTTGAAGTTTGCGGGAAGGGGTTTTATAGCATAGGAAAGCAGTGGATCCTATGTCACAACCTTGTTGATTTGTTGCGGCAGCTTAGCAGAGCCTTTGACAATGTTGGTTTTCTGCTGTATTTATTCATTTGTGATCATTGATGTAGCTGAAATTTGTATATCATCCCTTATGATGTATCAAAAACTATTGAATGCTAAAATTTGGGGTATTGTTAATTTCCTGTTTTGTAGGCTTTTGAGGAACTCATGAAAGCATTTTCAGAACGTAATAAGGTAAACAGTATGATTGTTCTTTTAATTCATTTTATTTGTGAAAAACTTTTATTACTTTAACTGAGATTGCAAATAATTTGACGAAGAAGACTAAGTTGGTGAGTGTAGGTGGCATTTTTGTTCTATTTTATGTTGATTAGTTTGTTTTTTTCTTTGTTCTTTGCAGTTTGGAAATCTTCCTTATGGCTTCCGAGCAAACACGTGGCTCATTCCTCCCATTGCAGCTCAAGCGCCATCAAATTTCCCTCCTCTTCCCGTTGAGGATGAAACATGGAGAGGACACGGGGGTGGTTTAGGAAGAGATGGAGAATATGATTTGATACCTTGGGGACATGAGTTTTCTTTACTTGCATCTATGCCATGCAAGACAGTGGAGGAGAGGCAGGTCCGTGATAGGAAAGCATTTCTTCTTCATAGCTTATTTGTTGACGTTGCAATATTCAGATCGATCAAGACTATGAAACATGTAATGGAAAAACCAGATTTAATCTGTTCAACCAACTGTGAATATATTGAGGAAGTTGGGGATTTGAACATCATAGTAATGAAAGATGCTAGGAATGCAAGCTTTAAGGTGGACACCAAAATTGATGGATCTCGGGCAACTGGAGTAGGCCAAAAGAATCTTGTGGAGAGAAATATCTTGAAAGGGATTACTGCTGATGAAAACACTGCTGCTCATGTAAGATTAAAATCATATAATTTATAATGTCTTTTCCCACTTATTTAAATGATGGGAAAGCACTAAATTCACTTATTAAACTTTTACATTTTGGGTGCAGGACGTTGCTACCCTCGGTGTTATCAATATAAGGTACTGTGGTTACATAGCTGTTGTCAAAATTAAGAAAAGAGAAAACAAGAAAGGCAGTCCTCTATCTCAAAGTATTGAAATTGAACAGCCTGAAGGCGGTGCTAATGCCCTGAATATCAACAGGTTTGTTTTGAACACAACAATATGTTGAAACAATATGTGTGTATTTGCCTTTAAAGCAGTATGATATTTCAACTAATTGTTTGTTTTGAAATACGATCATGTATGCTCAAAATGTTTAAGCTATACCCAAATGTAAGGTGTAAATGGATGCACTCCTGGTTTCTCTTTGAGGGCAAGTTCAATTTATTTAGTCAATAGAGGACCCATATATATGATGTTATTTGCTGTGTTTTGTTATTAGTAATTTGAAATCATTAAGTCAAAGCTGATAAGTTTTGCAAGCTGAAACCACTCGTTTTTAATCCCAACACCAGCCCTTTTCCTTCATCTTGCATCTTTAACATGTTTTTTATTCCAGTATATATTTGAAACGAAATTTGTTATGTATGGTGAATTTTGTTTTTCTTTTTGTTGTGCTATTATGTGTGTGAACTTTTGGTGTTTCCATGGCCATTTTGTACAATTAGCAAAAAGTCTGAGTAGTGTCAATTTGTTTTCAGTTTGAGATTACTTCTCCACAAAACATCATTAGAACACAATAAACCGGCAATGCATTTGCACCCTTCAGAACGTGAAGAGATCAAGGCTTCCCAAGCATTCATGGAGAGATTGCTAGAAGAGAGTATTGCTAAACTTGAAGAAGAGAGTCCAGAGCAGGACAATTTTGTGAGATGGGAACTTGGAGCTTGCTGGATACAGCATTTGCAAGACCAAAAGAATGCAGAAAAGGATAAGAAGCCATCACATGAGAAGGCTAAGAATGAAATGAAAGTCGAGGGTCTTGGTACACCTCTTAGGTCGCTTAAGAATAAGAAGAAAAAAATGGATGGAAGCAATCAAAAGATGCTATCTGAAAATGTAAATGCCCATTCTACGGACAATTCTGAGAATGCTATTTCAGCTTCTGAGCTTGAAGCAAGTGCCAAAGAAAATGAACTAGCATTAAAGGAAATGTTGACTGAAGCAGCCTTTGCTCGGTTGAAAGAATCAGACACTGGACTTCATCTTAAGGTAACTTCAATTGCTACCATTATAAGGGGAGTTATTTTTTTCCCGTTATATTTTGCCATGCGTACTAAGCTGCCATTTATTCAACAGTCTTTGCAGGAGTTAGTTAACTTGTCTCACAAATATTATGTGGACGTTGCTCTCCCCAAATTGGTAATTACGAGCTATCTCTTAATTTACGGAACATGTTGCCATTAAGTGGTAATGTTAAGAGAAGTTTCAATACTGATTATGATATACAGGTGGCAGATTTTGGCTCCCTAGAACTTTCACCAGTTGATGGTCGGACATTAACTGATTTTATGCATACTAGAGGCCTTCGGATGCGTTCACTAGGACATGTCGTAAGTGCTTATTATAATCAGAGTGCTAGTACTTTGTTTTTGCTGTATATGTATAGATCTAGTTAATATTTCAATTTAGTCATTAGGAGGTTAATGCAATTGGATGATATGCATATACTTTCAACAAATAATCCAATTTTGTAATCCTTGCCATGGATGTACATCAACATATGTCCAAAAGATAATAATTTTTATGTCCAAAAGATAATAATCTGTGTCTTTGAGTATATACTGTTATTACATTTACACCCATTGTTGCAATCAACTGGTTTAAGTTTTTGCTTGCAATCTGGTTGGTAAACAGGTCAAGCTTTCAGAGAAGCTCTCACATGTACAATCACTTTGTATCCATGAGATGATAGTACGAGCATTTAAACACATTCTTCAAGCAGTGATTTCAGCAGTATTTGACACAGAGACGTTGGCTGCAACTATATCTGTTGCATTGAACATGATGCTTGGGGTTCCTGACAATGAAGAATTGAATAGTTCCCGAAATGTTCATTCACTTGTCTGGAGATGGCTGGAGTTGTTTCTAATGAAGCGATATGAATGGGATATTAGTGGTTTAAACTATAAAGATGTTCGGAAATTTGCTATATTACGTGGGTTGTGTCACAAGGTATTGCATTCAACTGATGTGAATTTGTTGTTCTATAAATTTGACATTTATACGTAACTTTTTTTCTCTCTCTTTAGCTCTCTTGAAAGGATATATTATTACCGTGTAAAAAATCATGTATTATTTACTGTTTTCTTTGAAGGTTGGCATCGAGCTGGTTTCAAGGGATTATGATATGGATTCTTCAACCCCATTCCGGAAAGTAGATGTTGTCAGCTTGGTACCCGTGCATAAGGTAAAAATTAGAAATACAAGAGTGTGTGGATGTTCTTTTTCCTTACAAAATAGAAGACAAGAGAAAGAGAGATGGAGAGCGTAGAAACTTTGTTGCTTGTATTATTGTTGAATTTCTTAAAATTTCCCTGTTCTGTTGTAAACTGCAGCAAGCAGCCTGCTCATCTGCAGATGGAAGGCAACTTCTAGAATCATCAAAAACAGCATTAGATAAGGGAAAGCTTGAAGATGCTGTCACCTTTGGTACAAAGGTATGTTCTTCAATTGCATATTAAAGTTTTCTGTTACATTCATCTGTATATACAGTTGTCTTATTCCCTTTCTTTGGATCTCATTTCCTACTTTTGTGGTATATGCAGGCTCTTGCAAAGCTGGTAGCAGTTTGTGGTCCCTACCACAGAATGACTGCTGGTGCATACAGCCTCCTCGCTGTGGTCTTATATCATACTGGAGACTTCAATCAGGTTTGTTGCCATCCTTGTAGAATTTCCACTCTCATTTTATTGTTACTGAACTGCACATAATGGATTTATGAGAAGATTTGACCACAAAGCATTTTAGAGCATATATTTTTTGCATAGTTCAATCTTGAGATGATGTAACACTGACAGTATTTTTATTAAATAGGCTACAATATATCAGCAGAAGGCTTTGGATATCAATGAGAGAGAACTTGGACTTGATCATCCAGATACAATGAAGAGTTATGGGGATCTAGCAGTGTTTTATTACCGACTTCAACACACTGAGCTGGCTCTCAAGTATGCTTTATCTCTCTATTGTATTGCTTGTTATGATGTGCAAGTTTGTGGTAATAGATTGTCTGTCATTCATGAACGGCTTTATTTGCTCTTTTGGCTTATAAATGATGGTGGAAATGGTCTGGAACTTTAACCTTTTATGGAACTACTATGTCATATGCAATAGAGTTCATTGTGCTTATTTATTATTATTTTTTCTTTTTATTTTGTTTTTACTATCTTATCCAATCTATTCTTGACTGTGAATTACTTAATTTCTTTATATCCAATCTATTCTTGGCTGTGAATTACTTAATTTCTTTATAGTTTGTATCCCTACGCTGCATTTGATGAAGATTTTCTTAAAGGAAATGTCTAAGATGTTAAAATCCCATGTGTCACAAACAGCTGCTCAAACATTAATAAAGGCTGAACATTTTGTGGTTTCACTTCTCAGGTATGTCAAGCGTGCTCTGTATCTGTTACATCTCACTTGTGGCCCATCTCATC
The DNA here is from genome assembly GCA_031304145.1 of Cardiospermum halicacabum. NCBI lineage: Eukaryota > Viridiplantae > Streptophyta > Magnoliopsida > Sapindales > Sapindaceae > Cardiospermum > Cardiospermum halicacabum. Next base: position 3,124,379 of record CM062399.1, on the reverse strand, counting down.
CAAACACTGCTGCAACATACATCAATGTGGCTATGATGGAAGAAGGGCTTGGCAATGTACATGTTGCCCTCAGATATCTCCACAAAGCATTAAAGTGTAACCAACGGTTACTTGGTCCTGATCATATTCAGGTATTTTTTAAGCCACACGAGACTTTCAGCAAATTTTATGAAATTTATTGATTGTTGGTTGCATTATCTTATTACTACTAGATTGTCGAGTTTTTATATTGATGATAGACTCAAAATTTAAGCCTTCTGCTATACCCTTGCATAAGGAAAAAAAAAAACATTTTTTTTTTCTTGAGAGTTGGATTATTTTGCTTCTTCAGACAGAGTCTTATATAACTATGGGTGGGCTTGTTAAAAATGGTAGATAATTGCTCTAGTCGCATCAATACTTTATGATATTATGTTCAGAATAAACTTAGCAGCTGAACTTCTTATATCTAATGAAGAAACTGATTTATCTTTAAACTCCAGGGAGTTTTAATTTTGCAAGAAAAGAGCAGATTTTCCTTTACACTTCCATATTAGAATAAATTCAGAATTTGGCTGAAATGTGTATTCTTAGCTGAAAATTTATTTGGGGCTGTTAATATTTTCCAGACAGCAGCAAGTTACCATGCAATAGCAATTGCTTTATCCTTGATGGAGGCATATCCTTTAAGTGTTCAACATGAACAGACAACTTTACAAATTCTTCGAGCAAAATTGGGTCCAGACGATCTACGTACACAGGTATGTTCTATTAACTTGTAAAGTTGGAGACATGCACAATTGGAGGTTGCTGTGTAATTCTGAACTTTTTTACAATTATAATTCTGATCTTTGATGAAATGCCGCAGGATGCTGCTGCTTGGCTGGAGTACTTCGAGTCAAAGGCTTTTGAGCAGCAAGAAGCAGCACGAAATGGTACTAAGAAACCTGATGCCTCCATAGCCAGCAAAGGCCACCTGAGGTAGTTTTTGTTGTCCTTGAATGTTTGATGTAATTGATTAAATTTCTACCATTGAGAATTTGAATTGTATTTGCTTTTTCTAAATTTGACAGTGTGTCTGATTTACTCGACTACATTAATCCAAGCAATGATCCGAAGGGAAGAGATGTGTCTGCTTTGAGGAGAAAGAGTTATATCACAAAGGTATGATGAAGTATAACCCATGGTTGATTGTTGATATTTATGTGATGTTGTATGAAGCTCGAGTGAGGCTGTATAGAGGAACTTATTGTTCCATGAGCTAACTCTTTGTCTAGATATAAAATATTTGGCAATCACTGTCTAAACCCATTCTACACTCTTCTCCATTGTACCTTATCATTGTGACTTGAATTCCTTACAGGGGAAGGGAAAATTCCACACAGATATCAGTTTGGCAAGTTCTGATGAATCTACCAAAGAGACCACAAAAGATAGTTCAGATGAAGAGACACCAGTGCCTGAACCACAAGATGACACAGGTGTGAAACAAGAAGAGACTATTTCAGCGCCAATTCAGCCTCAGGAACAGCCTGTACAGGAGGAGACTGCTGAAGAAAAGGCATATGTTGCTAAAGATATTCTAATTGAAACTCATGAAGAAGGTGATGATGGATGGCAACCAGTTCAAAGGCTAAGATCAGCTGGCTCTTATGGGCGGAGATTAAAACAACGAAGAGCAACAATAGGCAAGGTGTATACTTATCAGAAAAGGAATATGGATTCAGTTGGGGACTACCCTAGTGTCAAAAGCACTAATCAAAACAGTAGGTATTATCTTGTAAAGAAACGCCCAATTTCTCATGGAAGTTTTGCAGATCACCACAGTTTGAACTCTTCTCAAGGTACCAAATATGGGCGGAGGATGATCAAGGCAGTAACATACAGGGTGAAGTCCATGCCTTCATCTGAGAAAACTAGGGCTGAGGGTTCCGGAAATGGTGGTGAGCCCTTAAGTTTTCAGCCAGAATCCCGTCCCTCTTCAGGACCAAAAGACACTGGTTCTTGGAGAAACTCAATAGTCAGTCTTGGGAAGTCTCCATCTTACAAGGAAGTAGCAGTAGCCCCTCCTGGAAGTATTGCAATGCTGCAGGTTAGGGCTCCAGAACATGAAATTACAGAAAACCAGGAAGTCCGGACTGAAAAACAAGAGAATGGAACCATTGAAACTAATGAAGACATTAACACGATGGAAAAAAGAATAGAAAATACTTTTGAAGAGCAGGGTTCCGCATCAAATGTAACAAATGACTTGAAAGCAGAAAGTGGAGTTAAGGTAAATGAAGAAACTCAGGTAAATGATGCTGTGGAAGAAAACAGTTCTTTGATGGTTTCTTTGATGGTTTCTGAAAGTGAGGAAAGACTTAAAACCGCGGATACTGAGGTTCATGATGTGGTACAAGATAGCATATCAATTGATGGCAAATCCAACTCACTTGATTCTTCTGGGAGTGAATTTTTTGAGAAGGCGTCGTCTAGGCATTTTGATTCACATGATAACTCGAACCCCAGACTGCAAGTGGTAGAGGATTTGAAGGACAAACCATCAGCTCTATATCAAGGTGAAATTCAGGGACTACCTAACAACAGGAAGTTGTCTGCATCAGCTGCACCATTCAACCCATCACTACCCAGTGCCCGAGCTTCTCCGGTTCCCTTAAGTATGACTTTGCCACCTGGCCCTGGAACTGTTCCAGCTGTTGCAACTTGGCCAGTAAACATAGGTCTTCACCCAGGGCCTGCTAATGTCATACCAGCAGTTAATCCAATGTGCTCATCTCCACACCATCCATTCCCATCACCTCCTCCAACTCCCAACATGATGCAACCACTGCCTTTTGTGTACCCTCCTTATACTCAACCTCAAGCCGTGCCGGCCAGGAACTTTCCCGTCACTACTGGTGCCTTTCATCACAGTCATTTCCAGTGGCAGTGCGGTGTAAACCCTAATGTGCCAGAGTTTATTCCAGCAACATTTTGGCCTGGTTGTCATCCAATGGAGTTCTCTGTACCAGCACCTGTTGTGGAGCCAATAGCTGATCCTGTAGTGGAGTCAAAGGCTCAATCCGAAGACTCAATGAGTTCAAATTCAGCACCAATTATGCCCGTGGATATTGACACCATGTCTGAAGTTAAGAGGGATCCAAACTTTCTTGATTCCAAAGCAATGGAGGGTTCAAATGAAGTTTCCAGTGAGAGTTTAGAGAGAATAAAGGAAAATGGCCATGTAAATGTGTATGGCACTGAGAATTCTATAAGTGGATCGCATCACTCAAATGTCTCAAATGGAAATGCTGGAAGCAGTATAGAAAGAAACGTCGAAGGTGAGAAAACCTTCAGCATTTTAATAAGGGGGAGAAGAAACCGAAAACAGACTTTGAGAATGCCAGTGAGCTTGCTCAGTCGACCATATGGTTCGCAGTCGTTCAAAGTAATATATAACAGGGTTGTCAGAGGGAGTGAAGCTCCAAAGTCTATTCAGCTTTCATCATCTGGAGATTCAACTGCTAGTGTGGCATAACATCTTTTTGTTTTTTAGATAGATAGTGTAGCAGCTCTATTTGGGAAAAAAAAAAAAAACATTCAAGCATTTCATATTAGTCACAGCAGGTTCTCACTTCCATTGGTCACAAATTGTCTTGCCTCTCTTAAGATCATTGCAACTAATCCAGGTTAAATTCATTTCTTTTCTCAAGCAATATGTTACATACATAAGTCGCATTTTGCTCAAGTTCTTATGTCAACTTATTTGCTGCCTCAGCTTTTTGTTTTTTGAAATTCAATCAGTTTTTGACAATGATAAGTTGTTAAGGATGAGCTTTTAACATCTAAAATTTATGCTGCAGATTATTTTGACGATGGAATCGTTCTGTAGCAGGTCGGTCTAGCTCTTACTAGCAATTGTGTGAAGCCAGTTTATGCACCGTCTTGTTGGATCAATTTAGCAAATTTACTTCTGATTTATGTGCAGGATTACATGGGTTCTATTCTCTCTTGATTTGGAGGTGTAACATAGGTAGATTCCTGATTGTGCTTAGAAGTGACGATTTTGCATGATATTGTGTAGGAAATTTTGATATTTTCCGGGACTACATCAAAACGATTATTTTTCTTCCCTTACCAATAATAACTGGAGACATTAATTTAATTTAATTTAATTGTATATGTCTGCCTCTATTTTTAAACTGGGCAATAAGACATTATTACATTATTCAAGTCAGGTTAACCTTTCATTATCTCTACTTTGTTCATTCTGATTATTACAATAGAATGATGTAGGAGCTAATTCGATTCCTCTTTGCATGTTCTGTTCTTAAATGATTTAAAGCTAAAATCTATAGAAATCCAAACAAATTCATAATAGAACAAAAAAAAACCCCATTATGACAAAACTGAAACCTATGTGTCTAAAGTGGGGAAGATAAACAAATATCTACATTCTTCCAGTTGGGCAAATCCGTTTAGCTTTCTAACACAAAAAAATGATCAAACAAGCTTGCCAGACAAAATTGAATTCAACACACATTGACAACAAACACATACCGGTTGAAGAAGAAGAGGACCCAGAAAACTGCTCAGGGCATTGACATTTGATTCATTTGATATGTTGGAGGTGGTTCATCTATCTTGTATGAATTTCTCTTCCTAGACAAGAATTCTAAAATGATGACTGCAAGTAAAATTATGCCCAGAAGAAACCCATAACCAATCTTCCAGTCATTTCCTACATACCCTATTTGCATTCCCAACACTATGTTCAATGCTCCAAAGAAAAGCGCAAGCCTGCCAAACCAGTGATGATACCAATTCCAGTACCTGCGAGCCTTTGAATCCTTTTTGGGTCGCAAAAAGAATGCTAGTGTCTGAAACAAGTATTAAACAGAATCTTTAGTTAAATGAGAAGTTAGCTGTGTAAAAGACTAGATATGTTGTCTCAGAGTTTTGAAACAAGCAAACAAACCTGAAGAATGCTAAGCATAAGAATGAAGATTCCTATGCCTCTGTGTGCATTAATGTCGGAACTACTGAAGTTCAAAGTGTTGTAGAGTTGTATTCCAAGTAGCACAGTAGCTAGTCCGAAAATGAACCCTATGAGCTGAATAATTGCATGAAGATAGTACCATAATGGATCTTTATGCTTCAAGTATCTTGGAATTATTGCTCCCACCGGAAGGATTAGACCCCATCCGAAGATACCTAATATCCCATGATTCTTCTTCTGTCCAGAACTAACATGCAGAACGGAAGATGAACCTGGAAAAATCACATTCATTTCAGTTTCTGCATGAAAAGATACATATAAAAAACCTGAAAGACAGAGATGAACAGTGAAACAAACCTTCAGAGAAGTCAAAAACTAAGGTTCTTTTATCGTCATGATGTGTCAGGTGAATGTGTTTTGGGGTTCTGACTCCAAAAGCAAATATAAGAGGCTGACGGCGAAGATGAGTTTGGAACTTGAGTTGAAATGCCATGTAAATCATAGGTCCATGAAGAGCAACAACAGGAGTCACATTTGTTAGAGGCAATTCACCTTTCTCAGGTAAAACTTGTGAAGGTCTAGTCCCCTGTAAGAAATACTGCTTGACTTTTGCATGACCCTTTTTGGTAAACCATCCCACCATTGCACTTGAACCTGCCATCATTCCTTCTTTTGAAAATCCAATCCCTACCCATCCTGAAGTGTAGATTGCTGATAATATGATCGTCATTACGTGATCATCTGTCTGCATATACTGCAACAACAAATCCAGATCCATAAAAGTAAGCGAAAATAAGACTATATGTTATGTAATGATGAGTTACTTGTTATATAGATCATACTCACCCTCAAGATGAAAGTATTCCATACAGGTTTACAGACAATACCAGATATGTCTCCATATGGTGGAGGAAGAAATGTTTTCAAATCTGTATTACACAGCTCTAACATTTCGCTACTGCTTTCAACGCCACTGTCGCCTGAATAACCATCAGTTGGAGTATTTGGAGGTAATTCACTTGAATAACCTTGTTTGTTGATCTCCACAAGAGTTGCTGCATTTTTTCTGTCAGACACTGCAGAAATCTTTGATGGTAATAACAGACTCAGAAGATATAGCACAACAAGAATCTGTGAAACCAGAACCTGGAATCTAATAGTTTCCATTGGAATCTAAGGCTTCAAAAATGTTAACATAAACCCACAAGAACATAAGTAAACCAAGTTTGAGAGAGATGAGATAGAGGTGGTTAAGATGTTTTCATTTCTTTGAATTGAAGGTTCCATCATGGTAGTTGGTGATGGTAGAGATGGCGCCAAATCTTACCTTCCAACTATAGTTACTTCTTGTTCAAATTTTCAATCAAACAATGAAAGATTTCAATTTTATAATGATTAAATAATTGACATGTAATGTTGGCTTTTGTCTGATATTTAATATACTAATGTGATTAGTAGGGACTCAAATGATGAAAGTTAAAAATCCAAAACTCACAAATTTTAAGTTCTGGATAAGAGCCTTTGAACGTAAGCAAGCACCAACTCACTCCCAGTCACAACTAAGCTGAAAGACTCTTTAACTTTACTTCTGACTTTACAGATTAGAACAGTTTGTGAGGTCAATGTCTGATCAATTATTAGACAAATTTTGATTATAATATGGTATACCAAATGATTATGTTAAAGACTAATAAGGATGTGATTTCAACATAGACTTGTTTTGCATTTTAAGTTAACCATGGAGCTGCCTCATTGACAGCAGAACCACAAGAGTGAGACTAATCATTCATTTGCTTTTACTTTATAATAATTCACTTCCCTGTTTTACTTTTCATTCAGTTCTCAAATCAAGAAGATTGCCGCACATATCAAATTTTGATATAATTATATATGTATATTACTTGCATGTATACCACATACACAAATTTTCTGGTAACATACATATATGATAGAAGAAATCAAACACACACATCAATACCACACTACAAATGTCATGGGCAAAACTACACTATAGAAACTTAGTTCCAGAGGTGAAATTGGTGACAGGAGTTACTTACACCATATTGCATAGAGGCAACCGATGTGAAGACCAGGCCAGCTTCTACTATACTTCATCCATCTTCATGGTTCCTTGCCCAAATGTTTCTGAATTTCAAAGCAGCAGAAGTTTCTGATTTTCAAACCATTGCAGATTCTTGCATAGGTCATTCGCCGTGGCTCTATTAGCCTATTTGAAGTCCCCAAATGTTTCATAATAAGAACACCAGCAGACAGAATTGTCGCGCAGACAGACAATTATCCAGATGGGGAATTCAATTCTTTACAGGTTGTTGAGACCTCAAAAACTTTTAGGCAGCCTATAGATATGCTCCTCACCACTCTTTTCATCAACCTTAGAAACCCATCTGCTCTTTCCATTTCTCCTCATGGAATCATCAATTGGTATAGGTTTTCCACCACTCTCATGCTCTCTCTTTCTACTAATAGTAGTTATCTCCATACCTCTCCCTATCGGTCGTTTCATAGACCTAACTAGAACACGATCCTTCTTTCCCTTAACAAAACCTCCCAATCCTTTCTTTCCACTCACCAAGTTGTTCGCCACAACCACTGAATTTTCCAGATTAACATTAATCACATTAAGTAAACTTGCATAATCATCATTCTTACAATCAATAACAGAAAAATCAATGTCCCCATAATTCGACAAAAGCTCAGATGGGTCACCAGTCTTAAACTCCACAATGTCTTTAAGACCACAATCCTTAACTAAACTTCTACATTCATCTAACACAGGCTCAGGGAGAATACAAACAAATCTACCTCCTGTATGTCTAGCAGCAGCCGCCAATCCTAAAGTCGACGCAGACACATTAGAGGAAACCTCCACAATAAATTTTGCCTTAATACCTGCAGCTAGAGCTGATAGAAACTCATTGCTTCCAGGCTCCTGCGTTTGCATCCATGGATTACATCGCCTCTTGTAATCACTAGTCTGTAATCAAAACAATAACACAGAGAATTAGACATTTGAATTTTTTTTTTTTTTTAAAAAAAAAAAAAAATCAAAATTTGCTAAGTACCCACAAGTCTAAGAGTATCAAGGTAGGCATTGGTAGCAGATACAGCATTCCAATCAATATTCAAGCTAGCTAAATGTTTCATGTTGAGAAATTATGATTAAAAGAAAACTTGTGGTGTCATATAGTTTCTGAATATATATATGTATAATATATGTATGTATACCCCCTGATCAATTTGCTTCCAGGATGAATTTGGAAGCAAAGAGGGTTTTGGAGTGGGTGTGATCGCTTCGCTTCGCTTTGTTTGCGAAATTGGGTGTTCGAGAAGATATAAATATCGAAATCGAAACAGCTATCTAAAAATATCAAACGCGGTCGACTAAAATCGTTAGGACAGCCACTAAAACCGGTAACTATTACAATGTCATTGTTTTTTCGATGCTAATCTATATTATTATTCTTCTTCTGGTACACGTATGCCAAAATTTGGAATTGAAAATAAGAGATTCTTTAACCGTATTCTATACTACGAGCGAGCAGAATTAGGAGGAGAAAATGAAATTAAAATGAATTGACTACGAGCTGGAGTTTATACTAAGTCCGTTGCTGGAAGTAGTGTGTATAAAACGAAGCCTTGAAGTAACAAGCGAGTCTACTGTAAGTGAGGAGAGGTTGTACCTTTTATTGAATTCTTGTGTTCGCCGGCGGTTGGGTGTGAATGGCGTCGTCGTTGTATTTTCAACAGGTGAGAGAAGAAGCGAGGTTGGTGACGGGCATGCCACCAGATGCAAATTGTTGTAGAGACGGTAAAGAATAAATAAAATAAATTGGGTAGAGACAACAAGCAGTTGGGGGTGTAGCTCATATGGTAGAGCGCTCGCTTCGCATGCGAGAGGTACGGGGTTCGATTCCCCGCACCTCCATAATTTTTTCGGCTGTGTTTGCCTCCGATTCTGGCTTTTGTGGTGTTGGACCGAATTCTTTTATTGGGTGGTTCCATACTTACTGGTCAATAAAAGAATGTGCAGATACTTCAACTCTTCCCTACTCAATGAAGTTATTATGTTAACATAATAAATCATACAAAATAACACTGGCTGAGGAACTCATGGTTGATTATATCTCAGACCATCTCCTGGGCTGCTTTTCTTCATCTCATAAGATACTATACACTCTATAACAATTAATGGATGTATGACAACTATTGATTCTTACAATTGGAGTACAAACAACTAATGATTCTTCATTTTATTATTATGAGTATTTTTAATTAATGAAAAATGTATAAATATTGTGCACAAGGTTTTCTGCTCGAGTTCAACATGTTCAACTACAGAAGTCGTGGTAAATAATAAATAAAAGAATCGACATCCAGTGTCTATGAAGAGAGGAAAAAAAAAAAAGAAGAAAAGACTACACAACCAAAACTGAAGATTTTGCCACTACTTAGCCCACGCAACGGCTTCAATCTCTGCCTGGGCACTTCTGTACAACTCCAGTCTCTTTGCAATATTGGTTCTACGCTGCATGATTGCTGGATCCTCGTCCAACAACGCAGACAACCTTCTCGCCTGAAAATTAGTTTCGCATATTAAGCATTCCCTTAAAATGAATTCATGCACGTTTTTAAGCTCTGTTTAGCTTGAATTACTCACCTCTTTTGCACCCAGTTCAGTGAAGAAGTGATCCAGTAGGCTCCTTTTTGCCTCTCGTACTTGACAGTAGACGATCGACTTTGGAATCGAGTGTCTCAAGCTTCCACAAACCATGTTGACGTACGATAGAACAGTGCTTCCTGTTTGTTTCCCGGGAAAGACAAAAGAAAATGGAAACCATATTTAATGTAAGATCGGTTGCTTGTAAGTATGTAACTTATCTTAGGACTTCGAAATCAACACCAAGTTAGAGATTGAAGTAAGACTCTTCATCACGACATAGAAGTAGCAATGTTCTTACCAATTCTGCGGAGATATGAATCATTGTATCTGTCAAAAAGAGAATGTGTAGGATTTCCACCCTTCTCAGCATCTTGAGGAAGCTTGCGGAAGAAGTCAACTGTCAAGTAACCGCATTCCATGTCAACTAGTAGAAGAGTCGCTTTCTTACTCTCGTCTCTCATCCTTTCCAGTGATTCAACCGCTGCATTTCCAACTTCCATTCTGAGACTAGGGTACTGTTTTAGTTCCTATATGCAATAAAAAGTGTCAACCCCTAGGATTACTACATAATAATTTTACTGCATAAATAACTCCCATGTTTTTGAGTTTCTTTATTCACTTGCAATTACATATTTTTGTGTATAGAATATAGTTCAAAAGGGAAATGTATACATGAATCATAAAATTAGCAAGGTAAGGGCGTTACCATAGTCTCACCGATCGACTTATGAACCATTTCCTTTAAAATAGCATGGATCTGTAAATCAAGGCCAGAGAGGGATTAATTAAATAATCACTGACAATCAACAGTCCAAAAGTAACAAGACATGACTGGAACAGAACAAAAGCATGATAAACCAAATGAAAAAATTATTGGTGTAGTGCATACTGCATCTACAGCAGCCTCAGCAGGACCTCTGATAGATGTTATACAGGATTCAATGAGGCGTCTATATCCTTGCTCAGGAGCTATTAGATGCGGTTGATATCCATCAGCTTCAGTAATAAGCTTCCTTACATTCTCCGTAGAAAGATGTTTGTCAAATTGCAGCCTCTTTAAACCAGCAGGCAGTTGATTGTCAAACACACTATACACTTTATCACCACCCGCTCGTCTGCAGACATCAATTATCATCAAATCTGAATTTTAATAAAAACACTATATTCTCCAGTTAACTGCTAAAAGACAGTCTTGGATGCATACATGCCATCAAGATGCTCTTTGAATGTTTGATCAAAAGCTCGGCAAATTTCCATTATCGTGTATAACTTTCCCTACATTTGATAACAAGGAAGTTTCGGATGATTGGCTTTGTGTTCATCATATATAAATAAACTGAAAAGTGAAACACATTTGTCAACTCAAAAATGAAAAGGAATGCATGAAACAAATGCTTACCCCAGTATCAGTAGCTATAGGCTTCCCAAGACGGCTCAGCTCTGCCTCGAGTTCTAAAATAGTTTTGTTGATAAGAGATTGAAGACCAGGTATTCTGGACTTTATGACAGTTTCCAAATGCTGAAAATGCAGAACAAAAGAGCTGTAACTGATGCCATAATACTAATCTCAAGTTGTCAAATCACAACCAATAAGTAATACTACTAAACAGTAACTAGAAAATTGCTTTTCTTATCTTTTCTAGTACACAAAGAAAATCCTGTTTGTTAACTTCACAGTTTAAACTCTTATGCATTTTCAATGAAACCAAGCCCTAAAATAGAGCACGGCATAAGAAACTGAAGGTAATTTTTTTTTTAATATAAGCTACTTTGAAGAATATTTCATACCTTTGAGAGCACCTTGCCTAGATGCTCAGAACCCATCCTGCTAGCAAGATGACTGTACTCTTGGGTACTTTGGAAGTACTCACGCTCTCTACGTCGAGCAGCAATCATGTCAACACTTTTGTTGATATCAGCTTGAGACCGATTAACAACACCGATCCAAGGATACTGTAACTTATATGATCTTCCTTCAAGAATCTAGCATACCACTATATCAGGAGGAAGCCGCAGTAATAATACCATACAACATATATAGAAGAAGAAAAACTAACAGTAAGCATACCAGTGACTTAAAACTTTAGATACAATCAATTGTTTTACTATACTTTAGATTTTTCTCTGTTAATCAAATTGATTCGCATCACATTCCGGTTAATAGAAAACCAAATACAATGACATATCCATTCTCCTCTACAATGTGAATAATGATTCAACCACTATATAGCCAAGCACCAAGATAGTTGCAATAGTGAGGCAAATATAACTTCTAAGAACAATCATATACGTAATAATTTTATGTAACTGACCAATGCTACAAGACACATGTCAATAAGAAATTATTATATGTCAATAAACTAGGAACTGTTATTTTCTTAAAATTATTGTAGTAGCACTAATTTCTTGTTTCATAAAAAAGAGCTTCAAATTTCTGACTGCACTACTGATTTCAAAGTGAATTTATTTTCTTATTATACTGGGTTATCTTTGAATGTGATACCAACTTACTTCAACTGCATCAGTTCCCTTGTCCATAAGATCAATCTTTGTCAGAACTCCGAAAGTCCTGTCCCCTACAATAAGATTAACCAAGAAACTGAAAATGATTAAGAGACAGAAGTGATTAACATTTAAGATACACAATAGCTATGACAATGAACATAGACACCTTGCTTTTGAAAGTTAAACATTCTTTGATTCTTTTTCTATACTCCCACAGATCACCTTCTGGTTTGCATTGATATATTAATTATTCAGTATCTCTCTTTTTCCCATCTTTTGTAATCTTTAGAAAAACAATGCTGCACGCTGCTCATCATAACCCATCACATACCTTTAGGATCAACTTCACGAGATATTTTAATTGCATCTGACGTTGCCAAATCTTGGTTGGCAGGAGAAATTGCCAGGATAATACAATTGGGCTGCATTACAAGACAGGAGTTAAGCATCTTAATATCCGTGAGTATTATCTCCAGGTAATGCGAGTATGCTTTTGATACCTCTTAAGCATAGTCATTTGACCAAAATTCAAATAAGGAATAAAAACCGGGGCAGCTGGTTATATATATTCTCAGACAAACTAATGATTGTTACCTTCTCAATATAAGATCTAACCATATTCTCGATGTCTATCACTATGCTTTCAGGTTGACCATCTGCAAAAGACAATTAGCATCATGACCATAAGTTAGTTTCATACTATCATATTTACAGTATATTATATATTGATGAATCAAAATGATTATGCTATTATTGAGGGACATTTACCCACCCACAGCTACTTTTGTCAGACCAGGAAGATCTATCAGCGTCAAGTTGACAACTGCAAAGGAAATCATAATTTGTACATCAAACAACTTGAAAAAAAGACATCAAAACTACCTCAAAGATGATAAACTACATGTCCCATGCTTTCCCTATGTATACCTGATAGACGACAGGTTATAAACCAATTTGATTGTAGATTTTATGATATAGATGCTGTAATTATTTTCAACAGATTACTGATTAATAACAGTAACTTCTTCCATTAGATACTTGGTTAAAAATCAACCATTTGAAACGAGTTCCTAACTGTTAAAACCATGCATCAATACTGCTTCCCAGTTCACAATATTTATACTAAGGAGCTTCTTTTCCTCACCGTTGGGGGAATATATACTCAAATGGATTGGAACAGTAGAGATTGCTTTTGAGCGTCCAGTCTCTCTATCAGTCTCATCAGCAATCTCCTGCCTCACAGCAGCTGTATATACACAATGCAAGTTAAATAATCATTAAAGAGGAATATTAAAAAAAAACATAAACAAATAGAAAAGATGATAAAATGAAAATCAATGTCATTAGATGTAGATTACATCCAACCAAAAAAAAAAAAAAAAAAAAAGAGAGAGAAGCTTAATCAAGATCATGGAATAGAATAATTCAAGACAAGCTTTTAGAATATGTAATCGAACATATTTACTAAGCTATAATAAGTCTTCTCAGCGTACCAAAATCAGAGAACCTCTTTCTGGGAAGGTGCATAAACTCTGCATATTCTTTCCCATCATCTATCCTGTGAAGCTGCAACACAAGAGGTCTCCTAGTAACAATGCCTGCAGAAAACAGACCCCAAAACTATTTGCATCTCAAAAGCATTAAATGTTTGTATGTGAATCCTGGTATTCATCTCCCTCTTTGATGTATGGAGGAAAAAAAGCTGACAGCAAGAATAACCTGAACCGCGAGGCAAAAAGTCTTTTCCAACAACGCTTTCCAAAACCGAAGACTTCCCAGAGCTCTATAAATCATTTAAGAATGGTGAAAATTCCATTAAATCCCATCTTATTAGTATATGAGTTATTAATGGTGGTCAACAAAAACAAAGGAATCAATGCTATGCACATAAATTGTATCATTAGTAACTGCGATTCAACCAACACATATCTGTCTCCACAAGGTCCTGTTTGACCTTCAAACCAGCTATTTATAGGCTATTGACATTAAGTTAAAAACAAGACAAGATGTGAAGATGGCTCAGTAACCTAGACCATGAGGAGGTTTCAGATCAACCCAGCCACATTATCGTGTTAATTGCCCAAATAATGAAATAGCTTTAAGAAAATCCATCTGAGCAGAAAGTACTACTTCCTGGCTCACTAATGCAAAAGAAATTCAACCATCTTAAATCCTCAGCCTCCAGAGTCCTACCAACCTATATTGTAAAGCCTATAAATGAACAGATAAAAGAATTTAAGTTGAACACATTTCAAATCTTGTCTTGAAATATCTACATTTCCAACCAAAGGAAGAGTGATGGGATTCGATACAGTTATAGAGTAACTCTCCAATTCATGTAACTAAAAGACCTTCTAATTAAAACCAATTTTCAGTTCTACAAAATCAGAAGTTACAGCATAATCATTAATGACAAAATTCTACTTTGAACCATAGTCATTAAAGGAACTGATAAAGCAAAATATTCTACCTATCACATCACATTAGTAATATAAATAATCAGTTCATCTACAAACATGAAGGTGATAAAATCAGGACATATAAATTTGATTCAAGCGCAAGAGACGAAGCATCACATATATTGCAAACTCGTCGATAAACAAACGAAGAGACAGTTTCGGATCAGAGTAAAAAAAACTCAAAAATTACAAGATTAAACAACAACCGATTAATGATGAGATGCAAAATTTACAAAGCCAGAAAATGATCAATAAATCGAGTTGCGGTTGCATTGATATGATGAGAATAAAATGGAGATCTGACCTGGCCACCTACGACGGCGATTGAAGGTAAGGAGTCCCATAAAGTCGGTAGTGCGCTCTCTTCACCATGGTCACCGAGTTGCGTACACGCTCTCTGAAGTTTGTTGACCAATTGTATCAAATTCTCCATTTCTTAGTTGGCGGTGGTGTGACTCGACTCGTGGCGGATTACAAAATCGACGGTGATCGCGTTGATACGTTTTTGTGTTTTGAAATGGGAGAGCTTTTGCAATGAACCGGGAAAATGGAGTGGTTCGGTATACTGGAGATTTTCTAACGTTACTCTAGTTGGTTTGTTTGTCTATGTGCTAGTTGACCAAATTACCCCTCTTTTAATTCGTGGTGATTTTGTGATGGGAAACTTTCCACTTTCAATTAAGTTATTAGGTTCATCAAACTTTGCTTTTGTACAAAGTGATTTATTTTTGAAATTTTTTTTATCCATTTTAATTAAAAAATTGATATAACAAAAAAGATAGTTAAAAAAAATTGAAAGCTCAATATTACTCTCAATTTTTTTTTTAAAAAAATTACTAATATGATATAAATAGCAATGTATTCAAAATGATACTCATTCATCATACCCAGAATGGATTACCGGAATATTTTATTAAAAGGCTTCAAATGATTGTCCGAACGTTGCTGTTACAAACTCAGTTACCAATTTCCGCTTGGGGTCATGCAATATTACATGCAGCCACACTGATACACTTGAGACCCACTGCAATCATGAATATTTTTCGTTACAGTTGATAACTGAAGATAAACCGGATATATCTCATTTGAAAAACTTTTGGATGTGCTGTATATATTCCCATAGCACCCTCTCAAAAAATCAAAATGGGACCACAACGTCGTTTGAGAATTTATGTTGGGTATAATTCACCATTCATAATTAGATATTTGGAAACGATGAGAGGTGATATGTTTACGCAAGATTTGCAGATTGTCATTTTAATGAAGAATTATTCCCACAACTTGAAAAGGATGAACCTTCTAATTCTGGCAAAAATGAACTCGTTTGAAAAACTGATAGGTTGTATCATCTGGATCCACGTACTGACCAAAGTGAAATTGAAGTACGTAGAATAATTCATTTATAAACGGTTGCCAACCGATTACCAGATAGTTTTGTTTATACAACTAAAGTTACAAAATTTTATATACCAACACGTAATGCACCAGCTCGACTAGATGTGCCTACTCAGAAATCAAAACAAATGGTAACTGGTGAGACATCTGAAATCTAGAGAAAATATGGTAGACCTGTTGGATCCAAAGACATTGTACCACGAAAACAAAAGGTTAGAATTGGGAATACTATTGATGTACAGCCGCCGAAAGATACCAGTCAAAATTTAGAAATTGTAGAAGTTGAAAATCCAAATGAAGAAAAGACCTCTGAAGAGGTAAATGTATCCAAAAATGAAGAAATATCTATTAATTCTACAAAAAAAATTTAGAACTGTGAAAACTTTGTTGTTGATAATATGTTTTCATATGCAATATCTATTGATGTGATGAATGATGATTATGAACCTCAATCCATAAATGATTATAGGGAACGAAATGACTAGCCAAAATGGAAAGAAGCAATCCAGAAAAAATTAAGTTCATTAAATAAATATAACGTTTTTGACCCATTATTAAAACACCAAAAGGTGTTAATCCAATTGGGTATAAATGAGTGTTCGTTAGAATGCAAAATGAGAAAAATAAAATTGTGAGATATAAAGTCCGATTGATTGCTCATGATTTCTCACAAAGGCTTGGGATTGATTTTTAACGAAACGTATTCACCTGTGATGGATACAATTACTTTTCGGTTTTTGATTGGATTGGCCAAAGAAAGGAATCTCAAGATGAGATTAATGGATGTGGTAACTGCATATCTATATGGTTCCCTGGATACAGAAATCTTCATAGAAGTTCTAGAAAGATTAAAAATTCTTGAAATTAATAAATCTTGAGGGTTATGCACAGTGAAATTACAGAGGTACTTAAAATAGTCTGGACAAATGTGGTACAATCGTCCGGTGAATATTTAATCAAGGAAGAGTACATAATGATGTTATCTGTCCATCTGTGTTCATTAGAAAATCGGGATTTGGATTTACAAAGTAGTAGTTGTGTTGATGATATGAACTTGATTGGAACCCAAAATAAAATTCAGGAGACTGCTGAATATTTGAAATGGAATTTGAAATGAAAGACCTGGGAAAAACAAAATATTGTCTGGGGATTGGAAATTGAACATAAAACTATTGAAATTTTAATCCATCAGCAAGCTTATACAAAAAAAGATTTTAAAAAGATTTAATTTGGAAAAATGTCATCCATTACACCCCGATGGTCGTTGTTTATCTTGATCACAAAAAGGATCCATTCAGACCCAAAGATGATGATGAAAATATTTTTGATTTTGGAACACTATATTTGAGCGCAATTGGTGCCCTCCTATATCTAACCCAATGTACGAGACCAGATATTGCTTTTACTGTAAATTTATTGGCTAGATACAGTTCTGCCCCAATTCATCGTCATTGGAATGGAATTAAACATATTCTCAGATATCTTCGGGGAACTGTAAATTTGGGACTGTTTTATTCGAATTTGGATAATTCTTCCGGGTTGGTTGGTTATGTTGATGCTGGGTATCTTTCGGACCCACATAAAGCTCGTTCTTAATCAGGATATATTTTTACATATAATGAAATAGCTATCTCTTGGAGATCCATAAAGAAAACTTTGGTTGCTACTTTTTCAAATCATGCTGAAATTTTGGCATTACACGAAGCCAGTTGGGAATGCGTCTGGTTAAGCTTGGTTATACATCATATCCAGAGTTCATGTGATATCCCACAAACATCCAATGAGCCAACAATTAACTATGAAGATAATGCTGCTTGTATCGCCTAAGTGAGAGGTGTGTATATCAAAGGGGATAGAACGAAACACAAATCTCCCAAATTCTTTTACACCCATGAGCTCCAAGAATCTAGACAAATCAATATGAAACATATTTGATCTTTAAACAATCTGGCTGATTTACTAAAGAAAATATTATCCGCATTTGAAAAGATGCTTCATAGAATCGGAATGCGAAGACTCTCCAATTTACATGATTGATATATAAGTGTTTTTATCAGGAGGAGTTTTGTAAATGTCTGGGCTCAACTGTGCTCTTTCTCCCTTATCCAATTTTTGTCCCACAAGATTTTTCTGGTAAGGTTTTTAACGAGGCACTTAATGAATGGATGTAATCCGAAGGGGGAGTGTCATGTAACAATTAATTGGATTCCACAAACATATGTATGTGTCAAGTTGCATGGATTGTGGGTGTATCAAGTTGCATGGGGTAATTAACATGAATGTGACAAGTGTCCTATTCTTTCCCTATATATACGCGAAGAAGATTGAAATAAAATGTTAGACATCACATTATCAATGTATATAAAAGAAAAGGTAAGAAGGGTAATATGGAAAAGTTGGGAGAGAAGGGACAACTTTGAGAGAAGTAGAGTGAGAATTAGTTAGAATTGTGGAGAATGTATCAGGTGTTAGAGCAGAAAGAATGTTGGCGTGGTTGTTAACTTTTGACAGTGGTACTAATATTAGCTATAGTAAATAAGGAGAAGCAGGGAGGTGAGGAGACATATATTTTCGTGAGTAGAATACTGGTGAGCCTAAGGGTGGAGTTAGGGGTTTCTCGAAAACCTCATGAGATTTGTAATTTTGATTTTGAAATACAAGTCTCTATAACTTTTCAATCCCCTATTTCTACTTTGATTTCTACAACTCCTATCACTGGTATTAGAGCCGATACGATCTAATGGGAGGAAAAAGACGTGGATCTTACAATGCTGGATGGGAAAAGAGCTTTGAAACCTTGCAGGAGGGGTTTCGAAAGGATGTGGAGCTTCTACAGGAGGAGAAGCACATCGAACGAGAACAATAATTGGCTGAGATGAAGGAATTAAGAGAAATGGTGAAATCTCTTGCTGTAGGGAAGTCTACTGGAAAAATTGGGGAACGATCATAGTCTAGTTGACCTAACCCAGATAGCCTATCATCGAAGAGTTGTTTTTTGAAGAGGAATATTATTCAGAGGAGATTAGCCCTAGAAATGAGAGAACATAAGAATGTGAAGAACCTGTGGTCGAAGATCCTGCCTATATTCATGATAGGGTCTGCCAGTTTGTAAACCGTAGAGATTAAGAGGAACGGTATGAAAGAGGTTGAGAGGATGACGACTGGTGGAGAAATGAAGGTCTACGGCGTAATAGAAACCGTTATGACGAATATAGGTGGAGAGCCTACGACTATAGGCGTGACGGAAGGCGGTACGATGATGATATGAGAAGACATGGTGATGATTGGCGTCACGATTGGGAACGACAGGGTGAAAGGAGGAAAAGGCGTGACGATTACAGACAAAGGGATGGTCAGAATGAAGATCATAGACGTGATTTTTGGGCCAAACGGATCAAATTACCGGGATTTGATGGCTCTGATCCGCATGGGTGGATTTACAAAGCAGATATGTTCTTGAAAATAGCCATTATGAAGGAGACAATAAGTTGCGACTAGCAGCACTAAGCATGGAGGGAGATGCACTTGCTTGGTTTCGGTGGGTGAAGAGTTGGAAACATATCTGAGATTGGGAGGAACTTAAGGAATTGCTGGTACGAAAATTTACGTCGTTTAAGGAAGGCTCATAATGTGATAGAATTTTGGCACTCAAGCAAAATGGATCAGTGGAAGAATATATAAAGAAACTTATTGAGTTAGCGACACACATGCCAGAGGTACCTACTGCTATATTAGAAAGTGCTTTTAAGACCAGTTTAAATAGTGAGGTCAAGAATGAATTGATTATCATGAATCCAAGGAGTCTGGAGCAGATGATGATTTTATCTCAACAGATTGAGATCAAAAATAGGGAGGCTTGGAAGATAAGAGGAAATCGGGTAAAAATTGGAGGGAAGAGTAAGGAATGAGGGTTTGATTTAAATCAAAAGATACTTCAGGATGTAGAGGAAGCATGAGAGATGAGGTACCCAAAGGAAAGTATAAAAGATTAACCCTGGATGAGTTGCAAGATAGATGGAACAAAGGATTATGTTTCAGATGTGATGAGAAATACTCTCCAGGACATAAATGCAAGTCTTTGGAGTTGAATGTGGTAGCAGTTATGGAAGAAGAACAAGAATTGGAGGGAGAGGGAAAAATAGTTGAGAATGATCATATAGAGGAGGTTGGGTTGGACCATATTAAGTTGCAGGTTGAGGCGGTTGCTGGCTTAACGGGTCCAAAAACAATGAAGTGATTGAGAAACTCTATGAAGAAGAAGTAGTAATATTAATTGATAGTGAGGCGACACATAATTTCATCACCAAAGAGTTGGTCTGGAAGTGTAATTTAGCATTGGTTCCAACTGAAAAATACAGGGTAACCATAGGTGATGGACATCAAGTGGGAAGTGAAGGGAAGTGTGTAAATGTGTTGATTAAGGTGCAAGGGTTGGAAGTTAATGCAGAATTTTTACCTATGGAGCTGAACAGTTTAGACATCATTCTTGGGGTCCAATGGCCTCAAACGTTGGGGGATATGGTAGTCAACTAGAAGAATATGTTAATGAAAATTAACAGAGATGGAAAAGAGATACTAATTAGAGGGAATCCACTGCTGACCAGTAACTTAATCAGTGCTCAAAGTTTGTAAAAGAGAGTGCAAGAAGAAGAAAACTTTTATTGGATGCAAATAGAACTCCTTATGACTGATGCTGAACTAAAAACACTAGTTGAAGATGGGAGAATACAAGCTCTCCTGGACCAGTTTCAAGCGATAGTTGAAATGCCAAAGACACTGCTTCCATGTACAGAAATAGAACACAAATTATTATTAAGGAAGGAACTGAACCAATACAGGTTAGACCTTACAGATACCCATATGTTCATAAAAATGAGATAGAAAGACTTGTGGAAGAAATTTTAGAAGTAGGAGTGATTCAACCCAATAGCTCCCTTATGCTAGTTCAGTACTATTGGTACGGAAAAAAAATGGGGGTTGGAGATTCTATGTGGACTACCGAGCATTAAATAGAGCAATTATCAATGACAAGTTTCCTATACGAATCATAGAGGAAATTTTGGACGCGCTACATGGGGCGACGATCTTCTCTAAGACCGATTTGAAATCTGGATATCATCAAATTAGAATGAGATGGGGATGTAGAGAAGACGGCTTTCATAACTCATGAAGGCCATTATGAGTTTCTGGTCATGCCATTTGGCTTGAACAATGCTCCTATAACATTTCAGTCCCTCTTGAACAAGATTTTCAAACCTCATTTAAGAAAGTATGTATTGGTTTTCTTTGATGATATTCTCATCTATAACAAGGATTGGCAAACAACATTTGGAACATCTGCAATCTATTCTGTAAATTCTCGAGGAAAATCAGTTGTATGCTAATTATAAAAAATGTTCATTTGGGAAGACTGAGTTGGAGTACTTAGGCCATATCATTTCTGGAGATGACATAGTAGCGGACCCAACAAAGAATTAGGTGATCTTAAACTGGCAGAGACCAACTAATTTGAGGGAACTTCGAGGATATTTGGGCCTGACAGGATATTATAGAAGGTTTGTTCGGGGATATAGCCTCATAGTTGGGCCTTTAATACAATTGTTGAAGAAAAATAATTTTAAGTGGACTGTTGAAGCTGAGGATTCTTTTCACAAATGGAAGAAGGCAATGATCTCTATCTCGATAATGGCGCTTCCAGATTTCAACCAACCGTTTCATTTGGAAAGGGATGCCTTAGCTTACGGTATAGGGGCAATTTTGATGCAAAATGGGAGACCAATCTCATATTAGCCAAACAGTTTCCACCCAGAAGAAGAATGCTTCCGCCTATGAACAGGAATTGATGGCAATCGTCCTTGCTATACGTAGATGGAGAAGCTACTTGATTAGAAATAAATTTTATATTAAAACATATCAAAAGCCCTTGAAATTTCTATTGGAGCAACTGGAAATCCATTCAGATTATCAAAAATGGGTGATGAAAAGCTCATGGGATATACTTTTGAGATTGACTACAAGCCTGGAAAAGATAATGCAGTGGCTGATGCATTGTCCAATATGCAGTTGAAGAAGGAATTAAGGGCTGTAGTCTCAATATCAGTTTTAGCAGCTCCTACTTTGCAACAGGAAATTGTGAAGAATGAGGAAATACAAGAGCTAGTTGCGGCTATACTCAAAGATCCAGGTTTTAAACCATCTTGCACTGTTGATCATGGACGTCTACTATATAAGAATAGACTTGTTATTCCCAAAACTTCTCAATTAACTTCGACCATCATTCAAGAGTGCCATGAAAATTGTACAGGAGGGCGTGGAGGACCATTTAAGACATTTAAGAACATCTATGGCCAAGTGTTTTTGGAAGGTATGAAGAAAGACATATATCGGTTTGTTGCGGCTTGTTTGGTGTGTCAACGCAACAAATACAATGTTTTTTCACCTGCTGATTTATTGCATCTGTTGTCAATCCCCAAACAAGTGTGGGATGAAGTCACAATGGATTTCATACAAGGAATTCCTAAGACACAAGACTACTCAGTCATACTTGTTGTGGTTGATAGACATAGCAAATATGCCCATTTCATTCCTCTTAAACACCCTTACACTGTTCAATCAGTAGTTGCTCTATTTGTTAAAGAAGTGGTGAAGCAGCATGGATTTCCAACACCCATTATTTCAGATAGGGACAAGGTGTTTCTTAGTCTATTCTAGAAAGAATTGTTTAAGGCACAAGGTACTTCTCTTAAATACAATTATTCTTATCACCCACAAACTGATGGATCAACTGAGGTGGTTAACTGTACTATTAAAACTACATTCGATTCTTTACTGGAGAGAGCCCAAATGATGCAACTCACCAAAGCAATGATGAAGTCTTGATGATGTCAGCAGGTCCAATTACAAGATCACGCTCTTCTAAACTCAAAGCACAACTTCAGATTTATGTACAAGCATTGATTTCACAAGAACTTCAAGAGGATATGATGATCAAGCTTGGGGAAGAACTTAAAGAGATGCCGAGGTGTTTATGCACATTAGAGGAACCAAGTCCAGAAGACTAAACACTTGGCCAAATATCTGAAGCAGAAGTCTAATCAAATGGGCTTAGGCTTAACTATCTTTAAATGAATATTTGGGCTTCTTTTATTTTATTATGTTGGGCTTTAAAATATTCTGATCTGTATTTAATATGCATGTGCCTCACTTAAAAGTCATGTGCATGAATCAATTAGTGTTGGGCCTCTGATTAATAGCCCAGCCTTTAAGATTTTTAGGGTTTCATTTGTAAAGGGTATTTAAACCCTTCTTTATGTGTGTTGGTGGGAGACTTGATTAAATCATTATTTTGAGAGTGGAAAGGTTTGATTCCAGACTATTTTACTTTAAGGATTGATTCAACTTATCAAGTAAGTATTGACTTGTGGCGTTAATTCAATTCTTTCACATTCTATACTCTTTGTTACCAATTCCTTGCTATTTTGGGGGTGAAGGGTTCTTGTAGATTGATTGAATTTAGGTTTGGGAACATCTATTGATTCGGAGGTGATTCATGCTTAGTTCTTGAGTTGTTGCCGTATCATTTTTGGTATCAAAGCCTAGGTTAAATTCAATCTTTTTTTTCTTTAAATTTCTGTCAGTTCTTTTCTGGTATTGTTATTTCAGCTGTTTATAAAAATAAAAAATAAAAAATAAAAAAAAATTCGTGGGAAAAAATCAGAGGAAAAAAAAAAGTGTGGAACTCTGAAAAAAAAAAGAAAAAAATCGTGAAAAAAAAAATCTGAAAAAAAAAATAGTGAAAAAAAATTGAAAAAAAAATCGTGAAAAAAAAAATCTGAAAGAAAAATAGTGAAAAAAAAAATTGAAAAAAAAAGAAGACCAGAAGAGAAACTCACGTTGTTTAAACCATTCATAATCTATTTCTTCTTGTTTGTTCTTATTCTCTCTTAGAATTATTTCCTTCCAGGCTCAATTTCCTTTAAAAAAAAATCGTCCACATACATTTTCTTCATCTCGTATGTGACTAATATTTTGACAGTTTTTTTTTCTTTTATTTTTTTCGTCTTAACAGTAAATTGCATCTAGTTTTGTGCTTTCTTTATTTCTTTAGGTATTCTTTCTTTCCTTCTATTGAATTGTGTTGCTGTTATGCTTATTGGTTAGTAGTACTCAATCTGGACAAGTAAAACTGTGCTTGAGTCTAGAGTGGGAAAAGGCAAGAGTAGGTGAGCTCATTGAGGGTAAAAGCCATATTTTTGAGTGAAACACGAGGGTATCCATTCTGACTTGGAGTGAAACGCGTGAGGGAGTGTATGAGGAACTATTCTAATTTTTTTTCCTACAGGTTTTACATCATGAGTGCTTCAAATGAAGTTAAAAGTAGTGACAAGGAGTAAAAGAATAGTGAGGCTGAACAAACCACATTTTTTACATTGCAGGCAATGCAACAACAGTTCCAAAGGATTAAGAACATGTTCAGAGATGTTAGTGATAAATTTGATAGGCAAGATCAGGCCATTAGAGAGTTGCAAAGAGAGACTCCAACTAATGGTGCAGTAAGAAGGCGAAATGAACGGGAACTAACTCCAGTGCCTTCAGACTATAAGGATGAATATGAAGATAGGAGGGATGAAGAAGAATGGAATAGGGCTAGATTTGACAGAACGGGAGCAAGAAATGATAGAGGAAGAGGAAGAGGTTATAGGGGCCGAATTAATGCAAGGAGAGAAGATTGAGTTGAACATGTTGATAGAAACTTGGGTAGTATTAAGATGAAAATACCCTCTTTCCAAGGCAAAAATGATCCAGAAACTTATTTGGAATGGGAGAGAATGGTAGAAATGATTTTTGAATGTCATAACTTCTCAGAAGAAAAGAAGGTGAAGCTGGCTGCTGTGGAATTCCATGACTATGCACTTGTTTGGTGGGATCAGCTTGTTTTGAACAGAAGAAGGAACGGAGAGGATCCTATTGAGACTTGGGCTGAGATGAAGAGGGTAATGAAGAAAAGATTTGTACCTAGCTTCTTTTATAGGGAGCTACATCAAAAGCTCCAAACTTTGAGACAAGGCACTAGAAGTGTTGAAGAATACCATAAGTAGATGGAGATAGCCATGATTAGGGCGAATGTAGAAGAAGATAGGGAGGCAACCATGGCAAGTTTCTTGACTGGTTTAAATAAAGACATAGCAAACGTCATTGAGTTGCACCATTACGTTGAGTTACAGGAGATGGTGAACATGGCTATGAAGATAAAGAAGCAGCTCAAGTACAAAGGGCCCAGCAAGACTTCTTATTCGAGCTCTACAGCAAGTTGGAACTCCAAATGGTCCAAGAAAGATGAGAAGTACAAGGATAAGTCAAAAGAAGAGAAGAACAAGACAGATCTGAAAGGTACTTTAAAAACTTCTAGTTCTTCTCATTCCAATTCTGAAAAGCATAGATCTATTAAATGCTTTAAATGTCTTGGTGTTGGTCATATTGCTTCTCAATGTCCGAATAAGAAAACAATGATTGTAAGAAGTGGGGAAGTTATTTCAGAAGATGAGGGTAGTGATGAAAATGATTCTGATTCAATGCCTGAATTGGAGGATTATTTAGATGTGGAAGTTGAGGATACACCCAGGGGTGAATTACTTGTTACTAGGTGTGTTTTGAATGCACAAGCAAGGGAAGATGGACTTGGGCAAAGAGAAAATATTTTTCACTCTAGGTGCCTAGTGAAAGAAAAAATTTGTAGCCTGATAATTGATGGGGGAAGTTGCACTAATGTAGCTAGCACAATGATGGTAGAAAAACTGGGGTTGGATTGTTTGAGGCATCCAAGACCGTATAGGCTGCAATGGTTGAATGACATGGGAGAAATCAAGGTGAATAAACAAGTTCTTGTGAATTTCTCCATTGGTAAGTATTCTGATCAAGTTCTTTGTGATGTTGTACCTATGCATGCAAGTCATTTATTGCTTGGTAGACCTTGGCAATATGATAGGAGAGTGTTACATGATGGATTTAAGAATAGGTACTCATTTTCCATGGGGGATCAGAAGTTTGTTCTTGCTCCATTATTACCAAAAGAGGTCTATGAAGACCAAATGCAATTGAAAAGAAGTATGGAATCAATGCAACAAAGGAAGGCTGAAAAGACTCAAGAAAAACAAAAATTGACGAAAAAGGGAAGGTTGAGAGCCTTGCAAAAGGAGAGCAGAAATTGAAAATAAAAGAAAAGAGAGACGGTGAGGCAGAGAATGAGAGAAGAAAAGAGGGGAAAGAGGCCTCAAAAGAAATTCAATTAAAAGGCCCAAATGAGAGAGAAGGCAGAAAAAAACAAAACTTCTATGCAAAAATGAGAGATGTAAGGGTTGCTTATAAGGAAAGTCGATGCTTGTTTGTACTCTTGTACAAGGAAGCTTACTTTAATGAATCTGACCTTGACCCAAGTTTGCCTAGTTGTGTTATTTCTTTGTTGCAGGAATATGGAGACCTTTTTCCTAAGGACCTGCCCAAGGAGTTGCCACCTATTAGAGGAATAAATGATCAAATTGATTTCATGCCTGGAGCACAAATTCCAAACAGACCAGCTTATAGAGCTAATCCAGAAGAAACTAAGGAAATCCAAAAGCAGGTTCAAGAGTTGCTGCAAAAGGGACACATAAGAGAAAGTTTGAGTCCTTGTGCCGTATCGGTTATTCTAGTACCTAAGAAGGATGAGAGTTGGCGCATGTGTGTAGATTGCAGAGCTGTTAATAAGATAACGGTAAAGTATCGTCATCCTATACCTAGGTTAGAAGATATGCTTGATGAATTGCATGGTACTTGTGTATTTACCAAGATTGATTTAATGAGTGGTTACCATCAGATTAGAATGAAAATTGGTGATGAGTGGAAAACTGCTTTTAAAACAAAACATGGTTTATATGAGTGGATGGTAATGCCTTTTGGGTTAACTAATGCCCCTAACACTTTTATGAGATTGATGAATCATGTGTTGAGATCTTTTATTGGTAGATTTGTTGTGGTATATTTTGATGACATACTGACTTATAGCAAAAGCATTGATGAACATTTTGAGCATCTTAAGTCTGTGTTAGATGCACTTAGGGCAGAAAAGTTGTATGCGAAATTGAAAAAGTGTACATTTTGCATGGATCGTGTTACTTTTATTGGTTATTTTGTTTCTTCTAATGGGGTTGAGGTGGACCAAGAGAAGGTCAAGGCAATCAAGGAGTGGCCACGACCTACAAGTATTTCTCAAGTAAGATCTTTTCATGGACTTGCTAGTTTTTACAGGAGATTTGTCTAGGATTTTAGCTCTATAGCAGCCCCATTGACAGAGATTGTTAAAAAGGAGGTAGGTTTTATTTGGGGTGAGGCGCAAGAACATGCTTTCAATACTTTGAAAGATAAACTTTGTTCTGCTCCTATTTTGAGTTTACCTGATTTTTCTTCTTCTTTTGAAATAGAGTGTAATGCCTCTGGTATAGGTATTGGTGCTGTTTTGTTGCAGGGAAAGCGACCTATTGCTTACTTTAGTGAGAAGTTGAATGGTGCTCAGTTGAATTATTCAACTTACGATAAGGAGTTGTATGCATTGGTGAGAGCTCTACAAACCTGGCAGCATTATCTATGGCCTAAGGAATTCGTGATTCACACTGACCATGAAAGTTTGAAGCACCTTGAAGGCCAAGGTAAGTTGAATAAAAGGCATGCTAAGTGGCTGGAGTTCATAGAGACTTTCCCATATGTTGTGCAATACAAACAAGGTAAAGAAAATGTGATTGCTGATGCATTATCTAGAAGGTATGCTCTGATCTCTTCTCTTAGTTCTAAGCTGATTGGATTTGAGTATATAAAAGAATTGTATAAATCAGATTCTAATTTTGCCAATGTGTATGATGCATGCGAAGAAGTTGCCTTTAAGAAGTTTTATAGGAATGATGGGTATTTATTTAGAGATAACAAGCTTTGTATTCCTACATGTTCTATGCGTGAATTGCTTGTTAAGGAGTCTCATAATGGTGGTTTGATGGGACATTTTGGTATTGCTAAAACACTTGATATATTACAAGAGCATTTTTATTGGCCTAACATGAAAAAGGATGTTGAGAGAGTTTGCTCTAGTTGTATAGCATGTAGGCAAGCCAAGTCCAAGGTGAAGCCTCACGGGTTGTAGACCCCTCTACCTGTTCCTAATAGTCCTTGGGTTGATATCTCTATGGATTTTGTGTTAGGATTACCTAGGACCAGGAAAGGTTGTGATAGCATATTTGTTGTAGTGGATAAATTTAGTAAAATGGCTCATTTTATTGCATGTCATAAATCTGATATGCTACACATATTGCTGATTTGTTCTTTAGGGATGTGGTTAGATTACATGGCATTCCTAAAACAATTGTTTCTGACAGAGATTCTAAATTCTTAAGCCACTTTTGGCGTGTTTTATGGGGTAAATTGGGGACTAAGTTGTTATTTTCTACTACTTGTCATCCTCAAACTGATGGCCAAACTGAAGTGGTTAATCGAACTTTAGGCTCTTTATTGCGTGCTGTTGTGGGTAAAAATTTTAAAACTTGGGAAGATTGTTTACCTCTGATAGAGTTTGCTTACAATAGGAGCATACATTCTTCTACAGGTTATTCTCCATTTGAGATTGTTTATGGTTTTAACCCATGAACTCCATTGGATTTATTGCCTTTACCATTGAATGAGATTGTTAATATAGATGGGCAGCAAAGAGCAGAAGTGGTTAAAATAATACATGAGAAAGCTAGGCAGCACATTGAGGACAAGAACAAGAAGTATGCTCAAAAGGCCAACCAAGGGCGTAGGGTGATGAAGTTTGAACCTGGAGATTGGGTTTGGGTACATTTCTGGAAGGAAAGATTTCCTAAGCAAAGAAAGTCAAAGCTCGATCCTAGAGGCGATGGTCCTTTCCAAGTACTTGAGCGCATCAATGATAATGCCTATATGGTGGATTTACCAGGTGAGTATGGTGTTAGTGCTACTTTTAATGTTTCTGATTTGTCTCCTTTTATCAATGTAGGTTCTGATTCGAGGTCGAATCCTTTTGAAGAGGGAGGGAATGATGCAACTCACCAAAGCAATGATGAAGTCTTGATGATGCCAGCAGGTCCAATTACAAGATCACGCTCTTCTAAACTCAAAGCACAACTTCAGATTTATGTACAAGCATTGATTTCATAAGAACTTCAAGAGGATATGATGATCAAGCTTGGGGAAGAACTTAAAGAGATGCCGAGGTGTTTATGCACATTAGAGGAACCAAGTCCAGAAGACTAAACACTTGGCCAAATATCTGAAACAGAAGTCTAATCAAATGGGCTTAGGCTTAACTATCTTTAAATGAATATTTGGGCTTCTTTTATTTTATTATGTTGGGCTTTAAAATATTCTGATCTGTATTTAATATGCATGTGCCTCACTTAAAAGTCATGTTCATGAATCAATTAGTGTTGGGCCTCTGATTAATAGCCCAGCCTTTAAGATTTTTAGGTTTCATTTGTAAAGGGTATTTAAACCCTTCTTTATGTGTGTTGGTGGGAGACTTGATTAAATCATTATTTTGAGAGTGGAAAGGTTTGATTCCAGACTATTTTACTTTAAGGATTGATTCAACTTATCAAGTAAGTATTGACTTGTGGCGTTAATTCAATTCTTTCACATTCTATACTCTTTGTTACCAATTCCTTGCTATTTTGGGGGTGAAGGATTCTTGTAGATTGATTGAATTTAGGTTTGGGAACATCTATTGATTCGGAGGTGATTCATGCTTAGTTCTTGAGTTGTTGCCGTATCACCAAAGCAGTGGATTAATTGGTTGATGTGGGCAAAGTATTGTTACAGTACTCCTTATCATAGTGCATTAGGAACTTCACCATTCAAAGTATTATATGGACGAAATCCACCACCAATAATTCGGTTTGATCAGAGGAGAACTCTAGTAGACTCGGTGGACCAAATGCTTAAGGAGAGGGACTTGTATCTTGAGAATATTAAGCAACATTTATTGAGGGCACAATCCATAATGAAGCATTAGGCTGACAAGAAAATAAGGGTTGTGGAATTTGAGGAGAATGATTATGTGTGGCTGAAGTTAGCTCTTTATAGGTAGCTTACCGTGGCTAAATGGACAAACGAAAAACTGGCCCCAAAGTACTTTGGACCATTTCAAATTATGAAGAAGATTAGCAGTGTAGCATATCAACTCCAGCTGCCAAAAATAGCAAAAATACACCTAGTCTTCCATGTCTCACAACTCAAAGATGTGATAGGAGACCAGCCTAACACCACGTTAATTCTAGATCAGTGGGAATTACAATCAGCATTTCAAGTATATCTTGCAGAAGTACAGACAGTTAGATAAAAAAAATTGGAAAAGTGGACGTGAAGTTCTCATCAAATGGAATGGCCTAACAGAAGCAGAGGCAACCTGGGAAGATATGGAAGATATGAAAATTCAATTTTCAGACTTCCACCTTGAGGACAATGTGAATGTAATGGAGGGAGGGAGTAATGTTCAACATCAAATTATCAATATATATAAAAGAAAAGGTAAGAAGGGTAATATGTGAAAGTTGAGAGAGAAGGGACAACTAAGAGAGAAGTTGAGTGAGAATTAGTTAGAATTGTGGATAATGTCTCAGGCATCAGAGCAGAAAGAATGTTGGTTTGGTTGTTAGCTTTTGACAATGGTACTAATATTAGCTATAGTAAATAAGGAGAAGCAGGGAGGTGAGGAGACATAGATTTGTGTGAGTAGAATACTGGTGAGCCTAAGGTTGGAGTTAGGGATTTCTCGAAAACCTCATGAGATTTGTAATTTTGATTTTAAAATACAAATTTCTATAACTCTTCAATAAATAATAACTGGCCCCCTGTACTTGTATAAAAGGTTCAGTTAGCCTCTTGTACTTTATTGTGTCCCAGCTAGCCCATTCTACTTGCATTTTTAATCTTTCGTGCCCCTTGAATTTGAAGTGTAATAAAGAGTGAGTTTCAACTCCCAATGAAGCGCGTGAGATAGGATAAGTAGAGTATTTTACCTTCCACGTCAGAGGTGAGGTGTCATTTTTTCTTATTTTCAGAAGCTGTATTCGTTTAAAGCTTGAGGGAGGCGATTTTAGGGTTTGAAATGTGATTTTATTTATCGAAGACTGGTTTGTTTGAAGGACAAGATGAACATGACTCTTTGTGGATATGGTAGGAAGGCGATTTTGAGGATTTCTTGGACACAAACCAATCCTGGAAGGCGATTTCTCGCATGTCCCCAGGTATTTGTACGTATGTTTTGTGTATAATTATGTATAAATAAATTGTTTAATGATGTTTTGTGACGTCATAGGCGGAAAGTGGTTGTGATTACTTCAACTGGTATGAATAAGCTTTTCCAGATCAAGTGAAATGGGTGATTTGAGGTCTGCTAAGTCTAGTTAAACATATGGAGGAGGAGAAGTCATATCCTGAAAATTATTGGAAGAAGATTGTTGTTATAATTCTCATTGCATTTGTAGTATAGTTGTTATTTGTTTAGTGATTTAATGGCTAAAATGGGTTTTTGCATCTTATGTGACTAATTAGGACAATAGAATTAAGTTGTTGCTATAATGCTTTGGTTGCTGTAATGTGCTATTTGCATTGGTTATTTGTGTAGCAGGTCTTGATTTCAATGGAATTAAGTTGATTTATGGTATGGTTGATGACGTGTGTCAAATTCGTCAAAGATAATTCCTGCAATGAACTCTAGATAGTAATAGTAAGGTCGATCCACTAAGAACAATTTAATTAACTTCAAATTTGTTAATGACCTATAAAATCAAATTGGTGGTTTGAGTGGTAAATTGAAGAACTAAATTACTAAAAAATTGTGATAAAATATCAATTGAGGAAGACAATCCAGCAAAGTCCGATTAGCATATTAATGTGCCGATCATCGAAACTAAAGATAATTATACCAAAACAGTAACCACAGTTATAGTCGTTGACGTCGCGCCTAACAATCTAATCTTCCCTTAATGTTTAGACTAACCAGAAAAGCTCTTTTAAATTAGCCCCTAACCTATCGATAACCTCGACAAGCGCTTGACAAGTTCAACCGTAGATTGCATAAAGTATGAGGAAGACCTA
This sequence comes from Cardiospermum halicacabum, assembly GCA_031304145.1. Taxonomy (NCBI): domain Eukaryota; kingdom Viridiplantae; phylum Streptophyta; class Magnoliopsida; order Sapindales; family Sapindaceae; genus Cardiospermum; species Cardiospermum halicacabum. Next base: position 3,092,242 of record CM062399.1, on the reverse strand, counting down.
TGGTCACAGCTAGCAAATCAATAAGCATAAGTATGTTTACTAACCTATGATCACAACACCACCCAGTTCAACGTATCAAACTGTTTGCTACCTAGGTTAAATCAATTAAACAATTACGGATTTAATTTTTTTGACTAGCATGATATTAACTTAATCGATCAACTAACTGGCCAAATCAATTAATCAATCAAGGAAATATATTCAACCCTAAAACGATGTAATCACAGTGATGTAATGAATACTGCAAGTATAAACAACGAAAATCAATTCTTATAGCACACAAATTAACTAAAGATTTTTACTGGATCATAATAATTTAGCTAGCTGTGATCACAGCTAGCATCATTATCATAAAGTTGTACGCACAAAACCTAAAAACCAAAGACAAGAATGCAAAAAAAAAAAAAACAAATCCTTAATCAAAAACTCCACAAAACAAAATGTATCCTCTTTCCTATTCATAGTCCCCAATATACCATCTAAATTCTAATGCTAAAAGTAAGGAAATGAGAAACAAAATGATCCGCAAATGGTTCTAATTCAAATATTCATAAATCAAAATACACAAGACTCGGTCTTCAACTGATTCTTCACTCTTAATCTTGGAAAATTCTTCAAGCAACCCTTTAAATCCTTCAAAGTCACCAATTTAGCTTCAACTGTTCAAAAATTACAAAACAAGCCAAATTAGGGACAAATATTCAAATAAACCCAAAACTTACTAAGAAAATCCATGCACAAATATGCATAATCTTTGCTCTGTCAGTTGTTTTAAATGAAATTAAGTTGATTCCATGTTTATGTTTTTGTGCAACATAGATGTTTGGCCATTGGGATCTCTAGTTAGATCAATATATGTCATTCTCTTACTCTATATATGCAAGCTTGTTTTGAATGCAAAATGGTTTATTATGTTTCTGATTTCATTTGTTTTTCATTTAGGTGGAAAATTCATAAGGGTTTCTAAGTAATTGACACCCTATTTAAGTTACTTTTAATCACAAGGCTGAGATGTTGTAGATAGAGGAATGGCTGGTCTACTAATAGCAGTTGGTCCTGTGCAGGTGAACATTTACTGAGATGTTGACATAAGACTAGTTAACTGTTACATAGCTGATAAGTCTCTAACTTATATGAATTTTCCCTTTTAATTCTTAAGCTTTTGAGATGAATCCAGAGTATTATCATATTATTTGATGAATTTGTTGAGATGTTTCAGGTAATTGAGTTGAACAGGTAAAGATCGATAATCAAGATTTTATGGACAAAAAGCTGAAGTTCTGAGAAATGAAGTCGAACGGAAGTAAGCAGGAGAACACTTCACTGAAGTGTCTGGCGGCATAGCCCTTATGTCTCCAGAATTGTCGCCAACAAATGATTTAACGACTTCAAATGGACTCAACACTGTAGCTGCTAGCGACATAGCTCTTAATTCGCCAGCTATGTCGCCAGCGAACGTAATCAACAATTCCAAAGAGTAAGGCTCGGTAGTGTCTGGCGACATGAGCCTTATGTCGCCGGGACCGATTAGGCGAATTCCTTCTGCTGTTCAAAGGCGTTTTGGTCATTTCTCAGGGAAGTCTATAAATATGAAGTTTTGAGATGTTGAAAGGACTTTTGGCCGGATTAAGAACAAGAGACTATTATGAGAAGCAACAAGGAAGTTCAAGATCAACATCCAGAAGGCGAGATTAAGAGCAGAAAATCGGTGAACTCTTTCTCACTTTTTAGGAATGATTATGTTAAGAAGAGTGAACATGATTGCTATGTGTAACTAATTTCCCAGTCTAGGGCTACGAAGTAGCTGAACCATGTAACCCTAATTTAATTATTACTTTTATGAATGAGACAATTTTTATTCATTCTCTCGCCTGTGCATTAATGCTTGCTTTGCTTGATCACCAATTGCATGATTTAGTAATTTGATGAATGCTTGGAAGAGATTTATTAGATTAGATTAGGGCAAGAGAATGTGTGTGTTTATGTTGCTAGGAATAGAACATAAAACTCATATATTCAAGGATAGGTGTTTCTTAATGCATCTACCTAGACTATTCACATAGGAATATGGAATTAGGATAGGTAGATAGTCTCATGTGTGTTTGGAAGAAACCTTGGGAATAGTAAAACCTTGAGAATAGGAATAAAAGCTTGTTGACATATTAGGCATGATGGGTTACTGGTGAGGTGAATTCGTAGACCTAGAACTTAAGCTCTATATTGAATCCTTATCTTAAGAAATTAGTTTATTTGATTCTTCATAATATTCACTCTCATAAATTTTACGCTTAGATATAGGGAATTTTATAGAATTGATATTAAATTAGCTTTAGTCCCTGTGGGTTCGACAACCTGAATTTAATTCACTTAACTACTTGATCACGTGCACTTGTGTGTAGGAAATCTTGGTAATTGCATCATTTTATATTTTATTAGGATTTTTTATATCAAGTTTTTGGCGCTGTTGCCGGGATATTTGACATCATTTTATATCATTTATCTATTTCCCTGGCAAAGGATTAGAATCATCAAACGACACGAAACACATCAATAATGTTGTATCCGTCAATAATTCGACATGGTGGAGTGGTATCAGAGATGGACGTAGAATAAAAGTTTGGATAAATTATGAAGCCGGTACACATAATCTGAGTGTTGAATTCATTGGGGTTCGAGATAATGGGACAGTGAAGCAGCATATTGAATATAACGTTGATCTGAGTGTTCATTTGTCATAGTTTGTAATAATTGGATTCTCAGCTGCTGTTGGAAATGAATCTACTCTGCACCGTATTACTTTTAGGAATTCAGTTCGAGTTTGGAAGAAGAAAATGATGGTCAGACCTCTGAAGGATAGCCGCCACCACCAATGAGAAGAAGCATGAGGGGAATAAGTAGGAATGCAAAACTAGGAGTGGGGCTGAGAGCTGGAACTAGAGGTGCTTTGGTGTTGCAATTTGTGTGTTTGTTTTCTTATAGGTGTTTAAAGGAAGAATAAAGGAAAATAATGAAATTGAAGATCAATCAACCAAGACCTTGGATAATAACCCTGCCAAGTCAAGTGTGTAAAACTTGGAAGATACAATGAAAATGAAAATATATAGCTGCATCCCATCCTTGATGTGGACACATAGTTTTCATATTTCAATTCATACATAATTGTTGGTATTTTTTTGTTCTACCAATACCAAGTCTCTTTTCATTAATAGAAATTAAGTTCTCTACTGTGACCTAACCTTTTGTCAATATGAAAGAATCAACAAAATCTATTCACCGTGAATAATCATAAAAGATATTGATCACACACATTTCAAACTTTATTTTGATAGTAAGTTTGTAAGAGGGTGTTTCGCTTACTATAACTTCAATTATCTTCCCAGTTTCCAATCAAGTTCCATATGTAAGAAGACCTTCACTACCTGCTGATAAGTCTAGAATTTACCTATATTTAAGTATGTTTTATGAGCTTAAATGTAAAGGAAATGAGTTTAAAAGATGAAAAGTTGAGTACATTTCTAGTAATTCTAGACTATTAATTCTGAGACAGAGACTTCGATGAAAAGAAGTGGAAAGGAAGCCGAAAATTGCAAAATTCGGAAGAAAGAAAGAACGTCTAGAATTTCATCCAAAGTCAACAATTGAGGCGAAAAGATTGATGTTGAAAAATAAACATCGCCTGTATACATCGCCGTTAGCTGAAAAAAGAAGGCGATGAGGAAGACGAAGTTTGAATAATTTCGCCTTGAAGAATAGAACTGAGGCGAGTTACCTTCATACGTTGCCACTCTTGGAGATTTCATTAGGCGCTGAAGGGATGATCTCGCCATGTTTTGAGGCGATGTTCGAGGCAACACATGAATATGTCGCCAAAGTGAAAATGAAGAGATGCGACATCTATGTTATATCGCTTAAAATGTTCTTGAATAGAAGATTGATATGGCGAAGAAGGATTTGCTCGCTTAAGCTTCAGGCGACATATAATGGCTATATAAAGAACATTTCGCCTCTGAAGAGTTATGGCTTGGCGATCAAGACAAGCGAGGTTTATGAAAGTTGTTGAGTTCAGGTGAAGGAACAGACGACATAATTGAAGAAAACTGTTACTTCGCCAATTTGTGTTTCTTTGATGTTTTTATTTCAAAATTGACACTGAGTAAAACTCTATAAATAGTAGCTCAGATGAAGCGATGAGGATCTTTTGGGATCACCATTTTTGTACCTTTTGACATTATGTTATTCTTAGAGAAAAATTCTAGATTCTTCTATACGCTTTATTCAATATTTCCAGAGAAGTTTCTTGAAGAAGTTTCGTATTCTGTTTCTTGTGATCATTGAGATTTAGCTTGAGGATAGTGAAGCAACAACTGTGACAGAGTCTAGCTTCTATCTTCTTTGGTAAGATTTAGATCTTAGAAGCATATTGATGATGATTTGTGCTTTGATTGTATATGTTGAAGTAGATATGCTAAGCTAAAAGCTCTTCTGATTTGTTAACTTCTATTGATGATCATTGTTCTAGTTGTATGTTTCTTATTCAATCAAAGTCTGTTTTACTTGAATTTCATGAGCTGATTGAATTACAAGAACGAGAATTACGTAATCTTGTTGATTTGAAGTTTGATTTAAACCAGAGATGGTGATCAGATTCCAGATCTAAGAACAGAGGATCATAGATCTAGAGATAGACTATAGATCTAGTTTTCACAGATTATGCTTAACAGTTATATTTGTTGTAGTATAGAGATATATGCAACTGTATAATTGAGATCTGTTAAATTGAATCGAGAGATCTTTTAATAGATCACTAATGATGATCTAGAAGGTAAAACTGTGATTTTTAGTTGAAGCGTACATAAGAAGTTGATTGATAGCAGAGTTTAGTAGATCAGCATATTCATTATTAAGATCATTTGCAGAATAGAATACTGACCTATGTTTTCAACGAGAGAATGTCATTAGTGTCTATAATTCACATCCATATTATGATTTCTATGATTTAATTTGTAAATAGATTCTTTTAACAATTCAGTTTGAATCTTAATGTCAATCATACTTCTTAGCTGACAATCCCTGTGGAGACGATATCTTAAATACTACATTAGACGTTGATAGGATTTTTGCTTAGTTATTGTGATTTTATATGTTAGAAAATCCTCATCACCCGCCTATGATCTGGATTTACTTTTGCTCTGTTTCCCCAATGTGCACAACACTAAAGCATCAGGAAACAAAATCATATTATAACCTTCGCTTGTTCCTCACCATGTTTTCGAGCTATTGAGGATCAACTCTGACAGTATATTAATCCATGTGTCTAGTACACCAGGTAGGCACCAGTGCATGCAGTCCTGACCCCAGATTGAAACAACATCCTTCTTCCCTAACCAAATTGCTGGATGGGCATTAGCTCTAAACTCACTCAAATGAGTCAGATCAAGTACTTGAATATTTGTCCCACGCAGCGCCACTTGAATTAGGTGATTAATTTTCCTTGCTTCTGTATTTACTCCTTTGTTGCTAGAATCAAACCACAAATCAAGTTATCCAGGTATATGAAACATCTTTAGATTTATTATTCAGAATTTGAAAAGTTTTTGCAACATATTTCAAAGCACTTGGTATAGATAAAGACTATGGTTAATAGGGTAACAACCATAGCAATAGTTTCAGTCTCCTCAGAGTCTTTGGCATCTTTACCATCCTCAGAACCTCCAAGAAAACTCCTCATTTTATCAGATTTTGACTTTGGGTAGTAAACCACAATAGTTAAAATCAATCAAAACAACATAAACTCTTAAATCACAGATCATAAAAGTATCAACCACCAACAGAAAATGAGTAGAGACTCAAAATTCTAATATATTATTACAAGCTTAATAGTCAATATAAAGAAAAACACAACAACAATACCTGGAATTTTAACAGCAAGATCAAGATCAAGCAATAGGAGATGATAACATGAACAACACAACGTAGAATTTGAAAAACAAAACCATAAACTGCCTTCAGCTTTCAGCAGCAGCAGTACAAAAATCATAAACCAAACAAATCTTAAATGTCACACTATTCCATTATCAACTAGAACTAGCCAGAACATAATAAACTACTTTCATCAAATAAACCAAACAGTGCTTAATAAACTATTTCAGCAAAATATAGCACAACTAGTTCAAACAGTGATTAATAAACTACTTTCATCAAATAAATCAAACACCAGACCATAACCCATTGGTCTACATTTACAAAAACTCAGTTTTAAAGAGCTATTGTATTAATTTCCTAAGTCACTAATATTGAGCTGCTTGATTACTACCACTGACACCTCTCTTGGTCTTCTTAGCTTCTTATTGAAGCTGTGTAGTGGTAACAACTTTTTTGCCCTTCCATTTTAGTCATCTAGCTTTGAATCCCAAGTCAATTCCTGTGACTGAAGCATCAACGTGATAACCTAAACTCACAACTCTTTCCGTAGAGGTTCCTAGCTGCAAAAATATTCACACTATGAAGATTTCGGGATAGTAATGCTTTTAAAATGTAGGTAAATTATAATATTCAATATTATGCTCCACTTACATCTAAGACAGTATTGATAGTCGAGGTATCAATAAAGAATCCAAATCCCTGTTCAGTCTTATAACCCCTTCCCAAATTTGGTCTTCTACCCCTTGAACTCCTTCCTCTACCTTTGCCTCTCCTTCTCCCAAGATTAGAATTACTAAATATGATTTTCTCGATAGTTAGTATATTTGATTATGTTTGTGATGCCTGAGGTTGATTGGTTCTTGGTCTGGTCTCTAGTACATAGTTAACATTTCCTGGAAAGGACTGTAGAGGTTCATTTGTTGCTGGTTGGGACTGCAATTGTTGATTTCTTCTTAGAATGGATGGCACAAGTTGAGCAACGCTACTAGAGACCTAAGTTTGGCATGACTCCCTAGCACCAGTAGAGGTGTTTACTCTCTTCTTCCTCTTGTTCCCTTTTTCATTATTTCCAGGAAGTTGGTAGATTCTGGAGGTATCCATACAAATTGTAGTGGCCGAAATTGAATGGCTTGGTCTTGAACATAATTAGAGGAACCCTAATTTAGAGTGTTTCTTTTGGAACTCGCACCCCTGACATTTGGAATCTAGAAATTAAGGAGTAATAAAGTCAGTCTATCACGAAATAATTTAAATTGAAGTGCAAAAAAAAAATTACACAGAAATCAACATAACCTGGCTTGGACACCCTTTTTTATTGTAACCTTCTGCTCCACAAGTCTTACCGTGCATTTTCCTCCCTTTTCTTGATAAATTACCATGTTTTGGCGTAGACTCATCTTTATCCTTCCTACGACATATCTTGGGTCTACCGGGCATAAATTTTACCTATGGAGGCTCTATGCACATCCCTGTGGTTTTATTCCACATGTTCATGCTGAGTATAGGTCGGATGACATGTTGATAGGCTCGCAGGAAGGTTTCCTTTGAGTACCAGTGTGATACATAGTCTTTAGGAGTCTTTTTTAAGTGGTAGAGTGCACTTACTGCATGTGCACGGGGAATCCCCTTCAACTGCCACAACTTATAACTGCAGGTTTCTAGTTCGATATTAACTACGTGACGGTATTTACCATCTAGCACTTCACAGCCCCATTCCCCATTCCAAATCAACTGACATTTAGATGCATATTCACCATTCTCTTCCAAAATTCTAAGTGTCATTGGAGAAATATTTCCTACCCATTTTTCTATGGATGACCTTATCTCTATATGCCTATTCATAATTTTGTGCCTAATTTCCTCAAACATGGTGATTATTGACTTGTGCCTATGCCCTAAAATCCAAGAGTTTAAGGACTCATTCATATTATTGTCAATAGAATCACACTTTGCCAACTCACTAAAATAAGACTTACACCATGTTTCCTTATTATAACCTAGTAAATCATCTACAATACCATTACCTAGGTTTCCCAATTTCTGCAGCTCATCCTTAAGTTGTGCTTCGAAAGAAGATTTGGCACATCTCTAGAACTGTTTTTTACGCTCCAAGCCTTTCCATTTTTTTTTTTTGCTTGTTAGCCCATATATGCTGTGCGCACATTCTGTGCTCACTGTTGGGCAACAATGAGAATAAAAATAGATAAATAAAAAGAAAATGCATGTAATTGATAATTAACATGATAGACATCTATCGTTTATGGTACCATTCGTATATACGTATTTTACCTCTATGTATGTATATCCAAATCAAATACAATTTTTAAATTCTTTTCAATTCTGCTAATCTCAACAACTGGACCCAACGTGACGACTACGTACAGTTAAGTTGAGTGTGATTCCACACTTACTGTTACACAAATCAATGTTGAATGAAACCACATAGAGTCCATCATGTAAACATTTACATGTAATAATTTATCCAAAGACATTTGTTCTATATACTATAAACATTAATCTTAAGTCAAAAACATGCTCTTCTTCTTACTAAACAAACATCTATCTATATCTCTCTCTCTCTCTATATATATATATATATTAGTAATAACTGTTTGACACAAGAACAACAAAATAATTCTTTCTACTTTATAGAGGCTAATCAAATTCATAAAACTGTAGAAATAATAGTTGTATTTAGGTATTACTATACTACAGTATGATATAATTTAGGTATATTAGCATTGACCTATTAATATGGTATATTATATTAGCACAAACATGATCTGTTACAATCATCTGACTATAATTAAGGTACATCTAAGGTGCAACTACCACAAAAATATATAAATCCAAGACAATTATATTTTTAAAATAAATATAGAACAAAATATATAAATAAACAAGAGGTGACAAAATATACCTTTTGCATATCAGAGACAATAGTTAATCCTTCTCTAGGAACCATGTCCAAGAATGTTTTGTCTCTCTTCCAACAATAGCCCACGCAATAAGGAACATTTATTGGTTCCCATTTTTTCCAACAGCAGAAAAAATTTGTCCCCTACAAACACCTATTAGAAAACTCCCATCCAGCCCTATTATCCTCCTACAATCCTTCTTCCAACCTATCTTCAGAGCATTGAAGCACATGTAGAAATATCCAAATACATTTTTTTCAGGAGCTACCTCCTTATCCATTCTAATCCAACAACTACTGCCTGGATTAGTTTCATTGATCATCTCAGCATAGTCTGCAAGCCTAGAATACTCTTCCTTCCAATCTCCCATTGACTCTTTAATCATATTCATTCTGGCCCTTCCACAGAGAGACCTAGACACATATAATCCAAACTGCTCCCTCACTAAATCTTGTAACTTCCAAAGCTTAATCTAAGGTTCTGAGATAATTCTTTCCTTGGATTTTCTTTCAAGAAACTTCACATTACAAAGACGGTTACAGTTTTTCCTAGAACATTTATGGTTCGGATGGTAAGTCTTCACAACGAAATCTCCTGATGCTCCATCAATGCTTACATAGATTAGCCACAGACATTTGGTTGTCTTGCATTTCACCGTATCCTTCCAATCTCATTTGGGCGAAGCTTGAGTTGAACACCCCTACTTGCGGCGTAGTCTGCTATGGCCTTTCGAAATTTTTTGGCATTTTCAAAAACCATGCCCAGTTCGAATAGAGGTAGAATAGTCGTTGGATCATACCTCAACTTGGTGCTTCTCTTCCTACTAGGCAAATCAGCTCCCTTTTCAGCCTTTGAATCTAACTGCTCTCTGTTGTTTTCACTTCCAGGATCAGAAGAGTCTATGTATTCTTCATCTCCAACAAGTCTACCTCTAGTTCTGCTAGATATGTTGGAATCAAGGTCTTCAAAGCCCAAATCATTACCAGCTTCACCAAGACTAATCTCAGCAACTTGCTTTGCAGTGACCCTTTTCTTTCTTTCCATCATTTCCTTTCTAGCTTCTTCTCTAAAATTTCTCAGCTCTTCATCCACATCACTACCTTCATCCTCAAGCCTAGTTGCATCAGATCCACTACCTTTTGATGCATTAGTATCTGAATCTTCAAACCCTGAAGTATCAATTTGTGAATCAGCTTCTACCTTTCTACCACAATCTTGATCTCTTAATATATCTGATTCAACTACTTTCACCCTCTCTCTAATATCTAATTTCCTAACTTCCAGATTACCATCCACATCCTCATTGTTAAATATCCTTGATCCACCTTCTTTATTTTTTTCCACAACCACCTAATGTTCCATACCTACCTCTTGTGGGCCACCCCCAATATCATCACCACATGCATCTGCCCATTCATAATTACCCCAACATTTTCATTTTTATCCACATGCTCTACATACACATCTAACTTCTCTCCATCTTTTAAACCCTTAACAAAATCTAATAGATCACTATCATCGGTAACATGTAAATATCCCTGCCCATTTTTGTCCAGTACAACAATATACTAAATTTCATTGTAGCCTAAATCAGCAATTATACCAGTTATCTCAAACACTGATAATAGATCCCTATCTACAATGAACTCAGAAACTTTACCCCCATACATATGCTCTAACCCATTACTAAGGGCCCCATATTGTCACTTGACATCACTTTCACCTGCAAAAAGTTTAAAAGTAGTCAAAATAGAATCTCTAAAACCTTAACCTAGTAATACCCCTGCGAAGGATTAATATTAACAAAAATGCCAAAGCTTTGTTACTAACTACAAAGTTCTATCACTAATCTTTTTTGCCAAAAAAAAAATACTCTCTGCTTTGTGTGCTTCGACAACCCTGCAGGAAAAAAAAAAAGCAAAAATATTAGAACATGTGAACTACAAAGCAAAGCAATCTCCCTCTCTCGCGCACCCAAGCAGTAAACCAACAAAAGACAATAGATCTAGAATGTATTTTGCACAATTACAACAAAGTAAAGAAGCTACAAAGTCAATTTAGAATAAAACCCCAAAACCCTAGAATTGAAATAAAGTCCTTACCTTCTCAAGTGAAGAGAAATCGAGAGATAGAATCACATACTTTCAGACATAATTACTCATAATTTTGATATCGTCGTCGTCGAAGAATCGTAGAGGATTTTGAGAGTCAGAAGAGAAATCACTGAGAAAATTTTCGATGTCGCAATCTTCTTCTCTCTCCTTTTCAGACCTAATTTTGCATTCTAATGAACTGCCAACGTGTCAAAAATTATTTTAAGTATAAACTTGGTGTTTTCCACATAGACCTGTATGTCAGCTTCAATTTATCACATCAAGCGCGTGTATTACACGCATAAGTTCAGGGTTTAGGGTTTATGGTGTTTTAGTTACGACCTATTTTTAGTAGCAAATCTGTAGCTAATGCAGTGTTAGCTACGGAATAGCTACGAAATCGACTGTAGCAATTCTTCTTTTTTCTTGTAGTGAATCTAAAACAAAATTACAACTGATCCATCAAAGTAAACACAACAAAACCATTTAAATTAACAATGCACTCATAAAAACAACGTATATAAACTAAATTCATGTTTTAACTTGTATCTATTGTGACAACCCAAGCTTTAAAACTGTTAACTGTGCTGAATGAGAAAATTAACACAAATTCTCACCATAACGAAACCAAGTTGTTGATGTGATGAATTAACAGGTTCAATTGCCGTAAACAAACAAATCATTAATTTAAGACAATTAATTTCGATACAATCATAAGATATTACCGAATCTAATCTTAGTATATTATTCTCTAACATTATACCATTAGATACATCCAACAAAAAGAGATTTTGAATTCGATTTCTAACTACAAGAAAATACACAATTATGCAGAAATTGGTGTCATACCTGGCCTCTAGTTCAGATTAGAAAAAATGGGTCTTCCTCTCTTGTTCAAATTAGAGAACGAGTCTTCGTCGATTAAGAATATATTTATGTAGTAAATGAGCATTCAGATGCTAAGAAAATTGTAAGGTATAAGAAGGTAGAAGATGTTGATACGTAATCTCGATTTAATTTGTATATAAATTGGTCTAATCGTCTAATGTGAAGTACACATTCCAAAACATACCATACTCAGCCCAATTATGGATATGTAATGTCTGAGTATATACCATTTCCTTCTGTGATGTATTATTTAGTTAGATTGAATGATATACTTAGTCTAAAACCACTAAATTCATTCCAAAAATGAATGTTACAGGTTATGCCACGTTGAATGCTGATGACAATTTACTTAGTCTGATAATGGAATTTTAATGCCTGCGTACATACAACTTCCCACCATTATAGTTTTATTTTGTCGTATTGAATGTCATACTTAGTCTAACACCGCCACATTCAGTCCACAAATGAATGGTAAAAAAGATATCACGTTGTACGCTAACGGCGATTTCTGCTGTTTGTTAACGAGTTCACCCAAATAAGGGTACTTAAGACAAATTACTCCCTTAATACTAACCTCAAACATAAATTATAAAAGTCGATGCTAGTTTTGTTATGCGCTCATTTAAAAGTGTCATTTCATATAATTTCCTCTAAATCTTTTAGAAGTACGAAATGTGAGGTTGCCCAAGTTTGACCCGACTGTTTTAAAGGAAACGAATAATGAAAATTTTCTTCATTAATATAGGAAATGAAGAAATCTGAGATTGCCCAAGTTTGACCGGACTGTTTTACCCGTCTAGAGCTTGATACTAGGGATGGCAATGGGGTCGAAACCCGACCCGAACCCGAATCCAAACCCGAACCCGAACCCGCCAGTCCATAATGAAATTGAAATCGGGTTGAACCCGCAAACCTGAACCCGAACCCGTAAACCCGAACCCGCGAATATTAATTTAAAAAAATGAAAAACAGGAATCACCTATAATAGTTTCCAAAATTTATATCCAAATAAAATTGCATATTGAAAGAACAACATAGTCAACATCTCAAATAAAATTTAATGAAGCACAAAATAGTATAATTTTAATTTAGCATAAAATTATATAGTTATTTTTTAACATTTTTTTAAAAGATATTAAAAAATAGAAATAAAATATTTTATGTTTAAAATTATTTTTTAACATGAAAATCTGAATTATTTGAATTAAAAAAATATTGAAATAGAAATTAAAATATATTTTATTTAAAATATTAAATTTAAAAATGAATAATTATAATAAAAATAATATTAATATATAATAATAATTAATTTGGAGTTGTATTCAAAAAAATTATAATAAAATATTTATTTTGTTGTTGTATAATATTAAAAAAATAATAAATTATAATAAAAATTTTGGTAGGTACATGGATTCTGGTCAGAGTATCCAAATGCACGAATATCTGAACCCGTAAACCGAATCCATCATGAATTTTGTGGATGGATATCCATGGCTTTTTTTTTTTTTTTTTCATCCGTACTTGATACACACGCAGTAGGGTTTACTTGCTGCCAAGTTTCATAGAATTTATAGCATATTCTTCCCAAAAGAACACACAGATTGGCATCTTCGTCATAACTATAACGAGCATAAATCAACGAACTCTTTCTACACCACACGAAATTCAAAAAGGTCCTACTCAACTATCCAGCGCGTATAAAATCACTCTCCAGTCGGTCCTTCTCAAACTCTCTACACAATCATGGTCTCTTCATTTCCTTCTCTCTACTTCAATGCTCACTGAACTCTCACACTCATGGGCTCTGTAACTATAAAACCCACGTTAACCCCTCTATCTTTAACCTCAATAAACACCAGAATCAGTTACTCTTTCTTCAACTTCACCAATTTTCACAACTTCAAACCATCGTTTGTAACTTTCTGCTACAATAGCCCTTCTAATTCGATAAACCCCAGACCGGACGACAGGAATCGGAATCGGAATCGTCGTTCAAATCCTTTACGAGTTTTAGTTCCGCTTCTGCAGTCTGTTAAAAGTTTCGCGTACTCGCAGAAGCGGAAATGGATATCGCGGTTTCAAGCTTACAGCGCCGATATAGAGAGCGTGGTGGATCTTCGAAGCGATAATTGCTTGCAGAATGGAGCGTTTGGAGTGGCGTTGTTGAGTGTGACGTCGACGGCGAAGGTAAAAATCAGTCCGTTTGTGGCGACATTAGCGGCGAATCCGACATTTGTGTCTGGATTGCTGGCGTGGTTTGTGGCGCAATCGATGAAAGTGTTTTTGAATTTCTTTGTGGAGAGAAAATGGGATTTAAGGTTATTGTGTGCTTGTGGAGGTATGCCTTCTTCACACTCGGCTATATGTATGGCTCTGACAACATCAGTGGCGATTTGTCATGGTGTGGCGGATTCTTTGTTTCCGGTTTGTTTAGGGTTTAGTTTGATTGTCATGTATGATGCGATTGGTGTTAGGAGACATGCTGGTATGCAAGCTGAGGTAATATATGCTTCTCTTCTCTGTTTTTTTTGCTGTGAATATTTTATGACTTTTGCTTATGCTTTATGTGAGAATGGCATATGTTAGTTACTCTAGTGTTATTTATATAGTTCTGTTTAGTAGGTGGCAGAAGCATAAGATCTTGCTTTGAAGGATATAAAATGCTTTAACCTAGGAGAGGAGAGGTACATAGATTAATTTGTTGATGTAGTTAGGTATGACTTTAAGATCTAGGAGTTTATGAGAGTGAGAGTCTTGTTACACGCAGAATTGAATAGAGTGGAATTGGGAAGTCCTCAGAAGAGACCCTAATAATTAAGGGTTGAATTTGTCTGATGTTGTTAGTACTTTAAAGGAAAATACACAAGCATGTGGCGAGTATTAAGGTATAGTATAATTTGGTGAGGAGAAGTGATTAGTTAGGCAAAAGGGAAAAAAATTTAGTGTATCGACAGCAATTTCTGGTCTACCTTGTTGTTTTCACAAGGAAGTGTATTTGTCTTTTGCTTTTTCTGTGAAATGTTGGGTGGTGATAGTATTTGAAACTTTTGATGGTTCTTTAAAGTAATGGAAAGAGTTTGAAGATATTCTAGTGATGAAATAACCAATGAGTCTCCAACCATAAATATCGGGTTTCATTAGCTTTTGGTTAAATTTTTTCCAGTTCTCCTGATTGATGTCTACTGAAGGAAAGGAGAAACTACGAATGTCTAGAAGCAAAAGTATCTGCTTCTTGTTCTTGCTCATGCATTTGTCTTTTCTTTGATGGTAGAATTCAAATTATGTTTGGTGAATTGAATGGTTATTCTTGGGTAACTGGTCGCTGAAATTATATACTTAAACTAGCTCAATTGGTGGATGAGGAAACTTTTAGGGTGTGTGAGTATTTTCAGTTATTATTAATATCCACTCCATTTTTTTCTATTAGAGCTTTTGTGCTGGAAACCTTGTATCTATCGTTGTGTATATGACATTAGATTAGCATGTTCCTTTCATTTGGTTTACTACTAAGGGCTTCAGTTAACAGCCGTCCAACCTGAAATTTTCATCTACTTGGTTTAGCTCGACTCACAAATCCATCTTAACCTTTTCGCGCTGTTGTCTTATCACAGGTTCTTAACATGATAATTGCTGACTTGTTTCAAGGTCACCCAATAAGCCAAAGAAAGCTCAAGGAACTTCTTGGTCACACTCCTTCACAAGTCTTCGCTGGAGCTATGGTCGGTATATTGGTAGCTTGTATTTGCTGTCAGAATTGCTTAGTTGCAATCTGATTCAAGCTTTTGGCTACAAATTTTGGTCATGTTTGTTCTATTATTGTGTTGTTTAAACTAGCCGTTGGTTTCATCATGGCCTCAACAGGTCCTACCAATGTAAAACATGTACAACTGTTGTTCTGTTTCCAATTACGAGGTTGATTGACGTAGCTCTTTTCCAGTTTAGAAGTTGGTTTAAGCTGGAAAATAAGTTCTTAACTCAAATAAGCTCTTTTGGATCTTTTAACCGGAATCTCCAAATCAGCTTCTATTATTCATGCTCGGAGCAAAAAGCTATTATTAAGGGAAATTGCCAAAAAAACCTTCTAAGGTTTAGGTTTTACGTTTGATAATTATCTAAAAAACCTCATCAATTAGGTTTTAGATGGAAAAGTGCAAAACAACCAAAATATCATTACTATGTTTTTCTAAAAATGCTAAA
The DNA here is from genome assembly GCA_031304145.1 of Cardiospermum halicacabum. Taxonomy (NCBI): domain Eukaryota; kingdom Viridiplantae; phylum Streptophyta; class Magnoliopsida; order Sapindales; family Sapindaceae; genus Cardiospermum; species Cardiospermum halicacabum. Next base: position 3,076,224 of record CM062399.1, on the reverse strand, counting down.
AAACTTCTTAAGGTTTGTCTTTTTCTCCAATTTACCACCCGTATTTAAAATTAACTTATTTTAACTCATATTAAACGAGTTCAACTATTTAAAGACTAATTTAGACCAAAATATATTTATTTTGAAAATTACTAAACTAGCACTACCTAAAGAGTCAAATATTTAAAATTAAGGGTGAAAAAAAAATTCGAGACTAGGCTAATCCGTCTGGAAATGATCCAATTTGGACCCAAATTTACTCATTCACTATACGAATAATTCTAATTCGCCCAAATTTTTTGAGCTGGTTGATTTCACCTATCTGATTTTGTTCTATGTATCTAAAAACCCAACTAGTTTAAAAAATATTTATTATTATATACTATATGTATATATTATTATATAAATAAAGTAACTAAAATACAATTAATTGCATATATTTATTTATTATATTGATTTAATTTAATTATGTAGTTAAATTAATATTATATAATTTAATTAAATATATATTAAATTTATTAGGTGTAAAAAAAATTAAATAATTAAATATAATACTTGTTAATTTCATATGTATCATATGATATACATATAAAACTATTTTATTTTTAAAGAAATAAATTATCAGTCCGGACTGTGGCCATTTCTATTTTCTAAAGTAATGGTTAATTTCATTTAATAGGAAGTTTTTTAAATTTAATTTTGAAGTGTTAAGGAGATAGAAAACATATTTTTCATACATGGTAAAATAGTGAAATAATCAAACCTTAAGAGGTTTTTTAATACATTTTTTTTAATTTATTTAAAATTACTAAATTACTCGTGCAGTCAAACTGGTCAACCGTTTAAAGTAATAGTTTTCATCCAGCAGGCGGTTTTTTTTAGTTAATTTTATAAAGTTAAGAAAGTATTTTGGATAATTTTAAAATCCAGGCGTTAAATTAGCGAAAAACATAAATTTGAGGAGGTTTTTTTTTAAGCAATTTTCCGATTATTAAAAACAAGAAGAAAAATTAAATGTTAGAGCTTTTTCCATTTTTCCGTGAGTAGGGTTTTGCAGAAGAAAATGCTAGGTGGATTGTACGGGGATCTCTCTCCACCTTCCGATGACGACAAGTCTACAAGCACCACGTCTTCCGTCTGGTCAAGTAGCGCCAAGATGGCTCCTTCCACTCTCCGTTTCGCGCCACCGCAGACCATTCTCAAAGCACAATTCAAGCCCAAAACCACTCCCTCTTCCAAAATCCTCACCACGACCACTACCTCCTCCTGCTCTTCTCCCTCCGTTGACGTGCCGCCGATCCAAGCAGCTTTACTCGGCGTCACTTCCTCCGTAATCGAAGAGTATGATCCCGCCAAGCCCAACTACTACGAGAAGTACATGAGGGAGAAGAGGAGACAGGCGACGGAAGCGGAGAGAGCTGAGCAGAGGCGGCAGGAGGAGGCAGAGATGGAGAAGAGAGAGAGGGAAGAAAGAGAGAAGGAGCGGGAGAGGTTAAACGCTATATCAGGAGAGGAAGCGTGGAGGAGAAGAGTTGCAATGAGTGGAGGAGTGCCTAGGTCTCCCTCGCCTCCTGAGGTGGAGGGGGCTGGAGGTGGTGGAGGAGGACGGTTTTTGATCAGGAAATCGGAGACTAGCGGGTTGGGAGTGGGAGCAGGTGGGCAGATGACTGCGGCACAGAGGATGATGGCGATGATGGGTTGGAAGGAAGGTCAAGGACTTGGAAAACAAGAGCAGGGAATCACTACTCCTCTGATGGCCAAGAAGACTGATAGGAGAGCTGGTGTCATTGTCGATGCCAGTAATGACTCTAATAAGAAGGTTAAGAGTGTCAACTTCAATGGTTTTGCTTCTGAGAAACATGGTATGTATTCTTGCTTGAGATGCAATGAAGATTTAATATGTTTGAAGATTGAGTGTCCTGTTATGTGATAAGTTGTGTCATAGATAGCTACGGCAATATCACGCTTTTGATCATTGGAAAAGGAATATTGATTTTCATACTTTTCAAGCTGCATCTACTTGTTTGTGAGAATGAAGGAATATGTATGCATGCTTCGTATGCTATTGAATAATTAGCTATTTGCAAGTTTGAGGTCCAATCTGTTATTGGACCTCTCTTTCTCCTCTCCTCATAAGTAATGGTGTAGCTAGGAACCATTGGTATTGTTTGTTAAGAATCCATTTTCAAAGTTCTAATCATATATATGATATAGGTTTTTTCTACTGTTCAGCAAGTGTTGAAAACCATTTGGTAGAACCAAATATTGTATCATGTGTCACGATTTTCTCTCGACTAACTTTTTAGGACGGTTTTCCTGCATTTGTTAGCTTTACTTACTGCATATGAAGTTCCCATCCATTGGCTAAAAAGTAAAGAAATTCGACGAACCAGATTAATAGAGTGGTACTGGTGAAGTGATACTGTTGTATCAAATGAATAAGCTTGGCTTATGTTCTTACTTAGTAGTAATAGTCTTTGTAACATTCTGATAAATACTACTTTTCTTATTTTCTGGAAAAAGGTGTTTTAGTTTTCTTTTGAACTGGATATGCTTGTTTAAGATGTTTTCCTGGATCATAGGGTTTTATAAGACAGTGCATTACCATTGCTATAGGCAATTGCTGAAGCTTCTTTTCCTTGATATAGTTTAATTTATTTTTATTTATTTTTGTTTTATTTTACTTTATTACGAGGAGGTTGATGATTTTCGAAACATAGATAATTCACAATTACATCAACATATATTATCGTTATTCTCAATCCCAGTGATCTTTGTATGGAATTGAAGCTTATTACTCTGCTCTGCTCCCTTCATACAGGTTGGACCTGGTGAGGTTGATGATGAACTAGAAGAGGAAGTAGGAACGGAGTGTGCCAAACACGGCACAGTTACCCGTGTTCTTATATTTGAATTAACAGAGCCAAATTTCCCAGCTGAGGAAGCAGTCAGAATCTTTGTACAATTTGAGAGATCTGAGCAAACAACAAAAGCTTTAGTTGACCTTGATGGTCGGGTTTTTTGGGGGTAGAGTGGCCACATTTTATGATGAGGAGAGGTTTACAAAAAATGAATTGGCTCCAATGCCAGGAGAAATTCCTGGTTTCTTTTGAAGTTTTTCAATGGGCTGATGATAAAGTAAATCAAGTTTTGGATATTCATTCTTCAGAGAGTGTTGTCCTTGTAAGTAAACACTGAGCTTTTTCTTTCTTGTGGGTAGTGAACTAGTAGGTCATACATGTAACTGTAGCTATGAATAACAAAGGCATTTTGCAGTCAATTTTCCAGAAAAGTTAACAGTTTAACACTTGAACTTGTTTCTTGATTGATTTTGTTGTTTTTATGGTATAGGCTGGGGGAAATATGCGTGGCCAAATTATTGAAATGATGCTTTTCCCAATAGTCCGGCAATAAATTCAATTTTAAGTGATGAACAATGGGGATCTGTAGCCCGTTATTTGGTCCTGCAATCTGCTGTTTTGGAACTGAAACATAGACGTATCTGGTTCTAGATACATACACTCTATTATGGCTCAGGGAATGCTTCTGGAGGAAAGTAGATAACGAATGATAATCATAATTTATACATCAAACATGGACACCTTCAACATGAATTGGTATGTACATCAGTACTACGATATACCATCAAGGCATTATTAACTGACCTGAATCTTCCGTACTCGCGGTGATCAAAAGCATCATGACATGCCCTAGACTGCCCGAGTGGTGGCTATGGCCATAATATACTCCCAAGCTTTTGAATGACTTGGTTTTGAAGTGCAATTGCTGGTTAGGAGGAGTGACTTATCTCTTTGACCACTTGACCAGGTGAGCAAAGCTGACTACGGCTGTAAGCAAAGAAATTTACACCAGTAAACACTCTTCCAACCATCTTTGGAAATTCTACATTTTCCTACTTTCATCAGAGGCTTGCATTTGCGACCAACAGTATGCTAATTGGAATAGGCCATGACTGGTTGATGATCCCATTTGCTCTCTGCTATCTGGTCTGGCAATATAGATTTGAGTACAGGAACTCCATCATTGAAAGGTCATCATGCTTCATTGTTCCGGCTTGGTCTTTTCAGCGTATTCTTTATCCTTTTCCTGGAAACAGAGCAACCAATTGAGATATACGAGGTCAATTTGCAATGCAAAATCATTTCACAGGAAAACCACCATACTCTATTGCAGACTATTGTGACTAGACCAACTTTGATGAAAATTACCTCGTGCTAGGTTTGCTGCCACTGCCACTGCCGCCACTCAGTACACCCTTCATCACAGATCTTATATCTACAGAACGCTCCTTCATTATCATTTCATGGTACATCTTACTTCCAATCTCAGTGATTTGTTCTTCAACTTCTTCAAGTGTTTGGTCAATACTGAGCTGTAGTTCTCCTCGCTTAATTACCGTGACATTGAATCCATTTGCCTTGGCTTCTCGATAAGCATCCTAGCAGCAATCCAGGAAAGTAATAGAAGAAAATTAGTTCAGGACAGAACATATCTATGATCGATGAAAATGAAACAAAGTTTGACCTGGCTTAGATCGAATTGTCCTCCAAATCATAGAGAATAAATTAACAAATGACAATACATGTTAAAAGCATCACTGAATATTCATGCCTAGTTGGAGAGACTTGAATGTAAAACATCAAGTCCATTTCACTAATAGATCGAGGCATCCTGGGACATACTTTTGACTTAAAATGGTCAGAATAGAAGGGAAAAGAGGAGGCAACAAAAAGACCATACTGACAGACAGGACATGTCTAATCTAATTGATCCAATCAATTTGGGATTTTTACAAACCATTCAGCTTACCTCCTGGGAAGGGAGTGTTAATTGATCAGTGAGATCAGTGAAACAAAAAGGGCGAGCCCCTAGTGCGACAGTGAATCTAGCTTTGTTTATATGACCTAAGTTGATTGAGCCTTAGAAAGTAAGATAAAACTTTTCACCTTAGGTGGCCTTGGAATAACAAATGCATGCCCACTTCCAAGCATATCCAAATGAGCCTGAATTATGTAACAAAGGTTTTTGCAATCGCTAGCATCCTCAAATGCAATCACATGATATGGTTTTGGTTCCAGTTCAAGATCTGCAGCCATCTCCAAGGAGTAGAATCCTGTTCTTTGCCCACTTTCCTCAACTGTGTATAATTCAATGCACTAGACATGAACATGAGACAAGTAAATGGTTCAGTAATCTGTGGTTTCCAGTCAACATAGCTGAACTACATGCCAGCAAAAGTGTGGCACATTTTCCACAGATCATACTACATATGGAAAAAGTAACCATATTTGATCATATGTGATCAATTTTTTAGTAGAAAAGTATTAAAAATTATCAAGATCAATAGTCGAATAGACAATACATCTAAAATGAACAGAATAAAAGTATTATGCGAGAATCAGCAAGGTCAACATTGAAGAAGAAAAAATTCAAGTTAGTTTGCACACTCACCAGAACATGTGGGAGATCTAACCACCATAGATAATCTTCTTCTTTGTCTTCTGCATATTCACGGTATTTGCTCACCACAGCTTGTGGCCCATACAATTCCATTTCACGTTTAATCTTGTTGAGCTTCTTTTCCATAAATTTCTTATTCCTTTCAGAAATGTTGTCCATCAGAACAGCCGCTTCTTGTATTTCTTCTTCTGTGATCCAGCGATCCAAATCCTTGCCAATATCCTTCATGGCAGACTTAATTTCTGGATCTGTCTCAGCATTATATGATTCCAAAAACTCACGTGACCATTTCTTCGTGTGTTGCCAAAATTCCTTCCCTGATTTCTTGCCTGATTTCACAGAACCATCACTGCTTTCTATCACTGTCTTGGAATTTTTTGGATCTTTACCTTGGTTCCTTTGCAAATTAGTGGTTGCCAAGGTAGCCGCAGTATCCTCATGCTTAGACAACTCCGAAGAATTCGGAGGAAAGCTATCCTCATCCTTTTTAACAGGATATAAAGCACCAGCATTCGCAGTAAAAAGTGCCTTACGCTGCTTAAGGTAGTCATCAAGCACCTGAGGACTTTTCTCTAATGGGGGCCCTTTCCAGCGTGGTATGATTTTCTCTGGAGGATCATACAAGCTGATACCATCTAGGAGTACAACAGAATATTAGCACGAAGCTGTTAATGTTTCTATCCTTGATAATATTAAAAAAACAGTTCTAGAAAGATATGCACGTGACATTTAGCACCAGATTTGCTGAAAACAAGCCTTGACAGTATTCTGAAGTACAAATGCTAGAAAATTAGATTCATAAATTAAAAGTCAAATCTAAGGGGTCATTTTCTATGCTTATTAAAATGTTACCTGCACCATAGTCCAGATTTTCAATGTTTGAATGGAGATATTCATGCAACTGAGCTAACTTCTCATTCTCCTTCTCAACTTTTTTCTCAAGTCCTTCAAAGAATGCAAGCTTGTCATTGTCATCAATCAGGTAAAATGGATCCCGGCCAGCCAATTCATTGTCTCGGACATTAAAAACAATCTCTCGAAGCTTATCGTCTCTCATCCAATCAAGTTCACCATCAGCTTCACTTGCAAGCTTTGTAATGTCAAGATCTGTAACCTTTTTCTCTCTAGCAACCATAAAATTATCTCTAAATCCAGTTCTTATCTTATCAACAATGGGTTGAACTTCATGGAAATATTTTTCCATCCAGTTTTGCGTCTTTACATAAGATTTTGTGTCTTCCCTTCCACCAACAGCCTCATGATCTAAAGCTACTGCTGAGTTTTGGCTATCATTATTATGCTTTCCATTGAAACCCTCAGCAAAGTGTTTCTTTGTAGGATCATACTCTGTAGAAGTTGATTTTCCATTAGCATGACGAGCAGATATTGATTCGGATGCTCCACCAAATTTGACAGCTCCAATAGTTTTGTTGTCCACATGCAGAACTGAACTTGAACTTTTATTAGATTTCCCTTCTCTTGGTTGTCCAGAAACAGGGGCAATTTCTTGTAAAGTTTTACCCTGGGATTGATAAGGCTCTTGATTACTCTGTTTTCTAGAAAGGAATTCCCTAGCTTCTTTAACTGACCTTATAACCTTTGGTTTCATTTTAATGGAGCTGGTCTCCATCATATCACTCTCATGCCCACCAGACGATTGAATAACATCATGCGAATTATCATTACTATTATGTTGTATGTTTAGCCTATCTTTCAAAACAGCACCATTTGAAGCACTAGGAGCTTGCCGTGTTCCATTGATGGAAGAAGCTTCAACCTTAATGGAAGATTCAGAATTCAAATCATCAGCTTCCACTGATAAAGTTTTCAAACTAGCTCCCTTAATGCTCCTGCCATGTCCTGAACTGACATTACTAAAATCACCTTCTGTTCGCTTTTTGATCACTCCTGCATCATCAGGATCACATTCTACTAGCTCATCCTTATCAACTTGCAACTGTTCTTTGCCCCCAGTCTCCTGAGATTTCCAGACCGTCTCTCTGATTTCCTCGATTCTATCATCAATGGATTCCCTTCTTTGAGATCTCAAAGAATCCACCAATAAAGCATCATCCTTTGAATTCAAACTCTTTACCTTTTTAATATTTTTCACTAGTTCTTGTTTATCTATCTTCGGCTTTTCAAACGTCACAACTGGGGACTCCCAAGCTTCTTGAACAACTTCCACTCTTCCCTTCTCTAAAATCTCCTTATCCTGCCTTGACTTAATCTTCCTCTGCAACATCACCTTCTCTAACTGTGTATAACCCACCTCCTCCTTCTTGGAACTAAACAACTTCATCACCACCCAACACACAGCTAAACCACACAAGACAGCACTCCCAGTGATGGACAATTTCGAGACAAACCCAGGATGACCAACAACACCACAAACTGCACTAACAAAACCAGCCTCCTCTCTCGCAGCAACAAACTTAGCCACCGAGCTGTTCCTAGGAATCACATCACCACCACTCTCCATCTCTTTAGCCAAGCTCTTAGCATAAACTATTCTAGAATTCACTTTCATGTTATCATCAGATGCCACTTGGCTTCTCTTCACAATTTCATCTTCATTCACCAAAACTCTCTTCACATTCCCTTCCCTGTCCTGAAAAACCTCAAAAATGGGACCTGAACCAATACCCCAATAATCAACATCCTTCCTATACTGTTCAATCCAATTCTCCAACCTATTCAACAAAACAGATTCCCCTATCCGTTTCAAATTAGAATCCCTATCACCACTAGTTTCACAAACGGTAACATCAGCATAATCACTATTCACACCAGTCTCCTCCTGTACACTATCATTATTCAAATTATCTACGAAATTAGAAATTACGTCTAACGGAATTGGGTTTTTCTGATGCACCTGTTGATCACGAAGGAGCTTTTTCCGCAGCGAATTGCGTCGACTGGTTGGTCCACCAAAACGAGCTGATACCTGCAACCTTCTGGTAGTGGAGGAGAGTAGATAACAGGGAAATGAAGGCTTTTTGTGAAATTCGGAGAAAGGAACTTTGTATAAACGAAGACCTCTCTTGTTACTGGTTGTCGTGAGAAATTTGGAAGTGAATGGAGAGAAAGGTCGTGAATTCTGCGATATTGTGAGATTGAAAACCTCCATTATCAATGAGAATCCAAACTACAAGTCTCCAGGGGAGGTTTTAACAAACATGGCGTTAAGCTAAAACCCCTACTGGGGGTGATAAAGTAGATACACATATGTACTCTCTCTAATTTGATCCAAAACGTTGTCGTTTTACGTATTTGAAAACATTTGTTATCACGTGTATATCTTGATCAGACAGGACATCGTTGTGGAGTTGCAATAAACTATGTATTTAAGACATTTGTTGGTAGCTTGGGTTTGAAATGTGCACAATTCGAACACAAGTAGTAAGAAGTTTGGTTTGGCTTCTGTAATACAAAGTAGAGCAAGAAGAAGAGAAGAATAAAAACCAAGAAAAGCAGTTTCAATGTTCAACATTTCATTTTAAGGCCAGAACTCCAGTTTCTGCGGAAAAGGAAGCTTATTGACAGTTGATATAAGCTTAAGCCTCCAGCATCAATACATACTTCAGAGATCCTCAGTAATTTGCATCTACAGATAACTCTACAGTAGGATCCAGCATGCAAGTAAATGAGCATACGAAGGAGATCCGATCATATTCAACTGCAAAGACTGGGTATGCAAGCTCCGCCTTCCTGGTTCTGCTGCTCTTTCCATATGCGGCCTGTGACTCGCAGTTTCAATTCTTTACGGTCTCCTCCTGAGAAGAAAAGAGCCATGTTGCGCTGAATGATTAAGCCGTCATGACTGTCTCTGACCTTCTTGTGGCTGTCTCTAATGCTTCTTGGCGTGCCTTCCCAGATGAGTTTCCTACCACTACCTCCTACCTCCAGGCTGTAGCTGTAATTTCGGGCTTCTGTCTCATCACCCATGAAACGGAGAAATGCCATATATACTGGTGCCATACCAAGCTGGAAAGCTTCAAAATGAAGACAAAAGTACTGGCCAAAGCAATGGAAAACCTGAATATAGTTTGTCAAGATAAAACGTCAAAATTTTATTTATCACAATGATATGAAATCAAAAACGTTCACAAGAATCAAGAAAGAAAGAACAGTTTCGAAGGCTATGCTAATAACTATAGTCCAGAGAATTACTAGATGGAAATGATCCCAAAAACATCATCTTGGTCTACTTGACAACCTAATAAGAAAAAGTTCACTAGAATATAGACTGAATGCTGGCAAAATGGAATCATTCTATAAACTGCATAATAAATTCAATCTCAAATTGGATTATTACTGCGGCGGAGTAACAACACCATCATTTGCTATTGCTACTAACAACAGCAAAATGAAACACAGAGAGAACAGAGAAGGAGATTAAGGAGTTAAAGAGCAGCAGTAGATTACATCATTCAGCTGAAAATAACTTGTTAACTCTGATGGGCTTTTACTCTCGTAAATTTGGCAAGCAAGTTAAAGAAGTTGCGATATAGGTCTACCTGATACCAAAGTTCAAGCCTTGGCATAAGCTAACCCACCAGCAAGAATGAATAAATTTTAATCAAGTAAGAGAATGATACGTACAGTTAACATCCATGTGGCATTTTCTACTTCTCGAGGATTAGACTTGACATAGCGATGGTTGAAAGTGCATCCAGAATGCATGTCCACTTTGTGATCATCCCTCAGATGAGCAACCAAGAATGGAATATCCCCAACAATAGCACACTCAGACCCAGCATATGGACAGTTATATGGCCTCAAGTTACATACAGACTCATGCTTGAGTTTACTGTAATAAGGAAAGATCTCTGGGCATCCAAGTGACATATATTTGCAAGGTAGTTCAAGTGATTCAGCTACCTTCTCCAGGGCTAAACATCTTATATCGCCAAGTTCCTGCCTACATGTGGGGCACCGATTGTGCACTCTAGTTTTACAGGTGGAACAAAGTGTATGTCCATTATGGCACTGCAGAAAGCAAACAATAAGGAAGATGATCAGTGAATTTTTCAATAGACATCCAAAATATGTCAGAAGTTATAGCGACACAATACTTAGGAAACTGTAAAGATGGCTAATACATATGCCAAGAACTTGTGACAGCACCCAAAACAACTCATGCAATTAATGAAAATACAACAAGAAGTGGCAATGTGAACCACAATATCAGAAGAGATATAGCAAAATGAACACAAGCAAAAATAAACAAACAAAATAAACTTCTAAAAACTTAAGCTTCCTCCTATTGTTGAGAAGCATGTCTTTATTTGGATTCTAATATGCAATATATTCAGCATTTCTAATCAATTTCTTTTAGTTTACAAGTATCATGTTTCCAGCAGGTGGAAAATGAAGGAAGCCACCCCCATAACACATAATGAGTTACACTGCAAAGAGTCAAGCTATTCAAATTTACAGTCACATTCCTTCAGCAGTGTAAGAGAGAAAGAGCTGCACTCCTTGAAGATACTAAGCAACCATTTTACCGGCTTTCCTTCTACTTAGAATAACAAAATGGAGCCGGAGCATGTAAATCTATGATGATTCTTAAATGTACAACAGCCTAATTGCCATCTGAAGCTCCAGCTCTTACCCACATTCAATATAAGCACACATTCGAAAAAAATACTGATGAGAACAACTGCATATTGGTCCCTTTTCAATCACGGTTACAACTGAGTTAGATATAATAATACAGGTTACAACTGAGCTAGATATAATAATACATAAGTCCATACATTATCTTTTCAGACGTTTTTTCATGTTCCAATATTATGTTAAATCACATTAGAAGAGAGTGGCACTCCAGATACATGAGTTCATCCTCTGCTCTCTTTTATTTGCATGTATATAACAAAACAATAATTCACTCATTTGGTACCTTGATAAATAAATTCCATTAAACCCATTAGCAAAACTCTTAAACTAATTGACTCTGGGTCATTATTAATATTATTTTCTCACTTTTATAAAACTCGTTCACAGAATCGGTCCACTGTCACCCAGTTAACAGCCCTTATAATGGATTGGGTCGAAGGACAACTGATGTAGAGCAAATCCTGATCGACCTCTGCTGCCTTTAACTTTGCTTCAACTTATTTTGATAACCCCTAATTCATCAAAGGAACTAGAAACCCTTCAAATGGGCTACCACTATAATCCAAATAGGAAAGATAGAATCAACCAACTAGAATAAGAAAGAAATCATATCTAAAAGGAAATAACAAACAACCATTCTAATTTCCTAAATATCAATATTATTTCCTAACTAGTTATAGAAACAATATGTAACGCATCTACTGTACAATTCATTAATGAATACTGATATTTCAGATATTAGTAATTGATAACTCAGATTTTAGTAAGCAATAATTTCTTTCACGTGTATACAATCAACCTTCTTCTGGAAACACTCTAAACCAGATACACCAGCTTGCTTTCAACTCATATACTATAAATAGATTCTGCCGAAAGAAGGCCTCAATTCCACAAATCCAAGTCCCAAAAATCTAACTAATGTCCATTACATGAATGTACCATCAGAACTAAATGATTCCATCAAACAAATAACCATTATCCTATCCCAACCAAACAGCCTAAAATTCCCCTTTATCACTAAATCATCTGCTAATCTTGAGAAACTATAACTAAAATTTTATTAAACCAGAAACAAGCCAAAAATAAATCTGCAAAAGAAACAACTACAGCTACTTAAGAGACCCAAAAAAAATATCAATAAAATAAAATAAATAAATTCACAACTCAAATAAAGCCGAAATTCAAGACCATATAACCAGAATAGAGTAAAGAAAAAACCTGATGAATTGGAGGGTACATTGAATTTGTACAAACAGGGCACTCAAGAAGCTCATGGACACTAGTAGTCCCCGGATGAATAGCTGAAGGGACACTAGTATTGTTGTTGTTGCCGCTGCTATTGTTATTACTACTGCTGTTATTATGTTGTTTCGTAACAGATGGAAACTGATGGTGATGGTGATGGATCTCATCCTCATCAGTCAAATCTAAGGATGGCACACATTCAATGCTATCCAGTTCCATTCATACAACAGAGACGACAATAAAATATGGGTTTTTGATTTTGACTCTGCTTCGAGTAAAAAGGTAATGAACCTTCCTTCTTCAATCGACCCAAAACGGAACAGTAGCGTTTTAGCTAGGTCGAGAACCGAGCTTTATCATTGACGAAGAGAACCAAACAACAACGAATTTGAAAGAAAAGATAGATCAATTGAAATCCTCATAGAGCCGATTCTCGAAATGAAGTACCTTTCTTCTTCATCGGTCTCCGAGAGAGAGAGGTGTCACCGTCGCGATGGTTTGAATCAGTTGATCAAAATCAAACGGTTTCAGTGAAGCGCAGCGAGGGAGTTTAAAATATAAGCAAAGGCTTTTTTTTTTTTTTTTTTGGATAGAGAGATTAGGTGGAATATGATGAAAGTGAAAATTAATAATTATCTGGATTCGCCTATAAATTAGTGCGATTTTTATTTTATTTTATTTATTTATTTTTATTTTTATTTTATTTATCTATTTGTTGGTGGTTGGGTTCCAATTTAATACTATTATATATAAGTTCGTTGTTTAAATAAATTGAATTTTGATTATTTAAAAATAATCATCTATGAAAAAGGTTTCTTTTTCGTTCTCTTTTTTAAAAATATTAAAAATATTAATTTTATAAATAGTTATTACTTTTTTTATTTACCTTACAAATTAAAAATATATTTTTTCGATTAAATATAAAATTAAAACGTAGAGTCTATTTGAAATAACTTGACTAATAACATTAGAAAAAAAGAGTAAAAATACTTTTATAAAAACATTATCTCACCTGTTTTTATTAAAATATTTTTTTGAAAAATATTTTCTTCATATATAAGTATTTTTAAATTTTATTTAGAAATTATAAAAACCAATTTGAAATTTATCCAATTGCAAAAATATTTATTTAAATTATGAAATTTACCCAATTGTAAAAATATTTATTTAAATCATAGGGGGTACTATAATATGAAAATAAATGGTGATGGAGATGGAGATTGAATAGATGTTTGTAGTGCATATAATCTACATTATTGACTTAGATGGTCCATTACCATAAAAGAACACAATGGTCTTTTTATATTATGGTAATCGTGCTTTTGTTTTGGTCCCATTTGTTCCATTTCTTAGATTAAGCGTATAAGTTAAGTCTTAATAGTGAGTAGAATAATAAGTGCTATTGAAATTTGAATTTATCTTTTCAACATTTGAAAAAAAATTAAAATCCTTGGTGGGGTATTTAGATTGAATTGATGGTCTCTATACTTTAACCATAGACATTTCTCATCACATGGGTATTAAATGTGATCTGTCTAGGGTATAAAGTCACATCATTGTTCCCATCACATAGATAACGTGTGCAATCTGATGTATATTCATCTTCATATCATCACACAGTCCTAAATAAAGAAAATGATTTGAGAGAGTGAAAACTTGAGTTCAACGTTACACAAACAATTTTCTCTACTTTCTTTGTTCCTTCTCATTTTCCTGGTTTGACAAGGAATGTCACTATCTTTAAGTAGCAACTTTGATTCATTTGTCGTCTCATGATTACACAATCAAAAGTAGTTAAGACCTTTACCTTCTTTCTCTCTATTAGCTGATAAAATCAAAACCCAATTAGTTGAAAATGTTAATGTTGTTTGGTTATGCAAACAATAATAACTTTATGAATATGACATGTCAATATAATACAACAAAAGGACAAATAGAAGTCAAGTTTGTCATGTTCAGGGAAACTGATCTACTAACATGTGTAACAAAATCTGGTAAAAAGAAACTTCAAAACCAGCAAACTTGTCTAATTACACAGCAGATGTGCTATCATAATTAATCTATCGATCGACTGTTTTTAGAATTAACTTACAAGATTTGTGTAGTTGTTGAACCCGGCCTCAGTACTTAAAAATCTCTGAGCTAGCCTGTCTTTCGTTGTTGGGTATATGATTCCATAATATAACAGACATTTATGTCTTCTCCAATGCTAACAACAGCGAAAGAGAGAACAGAAATAGAGATTAAGAAGTTAAAGAACATTGCAGAGATTATGCCATTCAAATGAAAATACCGCATAACTCCAAAGGGATTATACTCTCATCAGTTTGATTTTAGCGTATTCACAAGCTATGTGGCAAGCAAATTAACAAAGTTGCAATATATGGTCTACCTGATAACAAAGTTCAAGCCTTGGCAAAAGCTAACCTACCAGTAGGAATGATTCAATTTAATATAGATTTCATTTTGACTAGTGATTTCCAATCAGTAAAAAAGAAAATTGAGTCAAGTAAGAGAATGATACATACAGTTAACATCCATGTCGCCTATCGTGCCTATTGTTGAAAGCGCATCCAGAATGCATGTCCATTTTGTGATCATCCCTCAGCAGAGCAACAAAGAATGGAATATCCCCAACAAGAAGCAGACTCAGATCCAGCATACGGACAGTTATGTGGCCTAAGTTACATATGAACTCATGCTTGAGTTAGGTGTAATAAGGAAAGATCTCTAGGCATCCAAGTGGCATATATTTGCAAGGTAGTTCAAGTAGTATCTTAGAAGAGAGCCATTTAGGCTCTCCAGATACAAGAGTTCATCCTCTGCACTCTTTGATTTGCTCCTTTGGTTACTCTTCCTAACATGTATATCACTCACAAAACAAGACTTCAGTCATTTGCTACCTTGATAAATAAATTCCATTGAACACCATTAGCAAAGCTCTTACACAACAGTTTATTGAACTCTTAAACTAATTGACTCTGTGTCATTATTACATTATTGTCTAACTAAAATAAAAGGATAAACTTACAAGGTTCGTGTTTCCATGCCGATATCAGAATATCAATCACCATTGATTTGGGAAGGTTTCTCTGTAGTTTTGATCCTCGCCGAGGGTAAGTTGTGCAGTTGTTGAATCCCTAGCTCGGGAATTTAGAAGTCTCCGAGTTAGCCTGTCTTTAGTTGTCACTTTGTTCCGTAACATTGATGCAAGGGTTGGCTTCTTGTTTCTAGTTGATGATTTCTCACCATAAGAGACATCTATTTCTTCTCCCATCTGTGCAGATGTTGAAGTAGATGCCAATGCAGCATCTCGTAGAACTGCTTCATTGTGTTGCCGTACTTTTGCAAGTTTTGCACGATTCAGTGACTGTTTATCTATTTTCCTCTTCTTCAGTTCCTCTTTTTCTCTGTCACGGACATTTTTGATAGCTTGTTTTGCTAACTGCTCAGGGAGATCAGATTCCAGATCAAAAGCAGACTCATCTATTGAAGTGTTCTTCTCCATAGGGGTGCCATCCGTAGAAGGGTCTTGATTGATAGGGTTTCCTTCGTCGTCACGAGGGATGATGCGCCCATGAAATGGACAAATCTCTAAATCTCTTCTCTGGCAAAGACCGCGTCCATTTCTCAGAGGTGCTTGGCATGGTTGTATCTCTGTAGGTTCTTCTTTATAAAGAGTTGCCTGAAGATTTAGTTCTGCTATCTTCTCTGCTGGAATAACAGCATCTAAATCTACCCTGCCCCAGTGATTGTCAACCTCCAAACCTCTGTGATTAGCCAAGAAACCCCTGTCCAAACCCCAGTGATCCAAGAAAGAACCCCACTCAACCACTGGAGCCTCAGCCAGAAGCTTACTCCTAGGCGAGCCAGAACCAGTTGTACTTGCCTCCTCATTTTTGGACTTCATAGTACAACATTGGGTAGCATCATATCCAAACTCACCAGAGGTTGATGCAACAGAGGCACTTTGCTCGATACAAGATGTGTCTGAAACTCCCTTTTTCTTAGTTAATGCGATTGTACCATCTTCCCAAAAATCAACTTCCTCCTCTTCTTCTTTGTGATTTTTCCTATTATTTGAAAGATCACAACCTGATTCTTCACATTTCTTAATCACTGAAAGGATACGATTTCGAAAATCAATCATTTCCTTTAGCATAGAGTCTCTACGTCTCTTGTCCGGCACTTCCACCCTTATTAAAATAGAAATTGCATCCTTGACTGCACCCATATGCTTCGTCATTAAAAGCTTGTACAACTCCCTAAGTGCATCAAAAACTACCTTATTGTCATTATTCTCATGAACTTTTTCCCCTTCTTTCAATGAATCAAAACGTAGTTGCCTCAGTTCAGCAGAACGGTAACCAAAATAATCATCTTCATCCAAATAATCCAGAGCTATATTTTCCTCTGTGTTCCGAACTATGTCTAAACACTCACCAATCTCATCTACTGTAGACTGTATCTCTTCTTTCAATGAAACAAAATTTTGCCCTAACATTTGATATTTTTCCCGTAAAATCTCTTGAGACCGAAGTTCCCTCTCCCTTCTCTCCTGCCGATTCCGAGCTGTATTAGCTTGCAGATTTGGAAACTGAAACCTAAGTGTATTCTTAAGATAATCAAAACCCAACCTTATCTGTCTATAATGAACACCAAAAGAGGAATTCCATTTCTCCAAGAATTCAATAGCTTTAGAACGCAAAACGGACGCTATAGATACAGGAGCGGGAAGCGGCGTATTTCTCCTGAATCCAACACTTAAGCTCAGCAACTGATCCAAGTTCTCAACAATGATAACCCTAAAAAGCTTTGACCGCATGAAGAGTTCATCGATTATAAGAAGAGTTAAGTACCGGACCTGAAAAATTCATTAAAAACTTCGCTCATATTCTCATTATATGTAATTCGAAACAATTATACTATCTAACGAACACTTAACCTATTAGCTAAACCTTAAACATCAAGAAATAGCCACTACTAGAACAGCAATATGAGCAAATAGTCAATTAACGAAGCGAAGTCAGGGCAGACCTGAGAGTGGTCGCGTTTCATTAGGTCCATGAGGGTTTGGGCGGCGACTCGGAGCTCCGTATCCGAATAACGAACCACGAGTTTGATAGCTTTGAGAAGACGTGGATCCACCTCCCGTTCCGTTGAGTTGGTCGCCTTATCTATCAACGCCCTAACCTTCCCTCCATCCTCTTCCATTTTCTTCTTCATGGATTTTCGATTTCGATTTCAGAAGCCCTAGTTTCCGCTAACGCGCGCTAAGTCAAGATGACGATTTTCGGTTGGGTTTATACCCTCGGAGTTGAGGAAACTTCAAATGTTTGTCCAAAATTCAATGACGTGTCATTATCCTAGGCATGGACTGTGATTGGGTTCGGACGGGTCTCCGGAATCGGAATCCGAATCCGAATCCAAATCCAAATCCGGTATCATTTTATATATAAAAAGATAACCTTAAATTTTAATTTAATTAAAAAAATTAAACCCACCAATTTTCATTATAATATATACCATTACAATATCATTATATTTATCAAATTAAATTTAAATTGTGGAAATTTAAAATCTCGGATTTAAATTACATTTTAAAATTGAAATCCATCCAAAATTATTTTAAATTCAAACTAATTTTTGATTGATTTTCGGTATTATTAATTTGTTAAAATGATTCATTCTTATAAAATTTATAAATGAATTGTGGAGAAATTGTATGATATTATAAATTCATTAAAATGATTCATTTGTACTAAATTTAGGGTTTGGCATCGGTCGCTAATTGGTAATTTAAATCGGTAAATTTTTGGTAATCGGTTATATATATGTGAATCGATTACCGACCGAAATTTCTATCGGTCAGTAATCAGTAATTACCAAAATAATTTCACTTCATAATTTTCTGTCGAAAATGGATTGAAAATTATCGGTAATTGATTGGTAATCGGTATAAATATTATCTCTAAACTTTTTTTTTCAATTGTATTTTCTTATTTTTTATAAAAAAAAATTATATTATTAAACAATAGTATATCATTATAATGATACTTTTTTTATTATTATTTTACAATTTATGATAAGACCAAGTATATAGGAAGCAAATACCACTTCATTAGACTAAATGTTTTAAATGATATATTGTAGATGAAAAAGGTAGAAATTGATGTAAATCGCTCTTATATGGATACCAAGGTAGTGTTATCGAAGGAATTCTTATTCTGCATAAATTTTCTTCATGTCTGACAGGTCTAATTCAAGAGGGTTCTTTGGACCAATGATGCATACTTTATAATACAAAGAGAGATTTGGAGGAACAATGATTGAAGTGAATAATTTAAGACAAAAATTATGAATTGCAATAGAATGAAACATTAGGGGAAGGTTTGTTGTAATGTTTCATTCATGTATTGTTGTATCTTTTATTTGTATTTGTTGGGTTGTATATATATAGTGGGCTTAATTTGGTCTTGGGCTTAAATTATATCGTAGCTGCTTAATTGCTTCATATGTACTCTTTGACCCGCGCTTTTTTGTTGGATACCCGGTTGCCCTTGTAATCTAGTTATATAAGTTCTTTTTCAGCCTTCCGGCAGACTGAGCGAGAGAAAGCTATTTGGGTCTTTTTCTCTCTCTTACTCCTAGTTTGCTAGGGTCAGGGTTTATGTGTGCTCTTGATTGTAATCTTTGTATGTTTTTTTCTTTTTGGTGATTGTCGTTGCTGGTCTTTGTTGTATTCCGATCGTAGTACTATCTCTCTCTCAGTTGAACAGTGAGGTCCCATATATTAACTTTTTGGTGAACCACGTAAAGTATTTATTTCTCTCATTAAACTGCTAGATCTACATGTTATATTCTTGAGTTCTCGAATTTTACTTTCATCTTTTGTATTTCATCTGAGTTGAAAGTAGTTATTTTTCCGGTCAAATGGTTAGAACAACCACTATCAATAATTCACATATTACATGTTATATGTTTATACCTTTTTAATCATAAATAATATAGACTCTTCCTAATATCCTTTATCTTCAGTCTATGATGTGAAGTTTACTTGTCGCTCCTTATATTGAAAATCCACTTTCATGTGATCATTTTCTCCATAATTGTAACATTGAATATTATTTAATCACCATTAGTTATCATTTCTCCCTCACCCATGTCAAACTTCACATCAGTTGTTCTTTTGCCTCTGTCAACTTATTCATTAATTCTTTATTTTTCTCTATCCAAACCACTTTATTTTTCTCTACCCAAACCACACCCATTGTCTCAAGATCTTCCATGTCTTCGACCTTCTTGATGTGAAGTAATCTTTATTTTTAGATAATTCGTTTACTTGAAACATTTTTTCCTCAATCTTCTCTGTGTGGAGTTGTTGATTCTTATCTCATAAGTTCAGTAAGGATCACACTAATTCATGGAAAGAAAAATGAGTCAAATCTTTTGACTCCTCATTTTGCAGTGATAATAGGGTCTTATTTTAATGTTCAACTTATTTATACTTTCTCTATAATGGTCTAATCTACTACTTGCTCATAATATGTTTTAATTTTACTAAGACAATTATGGAAAGAATATCTGTAAGTGATTCTCCACTCATCATCATCAATATTTCAAATTCACGCCTTAATGATTGTAATCTCACCACTTTCACTTTTGAATCTCCTTACAATTTTGTTTTCAAAATCGACCATGCTAGCTTTTAAGTGGCTTCTCATGAAAATGCTGAGTCATGCATTGCCAGTTAGATTATTGACAATGCCTTAGCATCATTTTTCCTTTTTTCTATGAGTCTTCTGTCATCACCTTTTTGCTTAGTTTTTTCGGTATGTTATGTGTCCAATTTCTACCAAATGCCAAATATCTTGAGATTTAAGTAGAGTCTTTACATGTATATTCCAAAATTCAGAACCTTCACTTTTCAAGATAGAAACAAGAGGTTATCCCATGCCAAAAGCATTTTCATGCTACTCAGACATACGCTCTTATCAATCATCTCATGTGTTTAGCTATATGTTTAGTCAAAATTGAGCTTTTATACCACGAATATTGAAGGATGACGGTGAAAAAATACATAAATAATATAGGAAGATGTTACTCATTATAATTCATTAATCATAAGCACAATACATATATTGTTTTGAAAGACTTAAAAAAAATCCCGAGGAACCATAATCAAATCAAATAAAAGTTTAATTTACGGAGCATGATTAGCAACTTACAAAATATAAATAACGATTATTCACATGATTATAGTTTCATTCCAAATTAATCTTCAATATTTTCTCTTGATTTCAAAGTTGAATTAGTCTTCAACACTTTCTCTTGGTTCAAAGTTGGCAATCTCAAATAACATTCCGAAATAATTTTTTATTTATAAAAAATTAGTTAGTATATTTGTGTTCATATTGATTGCTCCTTTTATTATTAAACCATATAAACATTACCATATAATAAAATTTCACTTAAAATCTACCTATGAAATAAATTGCTCCGCGTTTCATTTAAATAAAATTATAGGGTTATTTCCAAAACCCCCCAATTTTTGAAACATTTTACTTCTGGCACCCGGTTTTGCAAACTTATACCAAACCACTCCCAAAACCACCCAAAATTAAAACTACTAGTGGTTTTGGTGAGGTGTATGTGGTTTTGGTGAGGTATGGGTGGTTTTTGTGTTTTTAATTGATTTTTGTGTGGTTTTACTAATTATTTAGTTTTAATAATTTTAAATTTTTGATTTAATAATTTTAGTAAAATTTTAAATATTTTATCAAATAATTTAAATAATTTTTTTTTATAGTTTTAGAAATTTGTAATTTTTAATTCATTAACTTTAGTAATTTATAGTTTTAATTTCTTACTTTTATTTTTACTAAACTACAACTAGTATCAATAATTTGTAAAATTTTTAATTCTTTTATTTATTTAGCTGAATAATTTTAATAATTTTTATTTTCAACCTTTAATTTTTAATTCTATACATACAACCAAAAACTATCTAATTCAAATAATTTTTAATGAAAAATTGAGTTTTATTTTTATATTTATTTTTCAAAAATAAAATAACTATCAATATTTTTTAATTATTTTTCAATTTTAAATATTTTTTACTTTTTGATATTTATTTTTAAGAACCTATAAAATTATAGTATAATAATAATATAAATTTTTTTAATAAAATTTCAAACATACTTATAATTAAATAATCTCTTACAGCAGGTTTTAGTAAATTAAAAATAAAAATTTAAATAAAAAATTATTAAAGATAATTTAACCTAATAATTTTTTTTAATTTAAATTTTAAAAAATTAAAAATAAAAATTTTAAAATTATTTAAAAAAATAAAAAATTAAAAAAAAATATTTAATATTTAAAAAATAAAATAAAAATTAAAATTAAATTTAAGTAAAATTAAAAATTTTTAAAAATATAAAAAAATATATTTAAATTATTTAATAAAATATTTAAATTTTAGTTAAATTATCAAACAAAAATTTAATAATTATTAAAATTAAATAATTAGCAAAACCACTCGAAAAAAAAAAACAAAACACATCACAAAAACCACTCACACCTCACCAAAACCACTAGTGGTTTTAATTTTGGGTGGTTTTGGGGGAGGTTTGGTATAAGTTTGCAAAATCAGGTGTTAGAAATAAAATGTTTGAAAAATTGAATGGTTTTTGAAAATAACCCAAAATTATATATGTAATTTTATTTAAAATATTATATATATATATTTTAAAAGTAGTACATCAGAATTATTATTTTATTATAATATTTAAATGGGCAAACATTTTTAAAAAAACAAAATAGAAAAATATGTTAAATTTAGATATTTTGTAGAATACCATAAATTTATATGATTTTTTAATTAATTGTTTGATGGTTAAAATTCTAACCAATTACCGATATACAGGAATTGGAAGTTCCATGCGATGAAAGAAGGTTTTTTTTCTTTTTTTAATTTAAACTAAAAAAATAAAAATCTAAACTCAAACTCGTTCGCAGTCTTCCAACTCAACTCTATCCACAATGCAATCCAAACCGGTAGTTACTTACTTATACTCGAAATGTGATTGCCTACAACACACAACACATGTGCAGCATGTTGCATCCAAGTGAGACTTCATCTTCATGCCATCACAAAGACAACACATAAATAAATAAATAAAGACAATTATTTCACCTGCTGTTGGTTGTGAAAACACTAAATACACTGAAGAATAATTTATTGGATTCCATCTGTTACATTGATCCAATAATTAATCATCCATATGTTGTTATGCCCATCCATCCACCGCCATCATAACTCGTGAACATATTCACAGTCTCTCATCAAACACAATAAACAAATCATTACTTAAATCTCTCCTCATCAACATTTGTCTTGCAATTTCAAATCAGAAGCTTCCTGTGCCACTGCTACTCCGATGATTGAGCCTCTGATTTTCAATTCATTTGATTTATGAGCTGGATCTAATTAGATCTGACTTTTCACGAACATGTTCTAAAAATTTGACTTTAAATATATAGTGTTTGGTGAATATGATCGAAAAGCATCTACTTAACTTCCATTATCATCATTAGTGGGCAAATTTTTAAGATAAGATACGTGACATATAATTGGACTTGTGTAAAGGACATTCTTAGTGAGTATGTCTCCATTCAGTTTTGTTTATATATATTTTTCCAACTTGTAAAGCTATCTGGGCACCCATTACTAGATTTTTAATTCAAACAAAATGTAAATATTGGAGACAAATGTGCCCACTTTGTTTGACTATAGGTTGATTTTCCATGTGCTTCTCTGCTGCCTAGGCAATTTTGCAGGTGGTGGCATTTCAATTTCAAGATTTTAACATGGTGGTTTGAATAAATTGACCTAACATTAATTAAAAAAAAAAAAAGAAAAAAAAAGTTAATTGAAGTCTTGAGTTGATCATTCATTACATGATATTGTAGAAAGATTTTCTTTCTAATATTTGGAAAATAAAAATTAAAATAAAAATAAAAAAAAGACAGGGACACCGGAAACTCGGGAAGGAGAATTTTTTCCAAACAACAGCTAACAAGCACCACGCGCAATGCATATTCAAAACTCTACGCGCACCCACGTTGAGCGAATCCGACCCGTGAGCCTGCTAAATCAAACACGACCCGGAACCCTTGTTGCTGGATATTCCCGATGATGGACAGCCCACCCGTTGTACCCGCAAACGCAAAACAAAATGTCCCGCTTGTATCCACTGGAATTAGATAATTGGTTGCTGGGAGTGACACGTCAGCGCCTCTGAAATGCAATACCACAGTTGGTACCTTCACCTCCGTCTTCCCGGACAAATCGAAGCAAGTATCGAACAAAGAGAAATCAGGTGCGCGTTTCAAGCTCGAAGCACCGGACCGGAATGCGTCACGAAGAGCGATGTAAGCGGGTCGGGTCAACCGAGTGACGGAGGTTCCCGAATCGATTATAACTCCGCCATTGCCGGTCCTGTCGAGTTTGAAAAGCGAAGAAGTGATGCCACGGACACGAGCTCCCCCGACGCTGATGCCGATAAGGTCGAGGTAGTAAAAAGTGTCGAGTTTAGGGTTCGAGATGAGAGGAGTGTAGCGAGCGGTTCGGGAGAGAGCATTATCGCCGAAAACCATCGACGACGGTTTTGAAGAAGCGGATCTATCAACCAAGCAGTAAGAGAATTTACTGTTGAATTGACGGCCTGTTTGAGTCGGAAACGACAACTTCCCACGACCAAGACCTAACAAACCGGCGGCACCGACGAATAAGCCTTCGTTGTCATGACCACACCCGAGCGCCACGCGAGCAACTTTACTGCGACGAAACGTCAGCGTTTCGGTTGAGAAATCGCCGACGGTGAAAGAGCCATCGCCATACGAGACTTGGTAAAGACACGTCTTCCTTCTCGGGTTACATCCAGGTGAGTCAAGACGGTTACACAAAGGGGTCCCACAAGGCACTTTAGCGTAAGAGAGTGATTTGGTCGGGTCAAAAACCGGGTCGGATTGAGAGTAACATTTCTTACAAGGCGCACACTGTAGCCAAACGATGTCGCTTCCAGTATCCAAAACCATGTACACATACCTCGGTGGAGTCCCGACACCCAAGCGCGTGAAGTATTCTCCACTGCCTTGAGCAAGTCCGGAGATGACGGAGCTGCTGAAACCACCTCCGGAGGAACGGTTCCCGGCGAGGGCAGAGATGGAGTCGGCGCGTAGGGAGTCACGCTGGAGGCGGAGGTTGAAGAGTTGCTGTGGATCTTCATCGACGGTTAGAGAGTCGATGTGGTGGAGTTCCACAGAGAGTGTGGAGGTGGAGGACTGTGATTCGGATTCGGATTCGATTAGTGATTCGGGTTCGGAGTCTTGAGACCATGAGAGAGTGGTGGGTTTGGGGAGAGAGTTGATGGGGAGTGTTTGGTATTGGAGGGAGTTTACGGTGGAGGAGAGAGAGAAAAGGAAAATGAAAATGGAGGAGAAGAGAAGAGCATTTCTCGGTTTTCCTTCCATTGAAGAAAGTGAGGCAGTGAAATTGTACCAGTTTGTTTGTAGTATAAATATTTTTTTTGATAGTGTTACTGTTATCACTTTACTCATGGGCTCATTATTTTATTTATGTCTTCTATTTTTTTTCAACTTGGTCAAATTTGTTCAAGAGACAAGCGAATGTGCATCCTTGTGCTTAACATACAAATATGAAGCCGGGAGGTTTTTATGGACATTTACCAACAAATTTACAAGGGAAGTAGTATTATTCATAAATGAATTCAACTGAGATTTCAGAATTTCTTTGGAAAATATTTTTTTAAACCTTATATCAAATTTAAATATCTAATTATAATTAAAAATTTATAAAAATAATTTTTTAAAATTTTAATTTTATTTTTATAAATGATTTTATTTAATATAAACTTATTTCGGTGGTATTTTAAAAAATTAAAATAATAAAGTAAAATCAAATTTTTAAAATTTATTTTTTTTTAATTTTCAAATAAATTTATAATCATATTTCAAAATATAAAATATTCATTTAAAAAATTATCACTTTTTTTCTTTTTCTGATTTTCAGTTAATATATATTTTATTAAACTGTTAATATAATTTAAAAATTGAAAACATATAAATGTAATGTTCTTTCTCATATATGTTAATGTTTTAAATTGAAATACGGTACCTTTTTTTATAATACAAATATAAATAAAAAAAATTTATGTTAGAAAAATATCACAATTGTAAAATATAAATGAATATTTGTCCGAGCTTGATCACCCTAACAACTCCACCATTACATAATTTATAATTGATTTTTTTATACCAAAATAAGATATACAATTTCTAATCACCTAGTCTTGGTCTCAAAAGTTCATATCAACGATTAAAATCCTAATTATCAATTAATTTAATTAAATAATGAAATAATTTATTTCATTTGAAACCAGGATGGTATAATGACTAATTGAACAAAATATTTTGTAGTTTATTTATTTATTTTAATATATTTTTATTTATTATTATTTTGGAAATCCTCTATCAAATACTTTCTTTTGATGATCCAGATCCATTATTGAAAATATACTAAATTTTGGGACATGGGAACAACCTGATGAGACAGTGGAAACGGAACTGAACAGATTAATTAAGAATTGTTAATCAACCACTCGGATTTAGCCAGCCGTTTTAACGTTTAATAATATTTTATAAAAATATTTTTTTTTAAATAATACCAATTACAAATCATTTAAATAGCTATATTAAAATTATAAAAATATTTTATATTTAAAATTAATAAATAAATTATATAATTTCATCAATTTTTTAATTTTACATTTATTTTAAATCACCAACTGCTTTAAACTGCACCGTCTCACTCCCCATCAAAAATTTTAAACAATGATCACATTCAAAGTATTTGCTCACTTCTTCCCTTGAAACATTATTTCAGTTCAGAGACAACTTTCGATAAGCATGAAGAAGAAATGCAAGACTCCTTCAAGTATTTGTTGACCTCAATATGTAATATTCATACAAATTAACAGTCAAGAAGTTCTAAATTCCTCCTCCAACAAAACCAATCAAATAAATCATTCCATGTAACTTCTAAAGTAATTTATATATATATATATATATATATATATATTTAAAAAATAAAAAATAAAATTAGTTGGCTAGTTGGATAAATGGTTGTGAAAGTGAAAGGAATAAGAACTGGAATTAAATGAAGTACATAATAGTGCCCTTGATAAGTGGGAAGAAGAACCAAAATTCCAACATGCAATTGCTTTTGTTTGGTGAAAGTTGGAAGAAGAGTGTGTGTTTACATACCTTTAATGTTTCATTCATTTTTTTTTTCTTTTTGTCAACACTACCGCTTCAAAATCTTCTCTGGCTACTTGAGCTCAATTTATTGCCTCATCAACAATGAAATAAATTATGTAAGTTCATATTTAAAATAAAAATAATAAAAATAATAATAGTCCTAGGAAATACACTAATATTCGACTTGTAGTATTTGGATTCCATCTAACGTGCCCTTCTTCATCATCATTTTCAATCATATTCACTTTGTCTGGTAATCACTCATGGGATGTTTGACTTTATGGCATGTTCTCATTCACAGACAAAGGTGATCAAAAGAGTAGATGGACACTAATAAAGACCATCACAATATACTTTTATTTTATAGGTTCTTTATGCATTTACTTATTAATGTTTCTTATACTTGTCTTGTAATCTCTCCCATCTCTTCTTTACACTTGTTTCATCATAAAAGATAGAAGAATAGAGAAAAAGAAAAACACACAAGATACATATGATATGATACATTACTTTTAATATGAATATAAAGTTATTAAAATGGTAGTTAAAAAAGAAAAAAATAGCTTAATGACTAAGGCTACTTTTGAAATCTAAATCTATACGGAATTTGTACATCAAGAACCATAAAGCATGTTTTACAAGGTTGTAGTTTGGTTGATTGTGGAGATGGTGACTAATTTGTCAATGCTTTTGAAGATAATGACAAAAACACAGGTCTATTTAGTTTTATAATGCACATGTTTGTAGGCCCCAAATCACTATCTATATTTCACTTTTTAAAAAAATGGGTATTGATTTTGATGCATATGATGCACCCACTAGAAAGCAAAAACTTGAAATTTTCACTGTATGGGCTTCTATCTGTGTGCATTTATTTTTACATGCATATGTCATTTATATTTCCTTGAAAAATAGTCTGATGTTATGAATATGGAACTATGCACAACACAGAATGGGTCCCTCAAGGTAGCAATTAGTTACACTATGTGACTAATATTAATATACTAACAAACACCATAACTATTGCTACCTAAAGACATTTACTAAGGTCAATGAAATCTAACATCTATTATATTTGCAGCAAAGCAAGGAAAATAAGATAAGGAAGCAATGTCTACTTACATAGGAAAAGTATCTCTCCTTGAATGGTGGGATTGACACAACAGCCAGCTGAGATAATTGAGGTATCTGTCTGTCTTCGTCTGTGAGCCTGTTTACAAAAGACCATGAGGGGTTGGGCCGGGACAAGTACTTTTCCTGAGTCAATCAATTACAGAGGAGATAAGAAATCATGAAAGGTTAAAGAGTAAAAGCAATGAGGTTACAAAAGATACAACTCAAGTAGGACCAGATGCTGATTTCAGATAGCAATTCACCACCTTATAGGTACACAGAACTGTAGAACAACATAAATAATGTATCAGCTTCAATCTACATAATTCTATAAAATTATTAGTATATGTATATGCAAGATAGGATGTGTAAGAGGATATAAGCAGACATGGAGGGTATAGAGATATAAATTGAAATGACTAGACTTTAAGGTTGGACAAATGATCATATATCTATATGTTACAGATCGGAAACAAAATAGGAAACCCTATCGACCCATATGTTGTGATAAAGGCATAAAGAAAGTGGATTGGGACAATAGTTATCAAAAGTCAATCAATAATAGAGGACATGAGAAATCATGAAAAGCTAGAGAGAAAAGCAATGAACATCAGAACATGTATCATTCAATAACTTCCTATTTGTTTTTGAAGCATGACATAAATAACTAGGACAGGTTCCGAAACTGTGCAAGTTCAGATATTTGTCAATTCATCAACATATGCATGTCTGTTGTTGGAGAACAACTTAAAAAAATGAATCAGCTTCAATGTATGTAATTTTATCAAATAATTAATATCTGCACATAACAATGTAGTATGTGTAAGAGATATATAAGCAAACATGACAGGTATACAGATATACATGAAATGAGGAATTGATCATATATTCATATGCTATAAGTTAGAAACAACATAGAAATTCAATTTTCCCTGATGTTGCTACAAATGCACAAGACAAAGTACATTGCAAAGATGTGTAAAATTCAGAAGCATGGTCATTAGCAAGTCAAACATTTTGGATCACTATGCAACATGACACCTATTACTCGATACAATCCGACAATTGAAATAACATTTCCTATTTGTAAGTCACATGGCAATCAATATATCAAAAGAACAGGAAAAGAATTAGCATCCATGGCTATTGTTATGTTAACTAAGTACATATAAACCTTATATTATGAACAGAAGAAAAGCAATTCAGGTTTTATTAGCCTATACTGAGAAATTATCATCCTACAAACTAAATTAAATTTATTGTTAAATTTACCATCATTTCATAAAATTCAAACAGGTGTGAAATTCAATTAGAACAAATAGGGTTACTTCATTATGTTTATGTTGTAACAAAAAGACAAAAGCTGATATAAACTACCAACTTGGCTATTTCCATGACATTTGAGAAAGTAATCATATTCTTCAACCAACGACACCATTACTTTTCCTGAACCAGTAACCACTTTTTCCACCAGTTTTAGACTCAAGCCGTATATCAGTGATCTCAATATCTTTTGAAGCAGCTTTGCACATATCATATACTGTAAGACCAGCAACGGTAACAGCTGTCATTGCTTCCATTTCAACTCCAGTTTTTCCTGTTGATACCGCTTCCCCTTCTATGTCTACACTAAAATCCTTAGGGTTCAGAGTCAGATCAACACGGACATGACTTAGGGTTATATTGTGACATAACGGGATGAGAGTGCTTGTGTGCTTTGCTCCAGTAATACCAGCAATTTTGGCAACACTAAGGACATCTCCCTTCGCCAACTGGTTTGCCAAGACCAAATCAAACACCTTCTTGCCAAGAATCACCTTGCCACTAGCAATGGCAATTCTCTTACTGCTTTCTTTAGGAGACACATCCACCATTTGAGCTTCTCCAGTCCTGCCCACATGTGTCAGGCTAGGAGTACTTTCACTTTGAGATGTCTGCTGGAAGTCTTGAACCGCAGAATCATTACTTACAGAACCCGCTAATCCACTTGGAGGAGACTCTCCAAACACAGACTCCATTTCCTTAGGCCAGAAACCACCATATAAGCCAAGTGTACATCAAACAAACACTAATAACCAGTAATTACATCTTCAAATTTCATTACACTACACCATTAATTTAGACATGTAAGCAGACAGAAAACCTTTAAATTGTCACCTTGTTTAATAAAATCAGAATTTCCATTACTATTAATCACTAAATAAACACTTCAAATTCCACTAGAAAACTAAATAATAACAATTTTATATAGTATTAATCTACAGCTACCTGAAACTAAAACAATGACATACCTTATTGATCTCCGCAATAGTGCTTGCTACATCATAGTTGCCGTTACTACTAAACAACCTTCTTGAGCTAGGAAATGCAGCTGTAATTCGACGAAGAATCATGATTCTATCTGCACTGAGATTCACAAACACCTGGATTAAATAATCACTGACAGTGCTTCGAAAATTAAACGATAAATGAAGCAAAACTTTAGCAACAAAGCCAGCAACCATTTCACAAACTAACAGTAACATTTTACACAATATTCTCGTTTAGGCATTTTGTCGAACAAGTTCCAGGCAATAAATTTTCAAAGGGAAAAACTTGAAATATATGGAAGAATAATTGAATCATTGTTGATAATCGTACCGGAGATGAAAGCAAATCCAAGCAGGTATATAGTTCTTATTCCACAGAAAAATCTGACTCTTATTCAATAATCAACAATGATACAAGCAATCAAAGTATAAATTTATTCAAGTTTCGTTTATTGCTTCCTCTACTACGTTTGCCTTTGTGTATACAAATGAGCAGCCAAACGCGGTGTAGCAACAGCGAACAAAGGCTGAGCTTTAGGCATGGTCATTCCATACACTTCACTAGTATCAATATCTTCGGGCCTCAAACCCTCCGGCGTAGCCCAATCGAAACAATGAAACAGCCGAGCCAAAGCCATGAGCACCAACGTCACACCAAGCGGCGCGCCTGGACACTTTCTCTTCCCAGCGCTAAACGGAAGAATTTTAAAATCAGCTCCATGGCTTATCTCGACTCGGCTCCCGTCTCCCAGCCAGTGTCTCTCGGGCCGAAACTCGTCTACATCGGCCCATATCTTCGTGTTTCGGCCCAGCCCATGCGTGTTAATGAAGACACGTGTCTTCGCTGGGATGTGATAGCCGTTAATCGTCGTCGCGCGTAGAGACTCGTGTGGGATGAGAAACGGCCCAGCTGGATGCATGCGAAATGTTTCACGGACCACACATCTTAGGTAATTGAGTTGGGCCAGATCCGACTCATTCACCATCCGATTCGGGCCCACTATTGAATCAAGCTCTGCTTGTATTTTACGGAGGACACGTGGATGCTTGATCACCTCGGCCATGGCCCACTCGTTGGTCACCGCTGACGTGTCGGTCGCAGCTGCGATCATGTCCTGAATTAAAGCTTTGATTTCAACATCTTCCATATTCGGCTTTCCATTTTCACCAGGCAAAGACAATAAAACATCTACAAAATCCATCTCACCACCACAATCATCATCATCGAAATTCTTTTCCTTCTTTTCCTTTTTTGCCCTTCTATGTTCTTCAATAACCATAGTATGAAAATCATCAACTCTCTTCTCAATCTCTCTCATTTGCCTCTCGCAACCATAAGGATCAAACCATCTCCAAATCGGCAAATAATCACCCAAATAAATCACACCCAATAACCGAAAAAGCTCATGCGTTATATGCATAAACTCCATAGCCTCCTCCGACCCACCACCGAAATATTGCTTCCCTAACAGCATCCTCGTAACATTATTCATCGAAAACGCACCCAACACGTCTCTCAAATTAACAGGCTTCCCATTTTGGGCCCTGGCCCAAACATCTTTAACAAGACATTGGGCCTCATCGGCCCGATGTTTCGCAAACGAGTCGAGTCTTTTCGTCGTGAGTAAATTCTCCATGCATATCCTCCGCATTCTCTTCCAATGTGGGCTTAACGGAGCCAAGGCAACATCGCCGCAGCCGTAGGCCAGATGGACGGCGGCGAGTGTACGGGGACGGGAAGCGAAAACGTCGTCTTGACGGAGGAGAATTTCGCGGATGATGTTTGGGTCGTTGGTGGTGATGGCGTCGATGTTGCCTAGACGGAGGTAGACTATGGGCCCGTATTTGTTGCATAAGGAAGATAGGTCACGGTGTGGGAGTTGGGTTAATTGGAGAAGGTTGCCGAAAATGGGCCATCCTTTTGGGCCTGGTGGGAGGTTTTTGGTTTTGTTGGTGGTGGTTTTATTGTGGAGGAAGTAGTGTAGGAGAGATGCTAAGACCACTATAAGTGAAAAAATGGTGACTAACTCCATCAAAAGGATGGCTCTATGAAGATGTTAAAGGTGATATATAAATGTGAATGCTTTTTTAAAGCTTTTATAATGGTATTTTTGGATAGCACATTCTTTGCATGGAGGTTGAATTGGATGAGAAATTCTTTTAACTTGTTTTTTATTGGTAGAGATTAGAGAACAACATTACGTATTTCGGTCTCCTAATCCAAGAAACAGGATTAGTGTGTTTTCAGTAATCAACCCGTAATAATAAATTAAAACTTAATTTTTAATTAAATTAACGATAACAAAACGGTTCCATGGTCTAGTGGTTAGGACATTGAACTCTGAATCCAGTAACCCGAGTTCAAATCTGGGTGGAACCTTTTATTTTTTTTCCAAAGTTTTCAAAATCGCTGTGTCATCATCCGATTCGGGGTTTATCGAAACCCTAATTAGGGATGACAACCTCAACCCAACACAATTTTTTTTCAGAACACGGAACAAAAGTTCTATCTTTGTGTAATTATCCGGCAAAATGGCGTCACCCGCTCAGAAAAAACTCGAGCAGACAGTTTTGGATATACTCAAACAAGCGGACATGGAGGAGATGACGGAGTTCAAGATTCGAACAATGGCGTCGGAGCGACTCGGAATCGACCTCTCCGATGTTAATCAAAAGAAGTTCATCAGAGGTGTGATAGAGTCATTCCTGCTCTCCTCTGTTAATGATGATGATGAGAATAACCAGGGAGAGACTAGTCATCAGAAATGCAACATCAAAAAAGAAGCTGACTTTGAAGAAGAACGCATCATTTGTCAGGTGAAACTATCCATTTAGTTAATGAATTTTTATTTTTAGCAATGTGGTGTGTACGCCATGTAAATTTTTATTTGAAGGTTTGTCCTTTTTTATTTAGCTTTCGAAGAAGAGGAATGTGACGGTTCAGAATTTCAAGGGTACAACTACTGTATCAATTAGGGATTACTATCTAAAAGATGGAAAACAGTATCCGTCAGCCAAAGGTGATGAAATGAGTGTTTTCTCTTTTTTGTAACACATTTAACTTATTGTTTCAATATGAATATGACTCTTCTTGATTATCCATATTTCACTAGTTTTTTCAAAATTTGATATAATTGCTGGAATTGATGTTGTTTTTGGCAGCTGATTTGCTAGTTATAGGTGCCGAATTACTGGATACTGATATTTATGTCTCATTGTTGCTATTAAGGGATTAATTTATCAAGTGATCAATGGACCATCATCAGGAAAAGTCTTCCTTCAATAGAGGAAGCCATCAAGAAGATAGAATCAAAGATCAAGTAAGACTGTTGTCTCTATGTTTCAAGTCAGTTGATAGTGTGTTGCTAATAAGAATATAGATCTTTAGTGAAAGAAAAAGGAATATAGGAAATAGCTAAATGAATGTTTAAAAGGGTTACACGTGCTCAATAAAGGAAAAGTATTCCAAGTATATGTATGAGATAATATGCTGATGATTCATGTTTGAGCATGTAATAATGCATAGGTTGCATTCTGTCACTACTTTCTGGCTAATCAAGCAGGTAGCTGAATCAGTGACTGACTTCAACCATCTGATCATGTAGATGTAGATCTGAAGAAAAGGTTGGAGAAAAAGGAGTCCCAATGGATTCACTGAAGGTTGGAGAAAAGGGAGCTGCGATGGATTTAGCAAAGGTTGGAGAAAATGGAGCTGCAACGGATTCAGTAAAGGCTCAAGAAAA
This sequence comes from Cardiospermum halicacabum, assembly GCA_031304145.1. Taxonomy (NCBI): domain Eukaryota; kingdom Viridiplantae; phylum Streptophyta; class Magnoliopsida; order Sapindales; family Sapindaceae; genus Cardiospermum; species Cardiospermum halicacabum. The sequence continues at coordinate 3,042,389 of CM062399.1, read as the reverse complement.
GGGAGCTGCAATGGATTCAGTAAAAGTTGGAGAAAAGGGAGTCTCAACGGATTCAGTAAAGGCTCGAGAAAAGGTAGCTGCAATCAATTCAGTAAAGGTTGGAGAAAAGGGAGTCGCAATGGATTCCGTGACTTTGTCTACTGACCTTGTTTTTACTCAGCCTACTGAGCCTGACCGTTTCAATGGGAAAAACTACATACATTGGGCACTGCAAATGGAAACTTTCTTAAAGCACCTAAAGGTGGACTACGTTCTTATTGAACCATACCCTGGTGTTACACTAAGCCAGCAAGCTAGCACTGAAGAAATATTCAGAGTCAAAGTTGCTGAGGAGAAGTGGAAGCATGATGACCATACATGCCGTCGTAACATTTTGAACTATCTCTCTGATAATTTATATTATCAGTTCTCAAAGGATTCCCAGACTGCTAAAGCACTCTGGGAAGAGCTAAGATTAGTTTACCTACACGAAGAATTTGGAACTGAGAGGTCTCTGGTAAAAAAATACATCGAATTTCAGATGCTCGAGGGAAAACCTATCTCAGAGCAACTTCTAGAGTTCAACAACATTGCTGATTCCATCATTGCCGCTGGAATAATGATTGTAGAGAAATTTCATGTAAGTGCCATTATTTCCAAGCTTCCTCCATCCTGGAGGAACTTCTGCTTAAAGTTAATACACGAAGAGCCCCTTACTTTTGCAATGTTGATGGATCTTATATATGCTGAAGAAGAGCATCGCCGGCCAAACAACAAACAAGGCGACCCTCCTTCAAACTCCCGACATTGCCACCTGACAAATGGTTGCGGATCAGTAACAAGACAGATACAAAAACCAAACGCGAACAGGCGAGATCCAGGGACTGATGGTAAAACCATTATCTGCCATAATTGTGGGAAGAAGGGACACATAGCCAAGCATTGTCATACTAGGAAGTTCCATAAGGAAAAGGACTGAGTTGCAGTAATCATCTGCACTTTCAGGTATGTAATTTATTATAGATGTACATCCATCATTTTGAAGTAGCTGAAATTGATAACTTGTTAGATGACATATTAGTTAACTAGTTGAAAAGCTTGTGTCTCTGTAGTAACAATATATATATATGATAAGACCAATTCCATGGTTATATAGTTATGGTTGCTTGATTAATATAAGATTTTTTGATTGGATAACAAATAGATGATATGATGAACCAACACGTTCTTTATATTATTATTCACTTGAGAAAGCGATAATGATAGAGATAGACTCTTTGTCTACTTTGCTTGGTTGCTTTTATCTACGATGCAAGGCCTCAAATTGAAGTGAATAGAATAGACATAGATAGATAGATCATCTTTTGTTTTCATTCTAGTGGACATTATTTCACATTAATGCTTGAATTGCAAATGTTTTGAGAGGTTTGAGAGGTCTCTATCTCCTCTCTCTTTCTTTTACAACAAATAAACAAACATGTAATGAATTGATTGTTTGAGGGACATAAAAATGGTGAGTTTCGAGAATGATGAGATTATAATTGTTAACTTTTGTTTGTCAGAGAAGCACATGAAACTCACCTCACTAAACCATTTGCGGATTCACATATATAATAATTAGACTTGTCTACGAAGTAAACTCACAAGAGTCTCCATATTGATAAAATCTTTTCCACGGGTTAGTAAATTATAATATCACTTTTGTTGTGAAATAAAAATAGAATGGGGTAGAAAAAAACAATTTAATATTAACCAGAAATAAATTCGGATCAGAAAGTTAACCTGGTAATTCTTGGATGGGATGCTTCTTGTAATATTATAGATAATATTATAGATAATAGACGAAGAATAGATATTAATACAGTAACAGAGAGAGACAAGTAAAAGAATCAAAATCTCTGATCTCTCTATATTCATGTTATATATACTGATCTCTCTATATTCATGTTACATGTATATATAGTAACATTTAGTGGACACGTGTTGGACATGCATATAAGCAAATATGCATGCTTGCCATTTGGAATGTAAACATAGAAGTGGAATCCACCACATGCTATGATTCTCAACACTCCCCTTGGATTCCACCCTTTGACTGCCTCGTTAAAACCTTGCCAGAAAAATCCAGTGGGACAAAAACTGGACGAAGGAAAAAGAGTACAGTTGTGGAATCCAATTACAAAAACTCCCCCTGATGATTACACCCATAATCTAATCTACTAATCTGGAGAGCTTTCGCATTCCGATCTCGTAAACGAGCTTTTCGAATGTTGATGTCGGTAACGATTTCGTTAGTAGATCGGCTAGATTATTACAGGATCTGATTTGCTTCACATCGATTTGACCCGTATTCTGAAGCTCGTGGGTGTAGAAGAATTTTGGGGAAATGTGCTTGGTTCGATCTCCTTTGATGTAACCTCCCCGAACTTGGGCGATGCATGCAGCATTATCTTCAAAAATGACAGTTGGCCCATTCGTAGTTTCGGAGATACCACATGAATTCTGGATATGTTGGATCATTGATCTCAACCAAATACACTCTCGACTGGTTTCATGTAATGCCAATATTTCAGCATGATTCGAGGACGTGGCTACTAAAGTTTGTTTCGTAGATCTCCAGGAGATCGCAGTACCATTATACGTAAAAATATAGCCAGTTTGAGAACGTCCTTTATGCGGATCCGAAAGGTATCCAGCATCGGCATAACCAGTCAAACCCAGAAATTTATCAGAATTCGTATAAAATAATCCCAATCTTTCGTACCCTTCAGGTAACGCAAAATATGTTTGATTCCATTCCAATGACGACGGGTTGGTGCAGAACTATATCTCGCTAATAAATTTACAGCAAACGAGATATCTGGTCTCATACATTGAGCCAAATATAACAACGCACCGATTGCACTCAGATATGGTACTTCAGGACCAAGTAATTGTTCGTCATCATCCTTCGGTCGGAATGGATCCTTTTTGGGATCAAGTGTTCTTACAACCATGGGTGTACTCAATGGATGGGCATTATCCATATTAAACCTTTTTAGGACTTTTTCAATGTATGCTGATTGATAAACCAATATCCCATTTGGTTTATGTTCAATTTCCAGACCAAGACAATATTTCGTTTTTCCCAAATCTTTCATTTCAAACTCCTTTTTCAGATATTCAGCAGTTTGTTGGATCTCTTCTGGAGTTCCAATGATATTCATATCATCCACATAAACTGCTATAATTGCAAAACCAGACCCTGATCTCTTAATGAAGATACATGGACATATCATATTATTCTGGTATCCTTCCTTAACCAAATACTCGCTCAGGCGGTTATACCACATTCTCCCAGATTGTTTCAATCCATACAGGGATTTTGTAACTTTATGGAATACAAGTTTCGAGATTTTGATCGATAGGATTCAGGTAATTTCAGTCCTTCTGGGAGCTTCATGTAAATATCAGAATCAAGTGATCCATACAGATACGCAGTAACTACATCCATTAAACACATTTCCAGTTTTTCAGCAACTGTAAGACTTAACAGAAATCGAAATGTAATTGTATCCATGACTGGGGAATACGTTTCATCGTAATCAATTCCAGGTCTTTGTGAGAAACCTTGAGCAACCAAACGTGCTTTGTATCTCACAATTTCATTTCTTTCGTTTCGTTTCCGAACGAATACCCATTTGTAACCAACTGGTTGAACATCTTCAGGTGTTTGAACTATGGGTCCAAAAACTTTCCGTTTATTCAACGAATTTAATTCTGCCTGGATTGCTTCTTCCCATTTTTTTCCAGTCATGCCTATTTTTACATTCTTGGATATCACGTGGCTCATAATCATCATATGAAATACTAACTGCCACTGAATATGAAAACAAATCATCAACAATTGTTTCATTTCGATTCCAAGTCTCTTGGATGAAGTCTATGGAAATTTCTTCATTTTTGATTCTGGTATTCCTGTATTATTTTCTCCTTCTGGGAGGCTATTTTCAGGAATCTCATCAACTTTTGGGATTTCATTTGATGTGGTTTTAGGATCCAGATCATTTTTATTCATTTTTCTTGGAACTGTATCTTTTGAACCAAGGGGTCTACCACGCTTCTGGCGAGGGATAGGAGTTTCATTTGCTATTGTCTTTTGAGATTGTCCTTCTGGGACAATTACCCTTGCTGGTACATTAGCAGCTTCAATATAAGACTTGGTTATTTTCGAAGTATCATTGAATGCATCAGGCATTCGATTAGCTATCATTTGTAAATGTAGGATCCTTTGAACTTCGAGTTCACATTGTGGGGTACGTGGATCCATATGCGCCAAATTTGGAACCTTCCAGGTTAATTCAGATTTCTCTTCTGGAGAATTATTTCCTTTTCCAAGCAATGGAAAATTACTTTCATCAAAATGACAGTCAGCGAATCTAGCTGTAAATAAATCTCCTGTCATTGGTTCCAAATATCTGATAATTGATGGGGAATCAAAACCCACATAAATTCCTAAACGTCTTTGGGGCCCCATTTTCGTTCTTTTAGTTGGGGTAATGGGTACATATACAGCACACCCAAATGTTCTCAAATGTGAGACGTTAGGAGGATTCCCAGATACCAATTGTAATGGGGAATATTGATTATAAGCAGTTGGACGGATACGAATCAAAACTGCAGCATGCAATATAGCATGTCCCCAAACAGTTACTGGTAATTTCGAGCGCATTAACAATGTTCGCGCAATTAATTGAAGGCGCTTAATTAATGATTCAGCTAATCCATTTTGGGTATGAACATGCGGAACTGGATGTTCAATATCAATCCCAGATACTTGACAATATTCATCAAATGCTTTCGACGTAAATTCTCCAGCATTATCAAGTCTTATACTCTTAATATGGTAATCTGGAAAATGAGCTCGTAATCGAGTAATCTGTGCTAGCAACTTTGCAAAAGCAACATTACGAGTGGATAACAAGCATACATGGGACCATCTTGCAGATGCGTCTATCAATACCATAAAGTAGCGAAATGGTCCACTAGGTGGATGAATGGGTCCACATATATCTCCTTGAATTCTCTGTAAAAACGATGGAGATTCAAAACCTACTTTCGTAAACGATGGTTTCGTTATCAATTTTCCTTGGGAACATGGGATACACAGGTCCCTATCATTCAGTAGGATTTTATAATTTCTCAGTGGATGCCCCTCTGAATTCGCTATTATTCTTCGCATCATTGTGGATCCCGGATGCCCAAATCTATCATGCCAAAGCTGGAATATTCTGGGATCAGAGAACTTCTGGTTCTCAAAAACATGTGTTTCAACATGCCTGATGGTTGTATAATATAATCCAGATGATGAAATGGGTAATTTTTCAACTACAAGCTTCTGGCCTGATTTGTTCGAAATAAGACACAAATATTCAACACCCTTTTCATCAACTGTTTCGATGTGATAATCATTCATTCGTATATATTTGAAACTGAGTAAATTTCTTCTGGATTTGCGAGAGTATAATGCGTTTTCGATTTCCAATTCAGTGTTATTTGGTAACACAATTGAAGCTCTTCCGGAGCCTTCGATAAGATCTACTGGACCTGATATGGTATTCACTTTAACTTGAATTGGAATCAATTCCAGAAAATATTTTCTATCTCTCAAAATCGTATGGGTTGTAGCACTATCGGCTAAACAGACATCCCCATGTGAAGCCATTTCTTGATTTGAATTCATGACTTCAATAAAATAACACACAAAATTAGTTGAATGGAAATGTAATATCTTTCATTAATATTTACAAATATTTACAACCAAAATCAAAATTACATTCCACTCTCTGTACATTCCAAAATGAGAAAACACATTCACTTGTAATTAACAGTCCCATCACCAATCAGGTGATCTATCTTCCCATCAGGATCTTCAAAGAAATCGGCAGTTTCCAGATTTGATATGTCGACAGGACCAGTATAACCATCGCCAAAAACATCAGCCATATTTGTTTCATTATTCTTTTCCTTTTCTTGTTCGCGCCTCAACTTCTGGTTCAACTACATGCTTGGAAGCGCGACAAGTTCTCGAAAAACAAGTGGGGGAACCACATCTATAACATGGACCACGATTAAACTTCGGTGGTTCCATAACTTCTTTCCCTTTACTGGAACTAGCATTATTATTATTCCACTTCTGGGGAGCATTTGGATTATGATATGGATGTCCATAATCCCTGTTACGACCACGTCCATGGCCATTTCCAGAACCTCTACCACCTCGACCATTACCATTACCATTTCCATAATTATTCCAACGCTCAGAATTACGGCCACAACCACGGCCACGACCACGACCACGGTAACCACGACCACGGCCTGGATTTTCATTATAATATGCATTCACTTCTGGGAATGCTTGGGTGCCAACCGGGCGTCTTTCACTGTTTTTCAGCAACAGTTGGTTGTGTCTTTCAGCAAGATCTAATGAACCAATCAAGTCATCATATTTCACAAATTTCTTTTCACGATACTGCTGATGTAAAATAGTCTGAGAAGGATGGAAAGTGGTAAATGTCTTTTCCAACATATCATGGTCTGTTTTTGTTTCCCCACACATTTTCAATTTGTTTACAATCATGTACATGGCGGAGTTATACTCGCTTACACCTTTAAAATCTTGGAACCTTAAATTGGCCCACTCATCACGTGCTTCAGGCAACATGATTTCTTTTTGGCGATCATATCTGGATTTCAAAGCTACCCAAAGATCTGCAGGATCTTTTATATTCATATACTGATTTTTGAGATCCTTAACCAGATGTGTTTTAATTATATACATGGCTTTACATTTCTCAACCTCAGTTGTTTGCACCTCTTTATTGAGGGTCCCAAATAATTCTTTGGTTTTCAATATTAATTCGCAATCATCACACCATTTCATATAGTTTCTCCCAGAAACTTCCAGCTCGTCAAATTTCAGATTTTTCATTTTCTGCAAAATAAGAACACATTCTTTTAGATTTCCAGATTTCCAGAATTCAATTTCAAAAATTCAATTATTCAGCTCGGGTGAATAATATTATCATTTCAAACTTTCCAGATCCACCATTTATTCAACTCAGGTGAATAATGGTATTTTTCCAAAAACTTCCAAAATTTCCCAGAACACGTAAAGGAAAGAAAACATCATCACCAGACACTTTCTGATCTGGAAGATCCGGCAAAGCGGCAACCAGAGAGCATACTCGTGCTGATAACGTGTTGTGAAATAAAAATAGAATGGGGTAGAAGAAAATAATTTAATATTAACCAGAAATAAATTCGGATCAGAAAGTTAACCTGGTAATTCTTGGTAATTCTTGGATTGGATGCTTCTTGTAATATTATAGATAATAGACGAAGAATAGATATTAATACAGTAACAGAGAGAGACAAGTAAAAGAATCAAAATCTCTGATCTCTCTATATTCATGTTACATGTATATATAGTAACATTTAGTGGACATGTGTTGGACATGCATATAAGCAAATATGCATGCTTGCCATTTGGAATGTAAACATAGAAGTGGAATCCACCACATGCTATGATTCTCAACAACTTTCAAGTGAAAGGGACTGAGAAAATAAATAAAATCAACCCCATATTAAAAATATAAATAAAAAAATAGTGTATAAAGATCTAGTCAAATTATTCAATACATCCCACACTTATACTATAAAAATTGGACCAGTATCATCCATGCATTTGAGTACACCTAAAAATTTATACAATTTTACACCACCAACCACAACCAAAACAAATTTCCTACAATGAAAATTTTTAATTAAAAGAAAAAAAGTGGGTCCAATTCAAAAGAGGTTGATGTGGATATATTGATGATTTTAATGGAATAATAGGTTTGAATTCTACAAATTTGACCCATTTTCACATGGGTTTGCTTTGCTTCTTTTGTGTTTAATCAACCACATGCCGGACAATGTGGGTCTATATTATTTGAAATAAAAATGAAAGAGAATTTTGTTTTTGATTGATTGGATTTGGATATATGCGAATAGAAAGCTAAAGGTTTAAAATGGTTGTTTTGGCCATTTGTTTTAGTATCTTATACAATTCTCTCAAGTTAGACTCACTTTATTTGGGAAATTTTACAAGATGTTATATCTTCTTTCATTGTATGTAGATTTTGATGGACCAATTTGACCTATTGTTGGGTAATAGTCATGCACAAAAGTTGTCTCCTCGTGCAAACATTATTTGAATGGCCACGTAAACGATGAGATGTTATTTTAAATTATTATATATAGTACTATTTAAATTGGTTAGGTCAAAATTTGTTGCGTTATTTTTTTTTTATATTTTTAAAAGAATAAATTTATTTTAAATTATATTTTAATTTAAATATAATTTTTTTAATTTGTAATAATAATAATAATAATAATAATAATAAATATATCTTTATTTATAACTCCCACTACTATTTTTTAAATATCTTATAAGAGCATCTCCAATGGTTTAGTGAATTGAGACATATGTGGCCTGATAAATAGAGGGTGTAGATAATGATGTGTCAAAAATAATAGTTCTGGAGAAAAGAAAATAAAAATAACTCACAGTGGTTATTGTTTATTTGGATTTTCCTAATTTATAGCCAATTAGAATTAATTTTTTATTTCTTTTTTAATTTATAATTTAAATAAAAATATGGTAATTTCAATTTTAAAATATTAAAATTGCTGATTGACACCGTCAACTAGGACGTGAAAAATAGAAGCTCTACTCCACACCCTCTGTTATTTTTTCTGTCACATCACCCGAACATTGTAAATTCACATCGCCATTGGAGTGGATTTTTTAAATAAAAAATCCAGAATGTCCACGTGGATATGCAAACCAATAGATCCACATTCTACTGGAGATGCTCTAAATAGTTGTGTTTTTGTTAAGACTTAATAATAATAATAATAATAGGAAAATTATAAATAAATAAATATGTATTAAAATTTTAAAATAGATAAAGTGAAATTAAATTTTAAATATTTATTTTTTGCAAACTTTTCAAAATAGATGCACTCTTTATTTAGATTTTTTTTCTAAAATTATTTTTTATTTTAAAATTATAATTTTTATAAATAAAAAAATAATCATAATAACAAATATATCCCTGTACAACTCCATGAATATTTTATACGTTTTTAGATATTTGTAAGTATCTACCAAATTTTTTTGAATACATTAAAAAAAATTGGTGAAAGATTCTGTCAAATTCATTTTAGTTATTGTGGTGCCAGCTAAACCACAGCCAAATATTAGACTAAGATTGCTTGAATAAAGTAGCTAAACAGCTTACAGATGTCGTCTCACAGAGTTTAGTTCTAATGAGTAAAAATCGGATGCTTTACAATTGCCTCTACCCCTTATTTATAGGAGGTATTTGGGTCCTATTTCGATTTGGATTGGTACTCCTTATTTTCCTTGAATTCGGTCTCCTTTTATCTATTTGGCTTTAGGAATCCTTGTTTCAATAGGGGTTGGTCTTCGTTTTTCTACCGGGCTTTGGAAATCCTTGGCCTGGTATGATTAGTCTTCCTTCTCGGATTTGGCGTTGGAAATCCGTGTTTAGTTAGATAATCATTTGGTGGGCTGGAGCGTTTCGGTTCGGATTCTACTTTGCTCGGCCGAGTTGAACTTCATTGGGCCTTTTGACCATGTCGGTCGAGCTTGATTGGCACATTTCTTGGGCCTTTGGCCCTCTTATTCGGTCGAGGGTAGCTTTTGGGTACCCTCTCTATATTCGACCGAGCTTGGTTTTTAGGGTACCCCTTCTGTCTTCGGCCAAGCTTGGCTTTAGGCTTTGGTTCCCTCTGCTTGCTCTTACCTTCGACTATGATACCTTATGGTCATTTTCCCACCACAGTAATCCCCCATTGCCATGGCTTGAATCTTTCGAGCATGGCAATATCTGTCGTTATCTCGATCGAGTTTGGGCTTCCATTTGTTTTTATTTTCGGCCGAGGTTTCTGTGGTTTTCTTGGTGGGCCACGTCAGCCCTGGCTGTCTTGTCTCAATTAGATTTGGCGGCTCTTCGATTGTTGTGCCCTAGATTTGCCATCATGGCGGCTCCTCGACTGCCGTGTTCAAGATTTGCCATCATGACGGCTTGCCTATATAAAGGTTGGTGGTTTACTTCTCTCTCTTGATTTCTTCACTTTCAAATCTTCTTTCTCTCTCTATCTTCGAAGACCGTCTGCCTCCCTTGCCGGTTTCGACTTTCCGACGACGTTTCGAGGTCCTTTCTCCCACTTCCGGCCAAGGTTAGCCTTCCTTGCTCAGATCTTTGTCATTGTTGGTTTGTTTTGCTTGTGTTCTGGTTCTTGGTGAGTTGTTGGGTTTGAATCTGTGTGTCTGTTCGTCAACTTGGTTTGTTTTTCTTTTTTTTTTTTTTTTTTTGGATCTACTTCGTTTGCCTTCGCTTTCTGTCTTTTTGTTTGTACTAACTTCGGTCGAGAGTCTCTAACCTGCTGCTTTTCTCGATCGATTGTAGATGTCCACTGATTCTTTAGGCACGTCGTCTTTTGGGGGTCTGACTTCAGAATTCTCGACCGCGGAGGACGCGGGCGAGGAATGTTCATCGGTTCGTAATACTCCGGCCGAGTCTAGCCCTCAGGGCATTCTGCCTCCTTTCTTTAATATTAGGAGCACCATGACTATGGACGAGCTGGAATCGGCCTTCTTCGCTTACAAGTTCCCTAGTTGGATTAGGGCCCGGTTGCCCGAGCCCGAGGAAAAGGTTGATGATATGTTGGCCGATGGTTGGGAGCCCTTCTACCTTCATCATTTCAAAATAGGGCTTAGGTTTCCAATCATGGGATTGGTCGAAGAGTTGTGTACTTGGTGCCAGATTCATCCAAGTCAGCTAACTCCCATGACTATTAGGCTTCTCCTGTGCGTCGACCGTTTGAAGGAGAAGTACAACTTAGAGTTTATGGTCGAAGATTTTTTCTACTCGTACTTTGTGAAACGCGAGAATCCCGAGTTTGGGCGGTATGTGCTGAATGCTCGGTCGAATGCCCAGCTCTTGGTCTTAGGTTTTTCTTCTAACGAGACCAAGTGGAAGGACAAGTACTTTTTTGTTAAAGGGGTGACCCGTTTGTCAAAGGGGCTGGGTTACCCTCCATACTGGCGGGACTCTTGTAGGTTTTTTTTGGCGTTTTGGCCGAGTTTGATCTTGTTCTGACTGCTTTCTTTTCAGCGAATTTCGGAACGAAGAATTGTAGATCTTCTCCTCGGGCACGTGCTAGGAGCGAGGCTATTCTCGCTTTATTGGCCGAGTCTCGGGATTACAGGACGCTTTTGGGCAAGTTGTCTGTCAGTCGTCTTTGGGCTTTCACTAGAACAAGTAAGTTGTTTGTGTTGTGTTTCAAGTTCCTTCGATCGAATTTTGCTGATGTTTGTCTTTTCAGAGTTATCCGACTACGTGATGTCCAAGCTTGAGGGTCAGAGAGCTTTGGCCATGCGGGCCATCATGCGCCAGATCCAGGCGGAACAAGAGAAGGCCCATGCGTCTGGTCCTACTGGGAATGAAGGGCCGGTCAAAGAGCGATCTGAGCCGGCCGTCGAGCCTGTCCGTCCTCCGAGTCCTGTTCCTTCGGAAGCTGCTGAGGCTTCTCGTCCGACCGTTCCGGAGGGTTCTCGGAAGCCTTCACGCCCCTCGGCGGCGAAGGAGAAGCGGCCGATGGCGGGTGGCGTGCGCCGGCCAAGAAGCGGACCAAGCATATTGGTCAGAAGCCTCGTGGCGATGGTCGTCACGTGATTGACTTCCCAGGGGATTCTTCTACTAGGGAGATATCGGCCGAGATGATTGCGGCCGCGGATGGTTTCTTTTTTCCCCAGGACGAGGAGTGGTTGGAGTCCTTGTCCTTTACAAAGTTCTACGAGATGTCTATCTCGAGCCTTTATAGGGTAAGTTCGTCTCTTGTTTGTTCTCTTAGGTTGTTTCTTTGCTCACCTTCTTTATCTTCAGGGGCTCCAAGGGGCGGTTGGTATGCGCAAGCATTTTGGCCCTGTTTTGCGGGACAGGCGGGCTCTTGAGGCTAAGTATCAGTCTGTCTCGGCCGAGTTAAAGGCGGCTCAGGATGACTTGGGCAAAACAGTGGCTCAATGTGCTGAGGCTGTCGGCCGAGTTGAGAGGGTGGAGGCTCATAACGCTAGGCTAGAGGCCTCAATTGCTTCGAAGGATGCGGAGCTAAAGCGTCAAGCGGAGGAGTTGGAGGAATTGAGGGCGGCGAAACGAGCCTCACTCGGTCGAATAGAGGAGCTCGAGAGCCGCGTTGAGAGTCTTACCATTGAGGCAGCCCAAACCGAAGTCGTGATCAGGTCCTTTTCTTTGGAGCAGGTCATCAAAGGGTCTTTGACTCCTGAGTCTGCTCAGAAGGAGCTGGACGCGTTGGCTGCTCTTCGTGAGGAGAGTTGAGCGAGTATCGTGTATCTTTTTCGATCTTTTGTGTACTCGTTGTAACCCCCCCTTTTTGATTAATGAAATTTCTATCTTTACTTGTACTTTGTGCTGAATTTGTTTGTGAGGGGTGTAATCCCCCAGCTTTTTAATTGCGATTTAAGCATATTATTTCTACGCTCGCCGTTTTTGATTATTTTAGGGTTTCGTAGCTGTAGTTCGGTTGATTTTGGCCGAGACGTGTTTTATTTGATATTTGATGATCTTTTCGACCGGTCTGCTTTAAGGATTTCCGGATTGCCCTTTGGGCGATTTTCGCTCTTTGAGCAGTTGGTCTTCGCCCGAGACCCTCCAGATTTACCGGGGGTTTGCCTTTGGCAATTTTCGGGTTGCCCTTTGGGCAGTTTTTGCTCTTTGAGCAGTTGGTCTTCGCCCGAGACCCTCCAGATTTACCGGGGGTTTGCCTTTGGCAATTTTTGGGTTGCCCTTTGGGCAGTTTTTGCTCTTTGAGCAGTTGGTCTTCGCCCGAGACCCTCCAGATTTACCGGGGGCTTGCCTTTGGCAATTTTCGGGTTGCCCTTTGGGCAGTTTTTGCTCTTTGAGCAGTTGGTCTTCGCCCGAGACCCTCCAGATTTACCGGGGGCTTGCCTTTGGCAATTTTCGGGTTGCCCTTTGGGCAGTTTTTTGCTCTTTGAGCAGTTGGTCTTCGCCCGAGACCCTCCAGATTTACCGGGGGCTTGCCTTTGGCAATTTTCGGGTTGGCCTTTGGGCAGTTTTTGCTCTTTGAGCAGTTGGTCTTCGCCCGAGACCCTCCAGATTTACCGGGGGCTTGCCTTTGGCAATTTTCGGGTTGGCCTTTGGGCAGTTTTTGCTCTTTGAGCAGTTGGTCTTCGCCCGAGACCCTCCAGATTTACCGGGGGCTTGCCTTTGGCAATGCATAAGTCGTTGAGAGTAGTGGATGAGATAAAAAGGCTATTTTATTGCATTGAGGTGGGGCCCTATTAAAAACCCCTTTCGGGGAAAAAGGGTGCCCGTTATTACAATTATCATGCTATATTCAAAATTGGTACCTTTTAAGGTGATGTATGTTCCAGCTATGCTCTATCTCCTTTCCTTCTTTCGTGAGCAGCTTGTAGGACCCTTTTCCGGATGCTCGTCCCACTTGGTATGGTTCTTCCCAGCTTTCGGCCAGTTTTCCATGGGCTTGATTCCTCGTGTTTTGGAATACCCTTCTGAGTACCCAATCTCCAGGTTGGAAGGCTCGGGCCTTGACTTTTTTGTTGTACTGCCTTGCTATCCCCATTTGGTATTCGGCTATTCTTCGCTGTGCGCCATTTCTTTTTTCATCCGAAGTATCTCTCTCGAAAGCTAGGACTTTTTCATTGGCCCTTCCATTTAGTCTTTCTTGTGGTGATAGGATTTCCGTTGGGAGTACTACTTCTGTTCCGTATACCATCGAGAAGGGGGTTTGCAATGTTGAAGTTCTGGGGGTCGTTCTGAATGCCCAGAGGACTTCGGGAAGGGCTTCGGGCCACAATCCTTTAGCTCATTCCAGTTTTTTCTTAAGTGAGTCTACCACCGCCTTGTTGGATGCTTCGGCTTGGCCGTTGGCTTGGGGGTACCTTGGGGTCGAGTATGTAAGTCTTATGTTTAGCTGGTTGCAGAACTCTTTCAGAGTCTGCGCTACGAATTGAGGGCCGTTATCAGTGATAATTTCCCTTGGTATGCCGAATCTACAGACGATGTGTTTCTAGATGAATTTCTGTACTTCTTCCTCTCTGACTCTTTCTAGTGCTTCAGCCTCTATCCATTTTGTGAAGTAATCAGTTACCATCAGTATATATCTTTTTCGACCCTGTGTGGATATCGGGAAAGGCCCGATGATATCCATCCCCCATTTGTCAAATGGCCATGGAGAGGTGATGCTGTGTAGATTTCCGGCGGGAAGGTTGGAGTAATTAGCGTGTCTTTGGCATTTGTCGCACTTTTTTACAAGTTCGGCCGCATCTGTTTTCATGGTTGGCCAGTAGTACCCGGCTCTGTATGCCCTGAATGCTAGGCTTCTCCCTCCGGAATGGTTTCCGGCTAGTCCTTCATGGAGTTCTTTCAACACTAGTTCGGCTTCAGGGAGGGAGATGCAGTTTAGGAAGGGACCGCTTATGGATCTTTTAAAAAGTAACCCTCCGATGATGCAGAACCTGGCAGCCTGGGCTCGCAGCTTCCTAGCCTCTGCCTTGTTTTCAGGCACTTGACCATGATTGATGTAGCTGATGATTGGGGTTCTCCAATCGCTTCGTTCTATGGCCAAGGCTTCTTCGTATTCGATGGCTGCTTTGGGAAGGAAGGCGTATACAATTGGTCCCGTCGGCTCGTCTTTATGCATTGAAGCTCCGAGGTTTGCCATAGCGTCGACCCTTTCGTTTTCTTCCTTTGAGACCTGTTTTATTGTGGCATTTTGGAAGCGTTTCATAAGACCTTTGGCTATCTTCAAATACTTGGCCATCTTTTCGTTTCGGGCCTGGTATGTACCGTTTATTTGATTTACCACCAGCTGGGAGTCGCATTTGATCGTTAAATTGTGCGCTCCACTTTCTTTTGCCACTCTTAACCCTTCGATAAGGGCTTCGTATTCGGCCTCGTTGTTGGTGGCTGGGAATTCGCATCGAATTGCTTGAAGTATTGGGGGTAGGTTTGGGGGCCTGAGGTATACGCCTAGGCCGCTGCCGCTTTGTCTGCTAGCCCCGTCTACTTCTAGTATTCATTCATCAGTTGAGGGTGTTATCAGCTGGTTAATATTGACTGAGGCTGTTTCGGCCGGTGGAGCTTCGAAGTCAGCCATGAAATCTGCCAGCGCTTGAGATTTGATCGCTTTCTTTCCTTCGAAGGATATGTCGTGTTCGCTGAGTTCTAGAGCCCATTTCATTAATCTCCCGGATCTGTCGGGGGAGTGAATTGCGCTCCGAAGGGGTAGCGCAGTTATGACCGCGATTGGATGCCCTTGAAAGTATGCCCGAAGTTTCCTCGCAGCGAATATAAGACTTAGAATGGCTTTTTCCAGGGTAGGATATCTGGTATCGGCCGATGTTAGAGTCTTGCTTGCAAAGTATACCGGTTGCTGTTTTCCCCCGATTTCTTTGGCCAGAACAGCGCTTACTGCAATCTCTGAGTGTGCCAGGTATAAATAAAGTTTTTCGCCCGCTTCTGGTTTTGCCAAGAGCGAAGGGCTGGTCAAAAAATCCTTGATATCGGCTAAGGCCTTGCTGCATTTTTCGGTCCATTCAAATTCTTTGGACTTTTTAAGAGCCTCGAAGAAAGGCTGGAATTTTTCTGAAGCCTTAGGGATGAACCGAGTTAGCGCGGCTAGTCTTCCTGTGAGTTTTTGTACGTCTTTCTTGCTCTGAGGTTCTGCTATGTTCAGGATGGGTCTTATCAGATCCAGATTGGCCTCGATCCCCCACATCGTGACTAGATAGCCCAAGAATTTCCCTGCTCTTACTCCGAACTGACATTTTGTGGGGTTGAGCTTCATGTTATATTTTCTGAGTGTCTCGAAAGCCTGGCTCAAATGATGTACATGGTGAGCCGCGTCCTCGGATTTAACCAGCATGTCGTCGATGTAGACTTCCATGGTTTTTCCCAACTTGTCAGCGAACATCTTGTTCATGAGCCTCTGGTATGTAGACCCTGCGTTTTTTAGGCCGAAAGGCATTACTTTATAACAGTAGATCCCCCTCTCCGTGATGAATGCAGTTTTTTCTTGATCGTTGGGATGCATCAAGATCTGGTTGTAACCTGTGTAGGCATCCATGAAGCTAAACATCTCGTAGCCCGCAGTTGCATCGATGGTGAGGTCGATATGTGGCAGCGAGAATGGATCTTTTGGGCACGACTTATTCAGATCTGTGAAGTCGATGCAGACCCTCCATTTCCCATTCTTTTTCTTGACGACTACCACGTTAGCAAGCCAGTCCGGGTATTGGACTTCTCTGATGGATCCGTTTGCGAGGAGTTTTTCGACCTCTTCGTTGATAATTTTATTTCTTTCGGGGGCAAACCTTCTGCGTTTATGCTTGACTGGTTTCGCGCCTTCTTTCACGTTCAGCTCGTGGTTATGATTGCTGGGTCGATCCCAGTCATATCTTCATGTTACCAGGCAAAGCAGTCCTGGTTGGCTTTGAGGAAGCCTATCAGGTTTTCCCGTTCCAAGCCTTCTACTGCGGCCCCAATCTGCACCGTTTTCGCCCCTTCCTGGTCCAAGGGGACTTCATCTACTTCGTCTTCGGCCGGGCTTCGGGGTGCGTTCGGCCGAGACGTTAATTGCTATTCCTCAACCCCCTTTTGCTTTAAGCAGTTGGCGTAGCATTCCTTGGAGGAGCTTTGTTCACCCTTTATCTGTTTTATCCCTCGCGGGGTTGGGAATTTGATGAGTTGGTGATATGTAGATGGGATTGCCTTCATATTGTGTATCCAGGGTCTTCCGAGTATTACGTTGTAAGCGGACCTCGAGCTTATCACGAGAAAGGTTGTGTGCAGATTGATTCCTTCTGTGAACACTGGTAGTTCGATCTCCCCGATTGTCGAGGTGGCTTTACCATCGAAGCCGATAAGGGAGACGGCCTTTCTGCACATCATCCTCTCGTCCAGTTGCATATTTTTGAATGTTTCGAGGAATAGTATGTTGGCCGAGCTTCCGTTATCCACCAATACTCTCTTTACAGTTAAGTTTGCTATCGAGATTTTGATCACTAATACGTCGTGGTGCGGCGCATTGACCCCATTGGCCTCTTCTTCTGTGAAGGTGATAGAGTAGTTATTGGTTGTGGGTCCGTCTCTGATGCTATATACGCTGAGGGAGTTTCTCAATTTCTCTTTGCTGCCGAGCTTGTTAGTCCGCATATGTCGGATCCCCCAGCTATCATGTTGATCACCCTTTCTTCTTCCGCATTCGCGATTGGGACCGTCTTTGGAGATCGGCGATTCTTATCAGCCTCGGCCGCGATTTCTCGCCCCTTTTCAGATAAATATTCCCGTAAGTGGCCTGCTTTTATTAGCTCGGCGATTTCTCTCTTGAGGGTCCAACAGTCATCCGTGTTGTGGCCATGGTCTCCATGGAATTGGCAGTATCGGGATTTATCTTTCCATGCTCCTGTGGGGTTCGCTGGCTTGTCAGGCCATCTGACTCTGTCTCCCATTCCTTTAAGAATTGTAAGGGTTTCTCTTGTGGGAATGGTGAGTGGATAAGGTAGTAGTTCTTTTCTCCTTCGGTCGTGTTCGGAGTAATCTGGCCTCGAAGAATTATGGCCAGTATAATCTGGTCTAGACAGGCCGCTGCTGTTAGTCTCCTTGAAGTTGTTCCTCGGCCTTTCAGTTCGGCCGAAATTTCCAGTACTGTTTTGGCCGCGGGAGCTTGGCTTATTTTGGGAGCTTCTGTGATTTTTGGGTTGGAGCTCCTCCTCATACTCCATCGCGTCTTCGGCTCTTTCCAGAACGTCTTCGAAAGTGCGGGGTTTGATCAGTTTTAGGCTTTCGTAGAACTTGGAGGTCTTCATCATGCCTTTGATGAAAGCTCTGGTGGCGCTCTTGTCTCGGCAGTCGGGGATGGCCATTTTGATTTCTTTGAACCTTCTGACATATTGTCTGAGACTTTCAGCACTTCCTTGTTTTAGATCATACAAATCATCTATGTCTTTCTCCTTCTTCCTACTGTCTGAGAATTGGTTCACGAATTTGGTGACCAGTGATGAGTATGACTTGATGCTTTCTCTGGCAGAGCCGAATACCACCTCTGGGCGGTCCCCGTTAAGGTGGAACCGAAACTTTTGCACATAATTGCTTCCATATCTTCTTCTGGGATATTGCAGGTTCCCATGCGATTTTTGTATCCGGCGATATGGTCTTCAGGGTCTGTTGTCCCGTCATATGGTCTCATGTTTGGAATTGAGAACCTTTTGGGCATCTTCGTTTCTAGGATCCAAGATGTGAAGGGCATGTCGGAGTATCGCATTGTTGACGACCTCATTGTGATTCTTTTTCCCGAAGTTCTTTGTATCAGGTCTTTGAGTTCTTTGATTTCCCGATCGCGGCGTCTCTCTCGGTCTTTACGGGTGGATTTAGGGCCTATGGTCTCTTCATCGGAGCTGCTTGAATCACGTTTGGTCGATGTTTTTATAGCTTTCTGTCGACCCGTCACTTTCTTCTGATGTTCCTCTGCCGGAGTCTTCAAAGTTGAGCTTGCGCTTTCGGATGGGCGAGTATTTCCGGCTCGATTGCCGGGTTTTCTCTTTGGTGAGGTTCGTGGACTTCCTTCTCGCTTCTGCTTCTTTTTTCCACTGCTCCTTTTCTTCTTCAGCTTTCTTCAACATCTCAGTCAAGATTGCCAGCTGTTCCTCTGGCGTCTTTGGAACTTGATCTTCTACATTGATGGTATTAGGGTTCATTGGAGCCATGTCTGATAAGAGCAGGTGTGGACTGTAACTTGAATTTTGAATTTTCAACCTTAACCTTGTGTGTGAGGTTCGAGCCCCACGGTGGACGCCAAACTGTGGTGCCAGCTAAACCACAGCCAAATATTAGGCTAAGATTGCTTGAATAAAGTAGCTAAACAGCTTACAGATGTCGTCTCACAGAGTTTAGTTCTAATGAGTAAAAATCGGATGCTTTACAATTGCCTCTACCCCTTATTTATAGGAGGTATTTGGGTCCTATTTCGATTTGGATTGGTACTCCTTATTTTCCTTGAATTCGGTCTCCTTTTATCTATTTGGCTTTAGGAATCCTTGTTTCAATAGGGGTTGGTCTTCGTTTTTCTACCGGGCTTTGGAAATCCTTGGCCTGGTATGATTAGTCTTCCTTCTCAGATTTGGCGTTGGAAATCCGTGTTTAGTTAGGTAATCATTTGGTGGGCTGGAGCGTTTCGGTTCAGATTCTACTTTGCTCGGCCGAGTTGAACTTCATTGGGCCTTTTGACCATGTCGGTCGAGCTTGATTGGCACATTTCTTGGGCCTTTGGCCCTCTTATTCGGTCGAGGGTAGCTTTTGGGTACCCTCTCTATATTCGACCGAGCTTGGATTTTAGAGTACCCCTTCTGTCTTCGGCCGAGCTTGGCTTTAGGCTTTGGTTCCCTCTGCTTGCTCTTACCTTCGACTATGATACCTTATGGTCATTTTCCCACCACAGTTATTTTTTAATATTTTTATAAATTTATAATAAAATTTAATAATTAATTAATTTAAATTAGAGAAAAACTCTGTTATTATAATTTTCATTTATTTGAAATTTATGTATAGTTTGATTAGTTATTGAAATGGATACTAATATCTATAATCAATATATATATATATATATATATATATATATATATATATATATATATATAAATCGCATTGGAATATTATACCAATAAAGGAGAACATATAGATGGTCAAATTCATCATCATCACACAAGCACTAAATTGATGATGATTGGAAGGTGATATAAGGTTTTGGTGGGTAGTTAGAGTACATAAATTGTGTGAAAATGAAATAGAAACACATGGGACGACTTGAATAACAAGCACAAAAATTGGGAAGACAATGTTAATCGTGTACAAACTTATTATTATTATAGGAAGGAAAATAAGGTTATGTTATGTCACACATTTTGTCTCTATTTATTTTCCAAGTCATAAACAACAGCTACTTTTAATAAAAAGGACTTGCACATGTACCACATGATTCTTCTCATTGGCTCTCTCAATCTTCTCACGCGGAGAAAATAGGACCACTCAAATAAACCACACAAAACATAACACTTCTTCTTTGTATACTTAATATTTACTATTATCTTCTGTTTTTAAGCTTAAACAATCATTGATTGTTCTTCAAGCAATACCCAGAATTTTTATTTTTAATTAAATTTTAAAAGTACTTTTTTTCTGCTATGTTTGGAGATACCTCAAACACCCTTTATAGAAAGTAGAAATCTAAAGGGATGGTTGTGATTTTCAGAACAAAATCTCTTCTAACTCTTCCATGTGCAGAACACACTTAAAGCAGTTTGGTTTTGTCATTTGCATAAAAAAGAACAAAACAAATCAGAGAATAATAATCTTAACACTGTCTTTTCTTTGGTTCTTCTTCTTCAACAATTAAAAAAAAAAAAAGTATAACAAGATTAAAAAAATATAACAATATTGCATTAAGAAGGGAAAAAAATAACAAATATATCAGTTTTTTTTTCCAAAACCAACTGTGATAAAGAGTTGGTTAAGATGATAAGATAAGACCTTACAATGTAACAAAAATACTGCCTTTTTGTTTGTTGATAGAAAATATGTATGTAATATAAACAATCATAAGAAAATTTTTTTGATTGGTACCCTACTTGGTTAAGTACTTGCTGCTTCTTGTTGATGAGGTCTTCTTCATCTTCTCTACATTTTTAGGCCTATCTGCTAAGTTAATTGCAGCTTCTGATGATGATTTGCTATCCAACTGAAGATAAAGCCTGTAATGAGCTGGATTCGCATGAAAACGCAGCTATTAGTTTTTCCCTTGTTAGCTGTTCGGACCCTTCTGATTTGATGACAAAAGTGTGGAACACAGTGTCATTAGTTGCAGCTAGTTTGGATTCGACTATGGTGATTTGCGCTTCTTTGAATGCTTGGATGACTCTTGATATAGGGTGTGAATCTAGAGGGCAGGTTACTCTTACTATCACCTCGTCGTGAGAAGCTTCGATCTCTACTTGGTGGTGGTGAGGGTGAGTTTCTGTGTTGGTGTTGGGGCCGGATTCTAACCCTGATGAGTCTCTTGATGAGCTACCATATCTGTCCCTTTCTGCTTCCATTGCCTTTAGTTTTGCTTGAAGCTCATTGATATAAGCTATTGCGTCGCCTAATAGAGAGGCTTTATCCATCTTTGATATGTTTGGAACCACAGCGCGTAAGGCGTAGAATCTCTGGTTCAGCTTCTCACGCCTTTGTCTCTCAGCTTCTACATGATTAAGAGGCTCTTCTCTTCCATTTGCAGGCTTTCTCCCTCTCTTTCGCGGCCTTTTTTCATCGACTGTAGTAGCAGCTGCTTGCTCATCTTTGCACGTAGCTTCAACATCTGAATGCTCAGATTCGACACTCAGTGGTCTGGATAACACTGATGGCCTTGAAGTGGCACCAGAAAAGTCTATCTGCATCTGCGCGACTGGCTTCTGTGGCGGGTACTGATTGAAATGGAAGTCCTCTCTAGCGGCTCCATTAACCAGCTCTTGAAAATTACTCGCAGCATTCTGAGTAGTGGCGAAAAGTTCAGCAGGTGATCCGCCTCGCTTCACAGGTTGAACATTTTGAACATTTCCCCAACTGAATCCTCCATTTCGGATGCTTGAAAACCCAGCAGGCTTATTCCCATTTGCGTAACTTTCCCAAGAAGGTCTCTCCTCCATCTTCCTCACAGCAAGCTTCTCTCTGAAATGGGGCTGAACATGATTCACACTTCGCAAATCCTGCCCGAATATCTTCTGAACACCATCTACTCTATCCAAAATCCCCAAATTCGGAAACACCACATTCTCATCCTTCTTCTGATTAACCACAACAGGTAAAGCAGCAGTCACAAAAGGCTTAACCCTAAAGGTCGAATTCGGCGAGAACATAGACCTAATAGAGTGAACCAAATCCAAACTCTCGGGTACAGATCTAACAGACCCCAATTCAACAACTCCGATATCGGTCGAAACCAAAACAATAGTCTGAATCCCAGCAGCCCTAGCAAGAAACGATCTAACACAATAATCAGAACTATATTCAGATGCATCCAATAACCAAACATGTTTCCCAGCCGCAAAACACTTCCCTGGACCGCCTTGCCCGCGAGGGAATGAAAAATACATAGATGCTAAAAAGAACATCTCTGTATCAGTAACCCTGTCCAATCCTAAAGCATAATTATCCTCATCTGATCCACCAAACAAAGTATGCAATTTCTGCAAAACCCTTTTCCTCATCCTCTGCTGCGTCTCATCCTCAAGCCTCATATTAAGAATCTGAGTCGCTTCAGACTGTTCCCCTTCTTTAGGCTCTCTACAAGACCCATCTCCCCAACCTAGAACCACTTCGCCAGTCTTGGACCGCGAAATTTGCCAGAAAATCGCATAGTTCCAGCTAAAATTAGACGCGTTAGGTCGGTCTACAAGATCAGATAGCTTGTTCTGAAGAGTTTCATCACTACCAATAGCCACTAAAAGATTCTCATTCCCAATTGAACTGGAAATCAAGTAATCAAAAGCATGCGTGCCTAGAACAGCAGCCACCATAGTCTTATCTTCTTCATTCCACATATTTCCTCTCATGTCTACCTCTAATTTCATATCTAAACAAACCCAAATTCGCTAATTAACACACAGAACTACACAACAAAACAAAAAACCAAAAATTTCTACCCACTAGTCAAAAACCCAAATCAAATCTACTCTTCAAACCCCAGCAAATTAACACCAAACTTGAATTTAAACACAATCAGAAATCTACAAATAGAAAGCATATCACTCTATTATCAGATCTCACACTCTCAATACTCCATATCTCACAAACCCAACAGAGCAAAGTGAACAGAGAGAACAGAGCATAAAAAAAGCCAATACACACCAGTCAAATACCAGCAAAAGGGGCTCTATATTTTCCAACGAAGAAGACGCAACGATTTTCACATGGAGAGAAAAAAAAGGGGAGATTTTAATTTAAAAATAAAAAATAAAAATCGTTTCGTTTCCCCTTTTGAGGTCAAGAAAATGAAATTATAGCGTGCGCGAGAGAAATGGAGTTTGTTGTTGGTGGTAGTGTTGTTGTTTTTGCTCTCTAACATAACATAACACACTTCCTAACTGCTCACTTAACTGAACCATTGTTTGAGTGAGTTTAAGTCTTTGGACGGGTTAAAATGTAACCATAGTTTAAATCTGGGTTTCACACCAGTTGGAAAGAAGTTAGAGTTTTAGTCGGCAATTATTTCGTTTTTTTTTTAATATTACATTTTAATTTTAATAATAAAAATTAAAAATAGATATTTTCATCCTAACTAAAATTTAAATAAAATTAATTTTAAAAAAAAATTAAAAAAGTGATGCTTTGATGACTTTAATGAAAAGAAAGACATGAATTTGCGTGATTCTCATGTCTCACAGTGGCACGCAATAAATAAGAAACGCACGTATAACTTGTGACTCCACTTTCTCAATTTTATTTTATTTTATTTTTTATTAATTTTATATAATACTTCCTTCCGTTTTTAAATATTTTTAATAATATATCACTAAAAATCATATAAATTTAATATTTAAAGATGAATAATTATATTTTTTTATATATAAAAAAATTGATCAATAAATAATGAATAATAGTGCAAATAGTGCAAGTAAATAGAAAGGAAGGAAGTATGTTATAATAGTGAAAATTTAATAAATTACCGCTGGAGTGAAAACATAATTTTGGGTACAAAGTACATAGCTGATATACATTTTACGTACGGGTATTTATAGTGCGTTTTTGTACTTGATTATCATCTTTTTAAGGTATGAGAAATCAAAACCAAACATAACGTGTGGGCTCCGACAGTGATGATATGAGAAAATAACCGTTTGATTATAATAATAAAGTGTGATTATGTGAAAAAGATTTTACACAGAACAGCAGCAACACGGTTTGTGAACGTGTTTTGACAAGACTGAGGTTTGGACATGATTAATCAAACGTTAATTGAATTTTTTTATTTTATTTTAAATTTAATTAGATAATGGAACAGCAGCATGGCATGGCATGACCCTTAATGGAGTATAATTTAAGGTTAGAAAAAGAGTTGATAGCGATGCTAAGCCAAAAAGATAAGTAAAGTATTCTTGTGTGGTTACTAAATTAATACAATTTTAATGTAAAATTAGGTCATGTTTTGGGTTAATCTTTATGTGTGGGTCCTATATGTTCTTCATTATCATCTTATCTGATGTAGAATAAATTGCTGTGATTTATTATTTTATTTTATTTTTGTCTTCATCGATACTATGCTAGACATGAGAGAATAATATGTACGGGTTACCTAAATTTTAAAAAATAATAATAAATTATTATTTTATTAAAAAATTAGTATTAGTTTGTAATTTTTAAAATTTTTAAAAATAATTTATTTAAGGAGATAAAAATTTATATAACCAAATATTTATAAATTCTGTAATAATAAAATATTTTTTTAATTAATACTATACTAAAAATTAATTTTGTAAAAATAAAAATAAAAAAATGAATTTATAATTTTTTTATTAACGGCGGCTGCTGGAGGTGGGGTCTTTTTCGAGATTTCTCTGGTTACTGTCATATAAAAAATAACTTATAAATATTATAAACCTGAAATTAATTTACACAAGTGAATTTAATTTAATTGTGTAAAAATTTATTAAATTTAACATTTTATAATACGATAAGTTAGATTTTATTTTAATTTAACATTTTATAGATAGTAATTTATTTTTAATCAATTAATTTATATATAAAATTTAAAATTTCAACCATTTAAATTTAATCTAATTAATATTAATGAAATTATTTTTTAACATATTACCTATTAAAACTATCACAAATATGTAGTAATATTTTATAATTTAAATTTAATTATTTAAAATTTTAATTAAAATTATGCATTAATATCTTTTAATTTACAATAAAAATTAATTATAATTCAAATATACTTATACAGTTCTAAAAATATTTATAATCCTTAATAAATAATTTTAAATTTGATATAACATATAGTTTTTTTTTTACAATGAATTTATAATTAATCATTTTGACAAATAAATAAATTAAGTATTAAAAATTTCATTTTTAATTTTATCTTATACGAATATGTAAAATAACTCATGAATAATATTTATTCAAATATTTATATGCATGTTAATTGATTTTTTTAAAAATATCAAAATATATACATAATTTAAAAAATCATAAAAAGAAAATATGCATAAACAAAATAACTTTATTTGGGAGAAGGATTCAATATCAATATATAGTTGTGAAATTTTTAAATGTGTGATAATATATATATATATATATATAAAATAAAATCATTATGAATTAATTTATTTTAATGGATTGCTAATTTATTCCTCAAAACTACCTGAATTAATGACAGTTTTTAAATTAATCATTATTATTAATATCAATCACATGGAGAGCGTGAGATCCACTCACCAATCAACAACAAAACAGAACCGCGTACGTGAACAGTGAATTGAAAAAAAAAAAAAAACAAAACAAGAAAAAACACTAATCCAACATGTGTCTTAGGACGGTTGAGTTGACCACTGAAATTCGTACACGTACAATAGATCACGGGACAAGCACGTGATTTGAACAGTAAACAATCCTCAACACGTTTTGCAATATTTCCTCAATTTAAGTCAAAATTGAAACTGATTATTAGATTAGATAAGTTATTATTATTATTTAATTAGCAAAAAGAAAGAAACAAAGAAAAAAATAAAAATTATGAGTAGTTAGTCCGTGAATTGCACGTGACAGTAACGTGAAGGGTGTGTAGGGACATGTCATTTATGTGACAAGAACGTGATATGCATTTATTATTCAAACTTTTTTTTTTTATAAAATAAAAAAAGAAAAATGGTTTGGTTGGGTTAAATTGTTGAATTTGATACTTCCACCACGTTTTTGTGAATTGATGTTGCCAATTCGAATGTTTTCCTCAATCGTTTCCAATGGATGTGATTGAAATAATATGAGTTATATTATGTGTTAAACTAGTATTTTAAATCACAGTAGATTATAGTAATGAATTATTATAATAACTTTGTAATGATAGATGGATGATAAATTTTAAAAATTATTATTATTTAATTTATTATTTTTTAAAAATTTAAAATGATAATTATTTTATTATACTAATTAAAATAATTAAAAATAATTTAATTATTTTTTAAAAAATCATTATTGGACTGAAAGGTAGTCAAACTATCGCTCACAACTCACTACTCTAATTGATAATAGTTCGATATATTTATTTTTGGCATGAATTTTAATTTTTAATTAAATCATTAAAAAATATAGTTTTTAATTATTTTAATATATTTTTTCCGTTGTAAAAATTTCTTAAATCTTAATTTTTATTATCATTTGATTAAAATTAAATATTGTATTAATTAAATTAAATGAAGTTTACATAGTTTTGGAGTCAGACTTCGAACACGAACAATTCATGAACTTAAAGTAAGGCAAAGTTAAATTCAAAATATAAGTTTAATAATTAATTCGGATGTAGAATAAAATCAAAATTAAATCGAATAAGTTTAGTCTACCTATACCATTTATGATTAGTTTACCAACTCATTAATAAATAGTACGAATATAAAAAAAAAAAGTTTCAATGATATTTTATAATAGGAATAAAGTTATTATTATTATTATATATTAATTTAAAAGATATTTTAAGAACTTTTTAAATAATATAAAAATTTATTCGATACAATATTTTGCCAAAATACTATTTTAAAATAAGATCGGCAATTTATATTAATGAATCGGGTTTGGCTAAACTCTACATGACTCAATTATATTATATTTAACTCGTTTCGTTTAATAAAAGAGTTACAACCTTTCAACTTGATACAAATTCATTTAATATGTATCTTAATATGTTAGACACGATTAATTTGATTACCTTATTCAAAATTTGTAATAGTGTAACTTGATTATCTATTTAACCTATTTATTCGTTAACCTGTTTAACCTTTTTATCGGTTAACCTATTTAATCTGTTTATCCATTAACTCATTCGGAAGTAAGTTTTTAATTTATAATTCGGCGGAGAGTAAATTCCAAAAATAGAGCAAAACATTTGCAAACTATCTACTTTAAGAGCTTCTACATTCTACACTACATACACCCAAAATCAAAACACGAAGCAGTAACAGCACAATCAAGCACTAAATTGATCAATTAAAATCCACACACCTTCACTTAATTACTTGATTAAAAATAATAAAAATCAAGAATAATATATAAAATCAAAAAGAGATGTCGACTCCGAAAATAAAGATATAAGAGCAGAGATTGAAGTTACTAGTGTAAAAACAAATATACCACACGAATTCGACAACAAAGGTTATTGATGATGCTAGCAGCAGATGGCCATCGGCAAGAGTTTCTCAACTCTTGAGAGACCACGAAAGAGGAGGCAGAGACGACGATATCTGCACGGAGTTAGTTAAAAACGAGAGATGAGACAAAGGAGAGGCAACTGTGAGGATTGGTTGAAGGCGAGAGAGGAAGCAGCAGGAGAGTAGTTTCTAAATTTTTAAAAAGTTATATATATTACAAAATATTATTTAATTTTTATAAATTATATAAACTTTATTTTGACCCAATTATGCGGGGTCAAAACATTAACCGGTTAATCAAACTAGTTGTGATTCGTTTATAAGCAAGTTAAACGAGTTGTTGCATAGATGAAAATCCATTTAGTTTAAACTTAATTCATTTATATTTAGCAAGTTCGTGTCAACCAATTAAATCATCATTTATTTTTTATACTTCTATTTAAAAAGTTATCCTCAAATATATATTTTACAAAATGGTACTCAATCTTAGAAACACAATTTAAATATATGTTTGGTAGATAAAATTAACAATTAGCTTTTTAATAAGAGTTTGATAATTTTCAATGTTTTAGCAATACTTTTGAATTGATGCTAATCGAAACAATTACTTTTACGTCTCTACTTATTATGTCATTAATTAATATATATATATATATATATAAATAAAGTAATCATATACATATATCCAATCTGACATAGCAATATACTTTCTCTATTTCTTTCGTTACTCACTACATTTACTATTTGCATGCAATTCAATATTTAGTTTTAACGATAAATATTTTTAATTATATACAATTAAAAATTATAATAATTTGTATTTGAAAAAATAGATATCAAGACGAATAAAATAATATCTTATTTCACTATATATATTTTTATACATAAATAACAACATATGAAACAAGGTTATGGATGAATAGCAGCTATTATAGAAATATAGTGACTAGAAAAGGAGAAAGTATATATATATATATATATATATATATAAAAGGAAGAGATCGATTTAGCATTTTGATGTCTGATGTCTTGCAGCGTTCTTCTTGATCATATTTTTTATCACGCATTGTACGAATCAATAATTCAATTCACCAATTAGATACAAACCACAAAGTATTTTTTTTTGTCATTGTTTGTCTTTTGTCTTCAAAGTATTTTCCAAAAGGATAAGATATTGAGAGAGAGTAAAAATTACTTTCAATTATTTTCCCTGGAAAAAAAAATCAAACTCATGGTGTATTCTTGATTCACCCGATTAAGTGGCTCATGTTACTTTCCACTTTATCAATTACTAAAATCCCCATTTAGTACATTTAGTAATCGGGCTAGGCCAATAAGTGTGACCCACTCCTAATTAACTCCGACATTCTCTCTCTCGCACTATATATGTCTAGGCCCCACCCACGTCTGACAACAAATATACGACTGATTTTAATTATTTATCTTTGGTTGGCTGTACATGTATAAAAAAAATATCGGTGTGACTAATGAATTAGATTTTCCATCCCAAACCATAGGGATAAAGTATCAAAATTTTATTTCAGGTGCATCCTAGGTTTGACATGATCTCACATCATTTGCGTTTAGTCTCAATTAATAAGCAATCTGATATCCTTGGAGTACTCCCAAATCACAATCCTATTCTTACGAACTACAAACTACAAACTGCTACGGTATAATCAAGTTGTGAAATTATTCAATACCTTCCCGTCGCTTTTTTCCAAAAGTCAATTAAAAGCAATCGACATCATAAATGTACTACATAGGTCGCATTATGACCATAGAAAAATACGCTAATGACAGAGAAATTACTCAATACCTTCCCGTCGCTTTTTTCCAAAAGCCAATTAAAAGCAATCGACATCATAAACCTACTACATAGGTCGTATTATGACCATAGAAAAATACGCTAATGACAGAGAAATTACTCCCATAACCTCAGATGAAAGAGATGATTGCTCTAATTATACACTAATAAGTGGATCTTTCACAACTAAAAATGAGTGGGGACTGTCTTTACTTGTTATTCATAACAGTCAACAAAGAGCATGAATGGTATAACACATGCATTACACTAAAGCTTGCCATAACTGGGGCGCGTATGTTATGAAATTGATTACTTCGTGGACGACAATTACATTTGTCGATAGATTCTATCAAAAATACTATCCCTAGTAAAATGATCCAAGAATCTTGTTCGACTTATCAGGTTTCATGATCGTAAGGTAAAAACATGAGTAATTCCTTGTCTTAAAAGAGAAAATCTCATCTTGACTTATTGTCAAGGTGACCATAATTGTATACTTCTTCTTTAGTATTATGAGATTAAAATAAACATAATATAGATGCACTAGTCTCATCTTGCATTATCCAAGCGTCTGCACGTGCAAGTGTATCAGTCTCCCATACCTGATGACATACTTTTCGGATACAAAATTTTAAAATATACTAAATTGCTTAAGCACTTCATAAATAAAAAACAAATATTTTTACAAGAAAAAATGCAAATAGTCACAAATATTACAATCTACATGGACCGAATGACCTAGAATGAATAGAAAAAATATCTCTAAGTACTGCTTTCGTAAGTGGGTCTAGTACCATATATATAATACTAAATTGCTCAAGCACTTCATAAATAAACAACAAATGTTTTTACAATAAAAAAGACAAATAGTCACAAATATTACAATCTATGTGGACCCAATGACCTAAAATGCATAGAAAAAATATCTTTAGGTACTGCTTTCGTAAGTGGGTCTAGTACCATATGATAACTATATATATATATATATATATTATTTGGTCACAATGTCTCTAGCAAAATTATACTTAGTTTTTATGTTTTTTTGACTTGTTGTGATGTAGAAACCTTTGTATATGTTGTTGCCCTTAGCTATAAAAATACACAGTAATTGGCTTGGGCTAATCATTTTCAATATTTAATTCTTTTAAGAATCGTTTGAGTCAAATAATATCTTGTACAGCCACTAAGCAGACAATAAACTCCGCTTCCATAATGGATAGTGTAATGCAAGTCTTATTCTTACTACTCCAGGAAATAATCACATGGCTAAGTACGAACATATATCCCGAAGTGGATTTTTTCCCATCCAATTCACTGCCACAATCTGCATCCTAGTATCCAATTAAGTAGGTATAACCACCTTGATAACACAGAGAGTAATATACAGATCATTTTAAGTAGGAAAGTACTCTTTTGACAACTATCCAATGTTTCCTCCCCGAGTTGGTTTGATACATGCTTACCAATTCAACTGCATAGCAAATATCTGGTATAGTACACATTATTGCATACATCAGACTTCCAATGGCATTAGCTGTCACGTCCGTAAGTTGGGGCTATTTATTTTCGTATTTTGAAAATTTATTTTTTGTTATTTTTATTTTATTTTATTTCATTTTTGTTAAAAGGATAAAATGGATATTTTAAAAAATATTGAATTTCCAGTTTGACTAAATTGACTTTTGGATGATTTTGAAAATTAAATGGAAATTCAATGTATTTTGTAATCAATTCTCAATTTGGGTCATTTTAAAACCACATAAATATTTATGGGTTTATGGGGATATTTACCACCCATATATAAAGTGAAATAATAGGTTTTAGAAATCATTATTTACAAAACTTAAAAATTGAGTTCTACGTGTTCTCTCAAACTTTTCTTTGAACTCTAAACTTCGCTACGGATTATTTTTTATCTCTATTCTCATGGATTGGAATTTGGATTCTTTGGTTTTCTCATTCGAGGTAACAATTGTAATCCTTTAGTTAATTTAATCACTCTAAATTTGATTTGGGGATTTATTGAATATTAGCGATTTGAGTTTTTTTTGTTCAATTGATTTGGGTTTTGAAACTTTAAGTATTTAATCTTTATATTTCGGGTCTTTTGGGCGTGATTTGAGATTTTATTCGCTGCTCAATTGTAAACCCTAACTTTGTAAATTGAGGATTTATTCGTTTAATTCTTGATTTGATTAAGATCAAATTGGGGTTGGTCAGCCGGAGTGATTTCGGTGGTTTTGGATTTAGTGAGAAAGGTTAGTAGTCATGTTTATGCCCCACGTTTGTATGTTTTGTCTGTTCTCTGTTTTGATAAGATTGATTTAATATGAAATTGAAAATCTGAAATTTATGAATTGGATTATTTCTGCTACATTTAAGTATGAATTCCTGGCTGTTTATCTGTTAAATGATATATGTAATCTGTCAGTCTGATTTGGCAAATATTGTGGCTATCTGTCTATTCTGCTGCTTTAATGTGGAATTTCATATATGTCTGCTAAACTGAGAATATAACTCTGTAATCTGTATAAAAGTCCTGTCCTAGATTAATAAGATAAAACCAACATGCTGTAGGGAAAACTAGATGTATACATCGATGCACGAAAGCGTATTTGGCCTTGATTGCCAATCTATTTTCTGGTTGCGACGACATCGTTTCTGTGATCTTTGATCCATCTCTGAGGGTTTTACCCTATCTCTGTCTGTTTTCTGTTCCCGATTTCTACATTTATAATTAGGATAGGCTTGGTAAGTTAAACACCATATAATAATGTGACAATATGAAGTCTGTTTTACTAAAAATAGTTTATGCTTCTGCTTGTGAATGTCTGCTTTGAATTGTTTTGATTTCTGTCTGCTGCTTGTTACATTGGGTTCTGTTGTAAATCGAGACAACAATGAATTGCAAAATAATAGAAACCAAAAGAATTGAATGACACAGAATTTACGTGGTTCCACCGGTGGCCACAAAGGTCACCAAAGGTGTATGTCCACGGGAGAGGGCTCAGTGGCTCGGTTGCACTATCAATGGTGGTGTTACAGCAGATGAAGGACACAAAGTCCTCAGAGTTCACAAGAGATCAAAGAACAACCCTAATCTAGAGTCGTCATAGAGAAGAAGAAGAAAACCAAAAACTAGGAGCTGCTGTACTTGGCAGAAGAATAAAAGAAGTATATTGTTAGGTTTAGGTTAGTGGGCTGGGTTAGGTCACAGGTGGGTTTGGACTTTTATTAATATTTCCTTATACCATACAAAAATAACGACCCATAGCCTATACAGAGATTTGCCAAATAATAAAATATGATACAACATATTACGATTCTTCCCCTTTGGATCATATTTACATCTCTTTAAAACATAATCACCTTACTGAACACCATTGACCCACAACAGTGCCATCTTTGGCCTTATCTTCATTTTCCGGCGTCCAGCCTTGAGCTCACAGCAGCTCTATGTGAAGACCGTCCCTACAATATAGAAACTTCTTACAGAGAGAACCTTAGTCCCCATATCAGCAAGATTAAAATCAGTGGAGATCTTCCCCACACAAATAGTACCATTTAGAACATGTAACCTGATAAAGTTGTATTTCACATCTATCCGTTTGGTCCTGTCATGGTATATTGGGTTGTGGCTAAGCTGAAAGGCTCATTGGCTGTTTGTCATGACAATAGCCTTACCTTCCAACTGCTTCACCTCATTCAATATACCTTAGATCCACATAGCTTCTCTAATACCTTCAGTTAAAGCTATGTACTCAGATTCTATAGTGGACAAAGCAACATCAAATTGGAGTCTTGACCTCCAAGAAACACAATTACCACAAACCGTAAACAAGTAGGATGAAGTAGACTTTCTAAATTCAATGTCTTTAGTATAATCAAAATCACAGTAGCCAACAATATCAATAGAATTCAAATGCTTCCCATAAAACAGCCCCATATTAATAGTTCCCCGTAAGTATCTAAGCAATCCCTTCACTGCTTTCCAATGAGCCATTTTAGGCTTCATCATAGCCCTCTTCAGTACACTAACAGCATAGGCGATATCAGGTCTGGAGCATATCATGGCATATATAACACAGCCTACAACTTCAGCATAGGAACATTTTCCAAAATATTTCCAGATTCATGATTTCTAGTATCCAAACCATGACCAACAGCAAGAGGAAGACTAGCAGGTTTAGTATCTCAAAATCTTTTCAAGATACTGTTTTTGATCAATGCAAAGCTGACATTTCTTTCGATTCCTGGTAATATTCATACCAAGAATTTTAGATGCATACCCCAAGTCCATCTCAAATTCACAGTTCAAACGTTGCTTAACAGATTTTAGAACATTAAAAACAGGTCCAATCAGCAAAATATCATCCACATACAAAAGCAAAAGCACTATGGTATTATCATTGAAATTAAAATACAAACATGCATCAAACATGCTTCTATGAAAACCAATGGAAGTTATAAACTTATGAAATCTTTCATTCCAGTGCCTGGGGTTTGTTTCAAACCATAAAGAGACATTTTCAGTAAACAAGCCTTATTTTCATTCTCTTTTTCACAGAAACCTTCAGGCTATTCCGTAAAAATTTCTCTATCTAAAAAACTATATAGAAAAGAAGTTTTAACATCCATTTGTTCAAGTTCCCAATCATAGAAAGTAGTCAAAGAAAGCATGATTCTAATAGTTATATAGTGAATATTAGGAGAAAAAATTTCATTGAAATCAATTCCAGATTTTTGAGTAAAGCCTTTAGCTACAAGCCTAACTTTATATATATTAGGATCAGCAAAAGAGAGATTTTCTTTTATTCTAAACACCCACCTACAAGCAACCAATTTCTTACCTACTAGTTTTTCAACTTGTTCCCAAGTTTGATTTTTCAACAAGACTTTATGTTCCTCATTCATTGCAAATATCCACTTATGAGTATGCTTGCAGTTCACAACATCAGTGTACGAAATAGGCACAAATTCATCACAAATAGCAGCATTTAGAGCATAAATCACCAAATTAGCATCTAAATATCAGGAGTTCTAATTAATCTCGTCTGCCTATCTCTAACAAGTGAATAATCACGCAAATCACCATCATTAAACTACTTATCAAAACCAGATTCATCAACATTAACATCACTGTCAGATTCATTAATAACAGGTTCATTCACAACAGGAACACTGTCAAACAAAATATTTTCATGTAAACCAAGTTCAAGCATATCAGTTTCAGTATGAACAGGTATACTAGAGTTACCAGCATCAAATTGATTAGAACTAGAACCAGATTCACAATAAATTCTGTAATCATACAATGCAAAACCAGGAATGCAAGCTTCAGATTTATCAACATCAGAGACAAAACCAGGAAATTTAGATTCATTAAACACAACATCCTTGCTAATAATGAACCTATAAGATATCCATCTTTATAGACTAGTTTGGCACCTTTGGTACTAGAAATAAAGTCCAGACATTTTATAGACCTAGGTTCTAACTTGCCAACAGATTGATGTGCACTACAACCAAATATTCTAATATGCTTCAATGCAGGTAGTTTACCATAATACATTTCATAAGGAGTTTTCACATCAATAACAGCAGAAGGAGAGCGATTTCTAACATATAGAGCAGTGTTTAAAGCTTCCCCCATAATGTTTCAGGCAGTTTGGCCTTGAACAACATGCTCCTCACTTTTTCAAGTAAGGTTTTATTCAGGCATTTTGCTACCCCATTCTGCTGAGGAGTGAACCTAACAGTTCTATTCCTTTTTATACCATTATTAGCACAAAACATATCAAACATCTCATTGCAAACTCAAGCTCATTATCATTTCTTAGAGATTTAACTTTGCAGCCAGTTTCAGATTCAACATGCAATTTCCATAATTTAAAACGATCAAAAGCTTCATCTTTACTCTTAAGTAAGTAAATCCAGGTAAACTTAGAGTAATCATCAATAATGGATAGGAAATAAATGCTTTTGCTTAAAGTTTTGGTCTTTGTAGGACCCCACATATCAGAATGTACATACTCAAGCACAATTTAGCTCTAAAAACAAATTTCATAAAAGGCACACGAGTTTGCTTACCAAGAGTACAATGCTCACAGAAATCAAGTTTACAAACACCATCCTTTTCAAATAAACCCCTTTTCATAAGAACTTTTAGACCATTCTCACCCAAATGGCCTAATCTATTATGTCATTTCATAATAACAAACTCATCAGAAACAACAAGAGCATCAACAGTTTCACCATCCAGTTTTAAAGATTACCAAATTTCATGCCTTTCATTATAGTCTCTTTAGTGTTATGATCGATCACACACAGAGAGATTGGTTTTTAAACATGCATTCAGAACTGAGAGCATCCAAAGAACTAATAGAGATCAAATTTCTTCTTAAATCAGACACATATTTCACATCATTCAATAATCTCACAGGTCCATCAAATTGTTTAATTTTAACAAAACCAACACCTTCAATCAAGCGTTTATGGTTAGAACCCATCAAAACCATACCTTCTTTAATAGTGTCCAATTTATAAAACCGATTTTTATTAAGGGTCATGTGATGAGTGCAACCAGAATCAATAACCCAATCAGAATCAGCAATCTTATTCACAACTAATACATCAGACATTTTAGCAATCACAGTCAATCCTTCACAAAAATACACATCATCATCAAAGACATCAATAGAATTAGAAGAAATAGGTTTATCAACACCATTAGATTCATCCTTTTTCTTTTGAAATCAGTCTTTGACAAGATGGTTCTGCTTTCCATAGTAATAACATTTTCCGTAATTTCCTACTTTGGCTTTCGCATTTTTCTTGCCTTTAGCCGTATTACCATTATTATTCTGAGACTAAGGTTTCTTATTCCTGTTCCTAGAAGATTTATGGTCACTAGAACCATGAACCATGAACCCTTAACCCTTCAGGTTCAGTTTTAACCTTTTCCTCAGAGGCAGTTCTAAACGTTAAAGCATAAATTATCAACTTAGTAGTCAAAGCAGCATTATTAAATGAAATAAATTCCTTAACAACAATGTGACTATCAGGCAAGGCATGTAATAGAATCATAGCAAGATATTCATTAGACAATCTATCAGATTCTTTAGTACGACTATTAAAATCCTGCACCAATCTTTTGAAAACAGCCAAATTCTCAGCAACCTTTTTCTTAGAATCAAATTTAAAACCAAATAGACGATGGAGACTCAATAGCCTATTTTGAACATCTTTTTCAAGATAGTTCGACTCTAATGCAGTCCATAAATCAGATGCAGTCTTAGAACCAGCAAGATTAGTCATGACATCATCAGAAAGATGCAACAGGATCATGTGATATGCTCTTTTATCTAGCCTTTTCTTTTCAGCATTAGAAGCACCCTTAGGATATTCTTTGTCTATTGCCCCTTCTACCCCATGATAAACAAGAACATATAACATTTTCTTTTGCCAAAGAACAAAATCCTAACTCCCATCAAAGACCTCTATATTAATATGACTTGAGTCAGGGGCTTTAGCCATATTAATCTTAATATCCAGATGTATAAATGATATGACAGTATATGTAGAAACAATCAGAACCACAGAGAACTAGACAAAAACAGAACGCAAAACACATTCACACAGAGGATCACAAAAAATAGTATTAGTATCACTAAGCTAATACAGTAACACAAAGAATCTTACACTCACTAAGATTGCAAGATAACACAAAGATTCAGTAAGCAATCACTAAGAAAACAACAACAAGAGTTTATCACAGTTCTATATCAAGATCAATCAACACTCAGTTATCACAGATATAGATTCAAACTAGAGACAAACACCAAGAATCACAAAGTCACACAGGAAACCAACAGATCAACCCTGAGGGCGTAAACCAAACCCCACTCAGGCAGCTATCAGATACAATAATATTTAGAAAATCTAATTTCTAAGTATAGAGTGTACCTAGCCGAATATCAAAGCCGCAATTTTTTTCTAGTAATCCAAATTTAGTTATTTCTGTACCTGTTTCCTTATTTCTTGGTTTTATTTTTCTTTAATCTTCTTCTAAGATTAGGTATCTGTACAAAACCGAGAGTTAGTAACACATAAAACCCAAAAAGTGCAAAAAAAAAACTAAAAGAAAAATTAGAGTTTTGATAGATGTTATTAGATTGATTCATCGATTTTGGTTCAAATCAATATTTGACTCAGATCTTTCGCCATCAGAGGGGTTGGCCGGCCACCTGCAGACAAACAAAAAACCAGAGTCAGTAATTGCAAAAGATTAAAGAACCAAAATCAAAACAAACCAGAAAAGTTAGGGTTTCAAGAGATAGAGCAATTCTCTCTAATACCAATTGTCTTAAATCGAGACAACAACGAATCGTAAAATAACAGAAACCAAAAGAATCGAACGACACAGAATTTACGTGGTTCCACCGGCGATCATAAAGGCCACCAAAGGTGTACATCCATGGGAGAGGGCTCAGTGGCCTGGTTGCACTATCAATGGCGGTATTACAGCATATGAAGGACACAAAGTCCTCAGAGTTCACAAGAGATCAAAGAACAACCCTAACCTAGAGTCGTCACAGAGAAAAAGAAGAAAACCAAAAACTAGGAGCTACAGTACTTGGCAGAAGAATAAAAGAAGTATATAGTTAGGTTTAAGTTAGTGGGCCGGGTTAGGTCACAAGTGGGGTTGGGCTTTTATTAATATTGCCTGAGCTCATTGGCCTTATACCATACAAAAATAACGACCCATAGCCTGTACAGAGATCTGCCAAATAACAAAATATGATACAACATGTTACAGGTTCTAACTTTTGGGTAGCATGATTTTAACTCCTAACAGGCCATAGGCAATAAAAATAGACTCAGATAGATGTTTAGATCTTAAATAGCGAAAATCATAATTTGAAATAGACTAAAAATGTGATTAGGGGTCTCTGGTCGAACTCATTATCGAGTTGTATACCTAATTACAATTCGGTGGGTCTCGCGATCAAAAGTAACACCTTCTGTCCGAACCGATTATCGAGCTAGCTACTGAATTATCGGTATGAACCTTAGAATGTAAACTTGCCTCTTTGTCCGAATTAGGTGCCGAGTAAGTTACCGAATCACAGTTCGGTATGACTTAGGATCCAGTTTTGGCTCTTTGTCTGAACTTTTCGTCGAGTTTCCTACCGAATTACAATTCGGTGAAACAGTGAAACCTTAAAACACTTTCTGTCCGAACTAGCTACCGAAATACAATTTGGCATAACTGATAGGAACCTCGATAACCATTCTGTCCAAACTGCATACCAGGCTTCCTATTGAATTACAATTCGCTAAAGCTGGGAGTGCTCTCTATTCGCATTGATCACCGAACTTGGTACTGAACTAACAGTTCGGTGTCGGACACTGATTTGAGATAATTTGTTAAATTTAAATCCTACTTTCAGACGGTAATTGTTATAATCTGTAATCACTTATCCTAAATCACATTAAGGGGATTAAAACTAGAATAAATTTGAGTTCTTAATCAACTTGTTTGATCATGTTGTTACCCCATGTTTGTAAGCTAATCTGCATATGTGTGTGACATTTTATTATGTTAAATAAGACGCATCTTGTGTGTGATTGTTGGGCATTAACTTACTAACCAGACATTGATAGTCTGACCCATCGTGATTTTTATTTTATTTTGTATGTTTTTGTACCCATTTGGAATGGAAATTGCTGAGCTCAGACAGTCAAGTGGAGTAGCAGGATATTACACTCATGTTAGCATCAGACATCATCTGACATATTTTTCAAGACTCTGTTTTACATATTATTATATTTTAATCTTGGATTATTTCAGAACTTTTTGTAACCGCTGCAACACTTTGGATTTGGTTTATGATTTCGTTAATTTAGATCTTTATAGACTCTGTATTTTAAATTCCGGATTTATTACAATTTCAATAATGATTACTCCTTTTGACTTTAGTTTCGTAATTTATGTATCTACTTTATTTATATATCATTCTGTATTTGTCTATATATTCCGTTTTGCATGTGATATCCGATCTCAGCGTCCCTTCCATTGGGGCGAGGGTTCGGGTGTTACATTAGCGTAAGACACATTTTTCATTTTTTTTTGCACTCTTGTAGAGACTTATGACACATGTCAAGACTTATAGTCTACTATTTTGCTATGGGTGTATTACAATCAGCCATCTGGAAATGCTTAAAGATCTTTCGTATATAAGGTTCTTGCGATAATGCCAAGATCTTTTTTTATCGATTCCTTGAGATTTTGACTTTCAAAATATAAGTCCTCACCCATGTATTTTGAGTAAAAATTTAAGCCAACAAGATGTCGTCCACTTACAAAGACAAACTTACAAATTTATTATTAGATTTTTTCATACATTTCCCACATACACAAAGTGATATTTTTCTGTATCATATAATAAAATAAATTCGTAAAAATGAAAGTATTATTGTCTAAAAGATTATTTGATTCCCTAAATAGACCTTAATAATGTTAGAACTTTATCTTTTTAACCTTCCGTTATAAAATTCTCAAACGATATATAAAAAATAATTTAAAAAAAAAAAAATTAAAATAGCGTTTTCATTGAATAAATAAATTCAAGTAAATAGATACTAGAAGTTACCTTAAACATATGCTATGAATGATATTTTTCATTTT
This sequence comes from Cardiospermum halicacabum, assembly GCA_031304145.1. Taxonomy (NCBI): domain Eukaryota; kingdom Viridiplantae; phylum Streptophyta; class Magnoliopsida; order Sapindales; family Sapindaceae; genus Cardiospermum; species Cardiospermum halicacabum. The sequence goes on along the minus strand of CM062399.1, from coordinate 3,002,345 downwards.
AAATTGAATAAAAATTAATCCATAGCCAAAGGACTTTATAAATAATTAAATATTATGAAAAAATCAATGTAAAGGGATGGTTATGATTCACATGACTGGGAAAGTAGTGCAATTCGTAGACTCTCTTTCTTTTACCTTTTCAAACTTCACGAGTTGGTCGTGGATGTGAGAAACTCTCTTTGATATCCACCTAACATAACACTATTAAATTATTTTTTGAACTTTTTATTTATTTTATTTTCCAAAACTAAGTGACCTGACATGAGATTATGGATTGTTACCGTCAAATAAATAATTTCCAATTTAAAATTATTATTTAGTTTTTTTTATTAATTACAATATATTTTTAATTGTGAGTTATTGCACCAAACAATTCACCACCCTACTAGTTCTTCTCAAATTGTCTCCCATTTAATCTACACTTAGGAGTCCTATCCCCATACCATAGCCAAATCTAACTATTTCCAATTCTATGAAATCTCAGACAACCTAATCGCAAACAAACATAAAAATGGTTAAATTCTTCATAGATAGCATACCTTTAATTCAAATATGGAATATATTTTAAGACAACAAATTTAAATGAAAAAAAGGTGGGTCCAAATTATAGAAATTGGAAGGTAAATGTGTGACATAGGGCACGTGCCTAATGTGTCTAGTATATATTTGGAATTTAAATTGGTCACGGATAATACAATAAGTCATGATAACGATGTACTAACAAATTTTGTCGTTCATTGTATAGTAGGTGATGATGTCACACCACGCAATGTATATGGATAATATTTCAAACCATTTATTTTTATTAAAATAATTTGTATAGAGTTATTATTGACCAATCGTGATCACCAACACATGTTTTTCTTTATTTTTATTAACAATTATTAATTTTTAAAAAATAGTTTATTTAGTTTTCTTTTTAATTAAAAAATTGATATGATTGGAGTGGGTGGAGGTGATTAATTTATTGGTTTTATTTATTTACTTTAGATTACATGATTAGAATGTTTAAAATCAAGGGAATCTTAAATTTGAAAAGCACACAAAATTATATTACTAAATTAAATTTAAAACATAAAAAATAAAATAAAATTGCCAGTGTTAGAAATGTAGGTATCAAAGTCTCTTACAAAAAGTCCAAAAATAATTTGAAAGGCCCATATCATGAAGCTTATTGGGCATCCAACAGGCCCATTTTATATTTTTAATTCCTTTAAAATAGAGTGGTAATATTGACGCCCTCATTGTTTGTTGTGCACCCCTTTTACTATTTACGGAATTATCCTTTCCAAATCAAATTTTGAACTAAAATTAAATATGAAATTAAAATTAATTATATTTAAAATTTTATAATTGTTAAAAATTTATTATCACAAATAAAAAATATATATTGACCGAGAGAGAGAGAGATGATAGCCGTTTTGAATTCAATCACCCACTATCGTATCAAACACGATATCATTATACGTGATTTTCTATCCGTATTATCCGAGGAGTTTAACTCCCATTCAATTAGGAGTATCTGATCAACACCCCAACATGGGTGTATTTAATAAAGGGCTTGGGTCCATCTAGTGTGGCCCAACCCAAATTCCAACATTCTCCCACTCACACTACATGAGCCCATGCCCCATGAATGGCGACGATTATACGACTCAGTTCAAATTACTTTTCATCAGGCGGTTATACACGCAAATAGACAGTGTGACCAATGAACCAGATTCTCAATCCCAACAAAAGGAGAGAGTACTCAAAATTCATTTCGGGTACATCCTAGGTATGACACGATCTCACATCAGATGCGTCTGGTCCCTAAGACAAGCAATCTGATATCTTCAGAGTACTCTTAAATCACGATTGTATTCACAAAGAACTACAATTAGCTAGCATGTGATCAATGTAGTGAAATCAGTCAATACCTTCCAGTCGCTCTTCCTCCAAAAGTCAATGACAAGTAGTCGACATCACAGACGTACTACATAGGTCGAATTATCATGACCATAGAAAAATATGCTAACGATACAGACACTGCCTCCACAGCTTCAGATGAAAGAGATGACTGTACTAAGGATACACAAAAAATGGATCTTGTACGATAAAAAGATCAAGGGACTATCTTTAAATATCATCCATGGCGGCCAATAAATAGCATGCACAGTATAACATATGCATTACAGTGAAGCTTATCTCCAATAAGACGCGTATGTTTAAAATCTATTTCCTTCACCATACGGACGACAATCCAAATGTCTCTTAGATTCCACCAGTTACTACCATCCATGTGTAGTAACAATGAATCTCGTCCGGCTAATCAGGTCTCATGACAGTGGGGAAAATCATGAGCGATTTCTCAATATTTAAGAAGAAATCTCATCTTGATTCCATTTCAAGGCGACCTTGTATACTTGTTTCTTAAACTTTGAGATCCAAATCAATCAAAGGATACAAATATATATAAGTCTCATCTTACATTATTCCCTAGAATAATCAAGGCGACTGCACGTACAAGTATGCCAGTCTCCTGTACCTGATAACATACTTTTCGGATATATAATTCCCATAAGATATACTAGATTGCATGAGCACTTCATGAATTATAAACAAATATATATAAGGACTAGGCACAAAAAAATATTACAATCTACGAAGACCTAAGGACCTAGAATGTAATGCAAAAACATCCCTAGGCACGGCTTTGGTAAGAGGGTCCGCAACCATTTTATGACACAATTTTCTTAGCCACGATATCTCTGACAAAATTGTATTTAGTCTCTATGTGTTTCGATTTGCTGTGATATTTAGCATCCTTAGTATATGCTATTGCCGCTTGGCTATCACAATTTACAGTAACTAGCTCAGGCTCATAACTGTCAATATTCAATTCTTCCAAGAATCGTTTGAGCCAAATAGCCTCTTGTACAGCCACCGAGCATGCAATAAATTCATCTTCCATGGTGGACAAAGCAATACAAGTTTGCTTTTTACTACTCCAGGAAATAGCCCCATGGCTAAGTATGAATGCATACCCTGAAGTTGACTTCCGTTCATCCAAGTCACCGCCCCAATCTGCATCTGTGTATCCAATCAAGTGAGTGTCACCACCTTGATAACACAGAGAATAATCTGCGGTTCTTTTTAAATAGGCTAGTATTCGTTTGACAGCTATCCAATGTTTCTTACCAGGATTGGCTTGATACCTGCTTACCAGTCCAACTGCGTAGCATATGTCGGGTCTAGTACACATCATTGCATACATCAGACTCCCAATGGCATTTGCATATGGCACATTCTTCATTTTCTCACGCTCTTGCGGAGTTTTAGGGCACATATCTAGACTTAGAGTTTGCCCTTTTGCTACGGGTGTATCCATGGGCTTACAATCAGCTATCTGGAAACGTTCAAGGATATTGTAGATATAAGGTTCTTGCGATAACGCCAAGATTTTCCTCTCCCGATCCCTTGAAATTTAACTCCCAGAATGTAAGCAGCTTCACCCATATCCTTCATCTCAAAAGTAGTTGACAACCATTCTCTTGTCTTCATTAAGAAATTCTTGTCATTACACGCCAACAAAATGTCATCCACATATAAGGACAAAATCACAAATTTTCCTCCAGATCTTTTTACGTACACACAGTGGTCTTCTTCTGTCATTTCAAAACCATACATTAAGACAGATTCATGAAAACGAAGGTACCACTATCTCGAAGATTGTTTGAGTCCATAAATGGACCTCAACAATTTACAGACTTTACTTTCTTGACCTTCAGTTATAAAACTTTCAGGTTGTTCCATGTAAATCTCTTCCTCGAGTCCTCCATTGAGGAATGCGGTTTTGACATCCATCTGATGTAATTCAAGATCTTTGTGAGCGACAAGAGCAAGGATGAGGCGTATAGACGCAAATCTCACCACTGGAGAGAAAGTCTCTTCATAGTCTATACCCTCTTGTTGAGTATAACCTTTTGCCACCAACCTTACCTTATATCTCTCTATTGAGCCATCGGCCTTCCGTTTGACGCGAAGGACCCATTTATTTCCAATGGCTTTTCTATCAGGCGGTAAATCAACCAAGTCCCAGACATTGTTACTTTTCATTGACTCCATTTCTTCCTCCATGGCTTTAACCCATTCATTCTTAGCTTGTGATTTAAGAGCTTCTCTCACATTCTTAAGTTCATCACTATCATGAGAGGCCATCGTAAAAGCTTCCCCTTCGATTTCAAAACGTCGCCGGGGAACCGAGATTCGTCTACTTCTCCGAACAGATGATTCAGACATACTCCCACTGCGATCAAGTAGTGGAGTGTTTTGTATAAGCATTTGATCACTCCCACTGGGATTAGAGTCTATTTCAACTCTTTGTTCCCTTTCAATCTGAGTGGGCATCAAATCCTCTGATTCATTTTGTTCAAAAAACGAAATATCTCGCTCAACATCACCTCGCTTCGGAAATTCATTCTCAATAAAAATTACATCACGTGACTCTATTTCTGATATACTTCCATCAGAATTTTCTCCAATTAGTACATATCCTTTTGATTGCTCAGGGTAACGTATAAAAATACATTTCTTTCCCCTAGCACCCAGTTTTCCATATTTACTGGATAGATCATGTACAAAACCTGTACACCCCCAGGGTCGCAGGTAGGATATATTAGGTTTCCGACTTGTCCATAACTCATATGGAGTAGAAGTCACTAATTTCGTTGGAACCCGATTCAGAATATGCGTCGCAGTCAAGAGTGCATCTCCCCAATATGAAATTGGAAGATTGGCTTGTGCCATCATAGATCTAACCATTTCCAGTAATGTTCTATTTCTCCGTTCAGCAACTCCTTTTTGCTGTGGAGTCCTAGGAATTGTTAACTGGCGTATTATACATTTTTCTTGACACAATTGCTTAAATTGTTCTGACAGATACTCTCGACCACGATCTGTACGAAGTACTTTTACCGTCCTATCTAATTGATTCTCCACCACAGCCAAAAATTGTATAAAACAATCTAAGGCTTCAGATTTATGGGAGATCAGATAGACGAGACCGTATCGCGTAAAGTCATCTATGAAGGTAATGAAATACGACGCACCATTCCTACTCTTAACATTCATCGGTCCACAAATATCAGAATGAATAATTTCTAAAGGGTTATTAGCTCTAGTAGCCTTACCAAAAGGTTTCCTAGTAGCTTTCCCAGCTAGACAATAACCACAGGTTGCCAATTCGATCTTGTCATAAGATCCCAAAATCCCCTCTTTGGCCAACCTGTTCATTCTATCCTGTCCAATATGACCAAGTCTAGCATGCCATGTAGTAATGTCAATGTTAGAAGAAGTAACGTATGAAACACTACTATCATGTGATGAAGAAGAATGTGCATAACAATCAACATCTAAAATCATAAAACCATCCGACAGATATCCAAAACCAACAGAAACATCATTGTACGATAAAATCAAGCTATCATTTTCGAAAACCAATTTGTAGCCATAAGAGAGAAGAATAGGAACAGACACTAAATTACGCATTATATCAGGAGCATAGAGGACATCATGTAGGAATAACTGCTGGCCTCTCGCATAATCAATTTGCAGGAGCCAATTCCCAAAACAGCAACTCGCGAGTTATTCCCAACATATATCCAGCGAGTATTTCGTGGAATCCGACGATACTCTACGAACGCCCCTCGATCTCTAGCTATGTGGTCCGTGGCACCTGAGTCTACAATCCATATAGGGTGAGCCTCGGCCAGTAAAACAGAGCTAGAAACGAAAACATTAGTTAAGGCATAAGTTAAAGAGGATACCTCTTTCTCTTGCCCTTTGCATTCACGGGCATAATGTCCCATCTTTTCGCATTTGAAACATTTGATTTTGTTTTTATCTTTCTTCGGCCCACCACCACGTTTGAATTTCTTGTTTGGATTACTTCGCCCAGGCTGATTCGTATTGTGATTGGAATGTGCAATCCCCTTTCCTTTCCCTTTCTTGGACCCACGCTGGCCCCTCTTGCACTTGTTGTTCTTGCGCACGCTGGTTTCTGCCATATAAAGCTGCCCAGAGGATTTAGCCGCTTCTAAGCGCTCATCCTCTAGCTCCACATGACGGGCTATATCATCAAAGCTCTTGATGTTGTCGTTGTGCGTCATGTTAATCTTCATATGTTCCCAACTATTGGGAAGTGAACGAATCACTGCCTGTACTTGTTGTTCTTCAGTGAGAACATGTCCAGCCGTTTTGAGCTCTCGGATCATGTGAGTCATCTCTCTCAGATGTTGCCGCATGGTATGATCCTGCCGCTTCTTATAAGTATCAAATTTAATTGTAAGCCGGCGAAGTTTAGTGGTTGAAGTACCACCGTACTTGTCCTTGAGAGCTACCCAAATATCCTGGGCTGTGTCGTAATCCTCATAAACACACATTAAGTCATCTGCCATGCTGGAGAGAATTGTAATCCTGGCGATACTATTCTTGCGTTTCCAAGTCATGTAAGCCTCCATGTCACGTCTTGCTTGAACAGACTGACCTCTCTCAGGCTCTACCATGGTATTGGTGAGAGTTTCAAGTGCTTCTTGTTCCTCTAGAATTTACTGAATCTTTCGGTGCCATATATCATAGTTGTCACCATTCAGTTTTTCTCCCTTGTTCAACTCAGCTACGATCGACTTGGAAGCAGAAGCCATTACTGAAACACAATCACATAAATATGAGACTGCCTAAATTCTCAATCTAGTAGAATTATATCCGTATAAAATATTGCTCATTAAACCAAAACTTATTAAGAATATAGTAACAAAAATAGAGAAGAGAGAATCGAAAAAGACAGTCCAGGCTATCTAATCACAATCTATGTCTTCAAAATTCTTATCACTATACTCAGTAAGTAAGGGAGCAATCGAAATCCAATATGATTCATAAGGATTCCCACATTCAATAGCAAGATCAGAGCTAATAATTTGTAACGTATGATCAATCATAATGAAGAATATAAAACTCTCCATAAAGTAAAGCAAATCATCCAAAAAAAAAATATGGAAAATACTAAATATGATCCATAATGCAATAAGAAGCTAATAATGAAGTCAAGATGACAATATAAATGATCTATCATATGCTCAATGATCGCTATCAGAAGTCTCTAAAGTCTCAGGATCTTCATCAGGGTCCTCTACAGGATCCATTTCTGGATCCTCATCATGCTCTCAATCACGAATCCTGCTCGGCCCAGCTTCATCATCAAATGCTGTCTTCCCAGTAAAGAAACTTCCCGGCTCTAATGCTGAATAATAACCAGGGAAGCGAGATAAATCTCCGAAAGAGGAGTATGGAATAGGAGTAGCAGCACTCGTAGGAGAATACACAGGTGTAGAAGGGGTATACTCAGGGCTGAGAGGTGTGTACTCTGGGCTGAGAGGTGTGTACTCAGGGGATGCTGGAGTATAATCAGAAAAAGGAGTCTCTGGTATAAACTCAGGTGAACTAGGAATATCTATAGGCATCTTCATACTCGATCCAGGAAGACTAGACGTCCTACTCCTCAGTCGGCTCGATGGTGGATCAATAGGTATCACACGAGAGGATACGAGGTGTATATGAAGTATCATGAGGATCCGCCTCGGGTTCACATTCTTCAGTGGACATATGATCCTCATCATCACCACTGTCCTCAATAACAGGATCAACATGCTCGTCATCCTCATCATCCGAGATGATCACAATCTCTGGATGTGCTTTCTCAAGTGGAACCTCATTATCGTTCTGGAAGAGTGGATCGGCCTGATCTTCAGGTGCAAGCGGAACCTCCATCTCAACATCATCAGCATCTTCTGGGTGATGTAAGGGGAAAGGACGATCTGCCCATACAATCTTAGGAGGAGGAGGAAGTCCATTACCAATCCCCATAGGATGCTCCTTGCCAGGAGGGGCGGCATACATCAAAGCTGGCACAAGTTTCTGGGACGGATAGAAGAACGCAAGCTCATGACGAATCCAGAACCCATTGTAGAAGTAACCGAGCCAATAGAGATCCATCCTGTGCAAAAAATAACAATAATGCACTATGGATGCAAGTGTATGCAAAAAAAAAAAAATGACATATACTAAAATAAAGTAGAATCAAATGTCAACAAAAAATTTAAAGCATACACATCTAGCAAAAAAAAATATTTAAAAAAAAACTTTTTTTTTAACCCGCCGTCGGCGGCGGCGCGTGACCGGACGCGCGGCCGTTAAACGGCAACGCGCAGCTGCGCGTACGGCGAGTGACTACACGCGGCAAACCGAGAGGATGCCACGTGGGCTGACGTCAGCTGCCAAATTGGATGTCGTCAGGTGATGTGGCCGCCACGCGGGCAGCTGCGTCACCGCTGACGTGGCGCCACGTGGCATACACGATGACGCTGACGAGACGCTACGTCAGCGCTGACTGGGCGGAAAACCGCCTGGTCAGAGCCGACGCGCCCCGTCGGCTCGTGTACGCCACGCGCGGCGATTTCGGCCACCGACGGCCGTCAGGACGGTACCAGTCGACTCCGTTCGACGTCCCGATGCCGTTGGTGGTCTCGGATTTTGAAAAAAAAAATTTGAATATAGGTTTTGAAGTTCAAACATTCTGCTTGAGACTGGTACTAGAAAAAACAGAAAGTTCTTCTGAAAATCTTTACAAAACCTTGTTTCAATCCATTTTTTAACACGTCAATTTGATAAAAAAAACTATTTTCTCCTCCATTTTAAAACGAAAACCGGTCATATAATATATCAAATCGAAGGGTTTTTCGAGACGGTTCTAATGGTGTAATTTTCGAAAATTTTTGAAAATGTTTCAAAAATAAAAAACGAGCAAATAGATTCCGGCAGTTTAATAATCAAGTACAAAAATAACGTAAATCATATCTTTGATACAATACAGATTGAAAACAACCATTAATCATGCTCTTATTAACAATCACACATTAGACAACAACAAAAAAAACAGTAAACCATGCTCTGATACCAATGTAATATTATATCTAAATATAATAACATATAATTTCACGTTATATGTAGAAGATAAAATAGGGTTTAGAATCGATTACTGTAATTGTGTTGTTCAGAGGTCGGTAAAGAATCACCGGTGTGGAATTCTCTACTCAATTCAGCGTCTAAGAGCGTAGTCTATTGAGAGAGTGATGAACTTCCTAATTCGTAACACTAACCGAGAGAGAGAGATGATAGCCGTTTTGAATTCAATCACCCACTATCGTATCAAACACGATATCATTATACGTGATTTTCTATCCGTATTATCCGAGGAGTTTAACTCCCATTCAATTAGGAGTATCTGATTAACACCCCAACATGGGTGTATTTAATAAAGGGCTTGGGTCCATCTAGTGTGGCCCAACCCAAATTCCAACAATAACAATAACAATCATAATAATAATAATAATAATAATAATAATAATAATAATAATAATAATAATAATAATAATAGTAACGACAATAATAATGAGATAATATTGGAATTTTAAAAGAAACCAGCGCAGGTGGGGTGTGTCTGTACAAAGTTTAAGGGGTGGTAATACTCTTAAAATATATATATGAGTTAAGGTCAGTTGTTGGCCCTAATTTTGGGATTTTCGTGTATACATTTTTAAAATAAGTTTTTACTTCTAAATAAATTATTAACAACAAGAAAATTTTATATCAAAAAAACAATTGTAATTACTTAAAAAATTATTTTACTTTAATAATAATATAACTTATATTAAAATTTTAAATTATTTATTTAATGAATATATTTTCAAATCAGAAAATGGAAAAAATCATAACGTACAATATCTTAATTTAAACTCGATTAGTACTTGATTGAAAAAGGAAAAAAAAAATTCTGATCTAAAGGAAAACATGATAAAATCGAAATATCCTTATTAAAATAAAATAAAATAAAATTTGAAAAATTCTTCATTCAATATCTAAAAATAACATATTTATAATAAAAAATTATTTAGAAAACCTAATAATACAAACCTACATTAACGAAAATCTAATCAAAGTAAAAGAAAGTCTATAATTATTATATATATAAATTTAATCTGTCGAATAAAGAAAAAGAGACTCTAATATATAGATAGGTTATGTGATTTTACTTCATTAGTTAAATCAGTCCAATTCTTTTATGGATCATACTGAAAACTGATTCATATCAGTCTCTTCCATCAGTAAAGAACTCGTTTTGCAGTTCTCTTGAAATATTGTTGAGGATTGACTAATGTTGAATTGCTTCCACCTCTTTTTCTTCCATATACGTAGGGTATGCATAGGTTGGGTCGGGTCAAATCCGGACCGACCCGAAAAAATTCGAATCCAAAATCTTTAAATTTTTTTGGACCGGACCGAACTCGATTATTTTTCGGGTCGAGATGGGTCAAGGTCGGGTCGGTCCGGGTTTCAGGTTTCCTTTGTTAATAGGTTGAAAATAATGACCCGAAAAAATTCGAAACCCGAAACCCTTAATTTTTCTAGACCGGACCGAACCTGATTATTTTTCGGGTTAAGATCGGGTCGGTCCGGGTTCCCGGGTTCGATTTTTTTGCACACCCCTACATATATGTGCCTTTTGCCTAAACAATATTTTTGGAATATGATGTGCATGAGCACTCTTCTGAAAATATAATTTGGAAACACAGGATGGATTATTAGTTATCTTGTAGGAAATAAAGTACACTAGTTTAATAAACATGTTAACTATAACAAAAATATAGTTAGATCCACTCTCAATATGTGAAAGGCCAATAACAAAATTCATGGTAGAATTGTGATGGGAATTCAGATATACTCCGGTATCTAAAATTTGTTTGGTAATTTGAAAAAGACTCAAAGGCTGTTTTGGAAGTGTCATATCTGATTGAAAATTGTATTTCCTAGGGATAATGGTATACACGCCCCTCGAACTTAGCACATTATTTCATTTAGACACCTCAACTTTTCAAGGTTTCAATTAGAAACTCGAACTCAGCATATTTGTTTCATTTAGACACCTCAACTTTTCGAAGTTTCAATTAGACACTCAAACTCGCCTAAATCAAATCATATAAACACTTGGAGTAATTATTTTAATTTTTTCATGGCACGTGAAATTCAAACGCTCTGATTCTCTGATATGTATTTCACATGTGCAATATCTCTATATGATTATGGTCGTGTCGATGTGTATGTTCGTGTCCATGATCATTCAATAACACTATTGCAATGTTAACAACCAAATCAAACACAGAAATAAGGAATATCAAAAAAATTTGAACATCATTGGAAAATAATTGTTTCATAAAAAAGTTTACAATAATTGATTCATAAAGCCGTTTTACTTCACATTTACCAGTCTCAGAATAATTTTTTTATTATAATTTTTAATTTATAATATATTTTATTTTTAATTAGATTGATTAATATAATTTTCTTTATTATTATTATATATATAATAAATAAGCTTTTTTATGAATCAATTATCATAAGCTTTTTTATGAAACAATTATTTTTTAATGATGTTAATTTTTTTTTTATGTTTCTTGTTTCTGTGTTTTATTTGGTTGTTAACATTGCAATAGTATTATTTGGTGATCATGGACACGAACATACACATCGACACGACCATGATCATGTAGAGATATTGTACATGTGAAATACATATCAGAGAGTCGGAGTGTTTGGATTTCAAGAGCCATAAAAAATTAAAATAATAACTACGAGTGTTTATATGACTTGATTTAGACGAGTTCGAGTGTCTAATTGAAACCTCGAAAAGTTGAAGTGTCTAAATGAAACAAATATGCCAAGTTCGAATGTCTAATTGAAACCTCGAAAAGTTGAAGTGTCTAAATGAAATAATATGCCAAGTTTGAGGGGCGTGGATACCATTATCCCTATTTCCTAAAGTGGATTCTAATTAGGAAAGAGATCCTTGAGAAAATAGGGAAAATGTTTTCTTAATGGTTTTGGATTACTTTGTGACTAAATAACCCAATGCTATAACTATGGTGGTTGTATCTATTATTAGATATCCTGAGAGAATAATGTAGATCTAGTTGGTTTGGTTTGGGAGGTTCCTGATAGGAACCTGGGAACCATTGGGACTATGGAGCTTTTGAGTTATAGGATTGAGTCTTGTTATCCCGTGACAGCCATATTAGGATAGCTTGTGCGTGAGACTATAACCAATGTAATTGGATTGAGAGTGAGAGAGTGGTATTCTGGTTATAACTGTTACTTTTTCGTTATATAGTGAATTAGTCTCTCGTCATTCTGACGATCGTGGGGGGTTTTTTTTTCCACGTAAAAACCTTGTGCCTTATTTTCTATCTTTATTTTATTACCTTGTGTATGTTTCTTTTAATTTGTGGTTAACAATACTCGTCTCCATTGTAATTAATCACCAATTTGTTCAACAAGTAGTATCAGAGCTAGCTTTGTTTTTCCAATAGTTCACTAAAAAAATCTTCTAAAGCTGATTTTAACGGTTCAGTATATGAAATTTCTCTAACGGTTATTTGACGAGTGGTGGTAAAGATAGGGCATCACTCCATTAATTCGTCAAGTTATTATATTGTTAAAAAAAATAAAAATCTCAATGTCATCTTTTATCACCTCAATAGAAATAACACCAATATATTTCTCTTCCACTTCATGAATAGTCCTGGAATCACAATCTCTATATTTTAATTGGTCTTGAATCAAATTCATTCTAGAGGGGCTCAATTTTTTTTGAATCCAATACCAACCTTTTTTGAATCCACCTTTGAGATATTAGAATTCTTCATCTGATTCTTACACATCAAAATTTTAAATTCAAACACAAATAAGTATTGACATTAAGAGTTCCCTAAACACATTCATGATATTAATTGTACGGAACGTGAGTATGGCTATTTGCAAAAAAGTGTTTTTTAATTATTTGTTTCATAATAAACCAATCTTGCACGAGTTCAAGCCTTCTACGATAGTGCTCGTGGTAACCTTATGTCATTATGATGTTGCGCCATTTACAAGTTATGATTAAAACTGTACTCCTCTTAAACATTCATGATCTCAAAAAATCACTCAACCTTTTCAAGCCAATCAAAAAACGCTTTCGACATTTGACACACCAAAAAATTTTGAATACTTACTTTATTTTGTATCTCTCTTGTTAATTTAGATTTCAATTTCTTCTTCCGTTGTTCATGCTCCTCATGATATTTGTGAATTTTCTGTGGGATACATTGCACTACTTGTTGCAATAATAGATTAATCTGTGTGAGTTGTTTCCTGATTTTTAGTCATTGATTGAGCATGAAATGCACAACAGTTCTGCATTATTTTATTTATAATTTTGGGACTTTATTGAATATCTGCTATCTAATTGCTCTATTTTTATATTTATTGACAGTCTAGAGAGAATTGTGGGATAATGAAGAATTTTGGGGACTTGAAGCAGAATTTATCAAGACTAGTCAAAGAAGACAAGTCAATTGGATGTTATCAGACTCATTTTATTTTTAATTTCTCAAATTTGAATTGTAAGCTATTAATATTTTTATTAGAGATTTTAGGAGTTCGTTTTTAGACTTTTCTAGGAAGTATTTATTTACGAAAAGAACAATTGTGAGGGGTTCCTCCTTATTTTGAGTTTTCAATCGAGAATTAAATAAACACTTGCAGTTTTTATTCTCTCGTATGATTAATTACTTTGAGCCAATGATGTTCACCACGCCCATGAGGAGCTAAACGAACCTTATCCAGCTAAGTGTATTTAATTATTCATGTTGTGAGATTTATTTTATCGTGCTATTGTAACTCCCCATATTAAGACAGGGTTAAAAGGAATTGAACTGCTACCCATATCACCAATGTGCACATTGTTTTTCGGGAGCTCAGAACTTGAGAACTCAAAAGTTAAGCGTGCTTGACTTAGAGCAATCTTAGGATGGGTGACCTTCCGGGAAGTTCTTCTAGAAAGAATGCGAGTGAGGACAAAGCATGCTAGAAAGCGTAATGGTGGTCTATGGGGCTAGTGGCCAGCCTTAAGACCGATTATGAATGATGTGGCGCCCTGCTACCACGCCTCAGATCCATCCGGGAATGGGGGCCGGACATTACAAATGGTATCAGAGCAACCCTTGAGAACTCCTAAGTTAAGCGTGCTTGGCTTGGAGCAATCTTGGGATGGGTGACCTTCCGGGAAGTTCTTCCGGAAAGCATGTGAGTGAGGACAAAGCATGGTGGAAAGCGTAATGGTGGTCTGTGGGGCTAGTGGTCAGCCTTAAGACCGATTGTGAATGATGTGGCACCCTGCTATCATGCCTCGAGTCCATCCGGGGGCTGGGGCTGGACGTTACAAGCATGTGAGTGAGGACAAAGCATGGTGGAAAGCGTAATGGTGGTCTGTGGGGCTAGTGGTCAGCCTTAAGACCGATTGTGAATGATGTGGCACCCTGCTATCATGCCTCGAGTCCATCCGGGGGCTGGGGCTGGACGTTACAACTATGTTGTTTAATATCTATGTATTCTCTATGGGCATGGTTATATGCACATGTTATTCTGATTAGTTAATTAAGTGCGCAATTGATTGATTAATTGAAATTAACATATTGCACGTCAAATAGATCGTAGTTAATTTGACCTAGGTAGTGTTGAGATTACATAATCATAATTTAAGAACGATCATACTGATTCAATTGCTTATGGTCATGGGTCTTTTCTAGTTCTTAATGCGGTCTACGTTAGATCAGTGATTAATTCAAAAGGTCGTACCCGGTCAGTCTATCTAGGAAAGGATTGGTTATTGGGCATGTTGTCAATAGCTATAACTGTGACTATTAAACGGCGTAGATATTTTTAGTTTCGATGATCAACACTTAATTAAAATAAATCGACTTAGCTGGATACTCAAATATAATTGATTTTTAAACTTTGATTTAATTCTAGTTTAATTATTCGCATATTCTTGAACCCCTCATTTAATTTGATTTGGTCATTACGATTTCATTTATTGATTGTCGTTCTCTTTCGATCAACCCTGTTTGCTACAATTTTATTGTGTTTGCAAGTTAAATTAAATATTGATGGAATCGGAACCCGTCAATCATGAAAGTCTTAAGAGCAGTGACCCGATTATTTGTGTTGTCTGCTATGAATAAACCTACACTATGCTACCAGTTGACTCTATGGTTAAGATTATTTAGAACCCATCAAGAATTTCGGTAGCTAATATCATTTGTCTAAGATGAAAGATAAACTCTAATCTAAGGAAAAATATAGTAAAATTAAAATATTCTTATTAAAATAAAGCATAAGGCCATCAAGAGGCCCTAAATTTGGTTATATTTTTCAAGTTATCTCCCCAACTTTACGAATGGTCAATTTAACTCTTCAATTTTCAAATGGTGGACCAATTAAATCATTATCACCGATGTGGTGGTTGAGCTCACACAAAATGAGTTAACCCGTAAAGATCAATTAAACCCTGTATTAAAAAAAGGCTCAATTATCGTAAAATTTGAAAATTAAAAGAGTTAAATTTGTCATTCATAAAGTTGAAAGACTAATTTGAAAATTATTGGTAAATTCAGAAATTCCCCGTCCTTTTATGCCTTAAATTTTAATAATAAAATGAAATTCAAATTAAAAAAGTCTAATCAAAATTTGTTTGTTAAAAAAAAAATCTTACCTCCATAACATATCGTAAATATCCCACCGAAACTAAGCGATCCCCATCAAATGAACTAGTGAAGTTAAGCATTCTTTGAATCTTTGACAAAATCCATTGATAGCTATGGAGGAACGAGAGCTACTTTGTTATGGTGTTTTGAGTTGTCACAAAATAGACAACCACTTAAGCAATAATGCATGCTTGGTAATTTAAACAATCAAGATCCATTTTATAGAATGTCGAGACTCTAGATTTATTTTAATAAACAAGTGCACGTAATTCTAAATGTGGTTTATGTCCATATCATCAAGTCCTCCTAATCATGATTCAAGATCAGATTTAGTTTGACCAAGATATTACGATTTTTATATATTTGACATTTTAATTCTATACCAATAAAAATTTGTAATTAATCTATAATTGTATAGAATAATTATTAGAACTTATATATCGCCTTCTCTAAAATATGAGACATAGATGGAAAATCTTTCTCGTATTTTCTCTTTAAATTTTAATTTTTTCAATATTTTTATAAATAAATAAATAAAAATTAAAAATCTTAATGATGTAAATAGCTTATTATTACTATTTTATTTTAAACCTTTTTTGGTAATTTTTTTTTATTATTTTTAAATAGTATTTATCTTGTTAGAACATGGTTATTTAAATTTTTAAATCAAATTAGTAATAATTTAAACTTTAATTTAAATTTATAAATTTTTAAAAATTAAAATTAAAAAGAAATCAATATTCATTGCTTAACCGATTTTTTTAGAGGCCTTCAATATGTTATGTGTAGCCTCAGAAAACGGTACAAATTAAAAAAATCTCGGAAAGCTGAAATAAGAGTTATATTAGTCATTTTTATTTATTTTTTTAATTTTAAACTTTTGATTTTTTTTTTTTAATTTAGTTGATTAAATCAATACTTTTGTAAAAAAAGAAACGAAATTAGGAAAATATATTTGGTGATTGCCATACATAAAGTTGTCTCATAAAGAAAAAATTATCCCGTTCCTCTCGAGTAGTAACGATTTTATTGGGATCCCATCTCTAGGATGAGGACTATTGGATTGAGGTTATACATAGTGGGGTAGCGATGATTGGAGTTGGTGTCTTGTCATTAAGAAGAATTCGTATTTGGGTCAGGGTCTTGCTGTTAGGATTGTTACGAGAATTCAGATATATTCTGATATCCAAAATTGGTTTGGTAATTTGGAAAAGACTCGAATAATATTTTGGAAGTGTCATATTTGATTAGAAATGATATTTTCTAAGGTGGGTTCTAATTAGAAAAGAGAGCTTCAGGAATCAACAGGAAAAGGTTTTCTTAATGGTTTAAGATTGTTTTGCGACTAAATAATCTAATACTATAAATATGATGCTTATATATATTATTAGATATCATCAGAGAATAATGTAGATCTGGTTCGTTAGGTTTAGGAGGTGCCCTTTAGGGACCTGGGAACCATGGAGATCTTGAGTTCTAGGATTGAGTACTAATATCTGTGAGAGTCATATGAGGAGAGTTTGTGTGTGAGACATTGACCAATGTAATTGGATTAGGGAGTGAGAGTATTGTTTTATTGTTACATAGTAAATTCTTTGTCGTTGTCTTGACTGTTGTATTTTTTTTCGCTTTAGATTTCCACGTAAAAATCTTATATCTTATTATCTTACCTTCACTACAAGAAAATTGGTTATTGGCAGCTACTGATGTCAGCTGCCAATAAGTATTAACAGCTGGCATTAGCAGCTGCAAAATTGGCTGAGAAAAGGGAGCTGTCGAAACTTAAATTATTGGCAGCTACTTTTTATCGGCTGCTAATGAATTTTGGCAGCTAGCACTGCCAGCTGTAAAGAGTTATCAGTAGATGTTAATGTCAGCTGGCACATGCTATACATATTTAATTTTTAATTTTTTTTTATATAATTAATATTATTTATAAAATAATAAATAAATACTATTACTATAAATATTAATCACTATATACACATAAAAATAAAATAAAATATGATATTACAAACAATTAAATAAAAAATTGCACTAATGCTAATCCATCGCAATTCTAATTTTCAATGTCAATGTATTTCACTATGAAATAATTACATAAAATAATACATATATACCAAATTAACTTTTATCTTATCTTTAAACACTCTTTCTCCTTTTTATCTTAACGAAGAAATGGCACCCTTACACATTATAAATACCATTTAAGAATGTGACATAATAATACTTATAATATAAAACTATTTTTCTCAATAACTCCAAACATTTGATGCATTTTAAAATTAAATTTGAAAAATCA
This sequence comes from Cardiospermum halicacabum, assembly GCA_031304145.1. Classification (NCBI taxonomy): domain Eukaryota; kingdom Viridiplantae; phylum Streptophyta; class Magnoliopsida; order Sapindales; family Sapindaceae; genus Cardiospermum; species Cardiospermum halicacabum. Next base: position 2,984,369 of record CM062399.1, on the reverse strand, counting down.
AAACACATATGAATAAAAAAAAATATAAGAATTACCGGAAGAGAAAGTTGTACAATCTAAGTGGAGATTATAATTTAAGTGTTAATATTAATGAAACAAAACTAAAAGAGCAAAATGTGAAATGAGAAAAAAAGAAGATGGAGAGTAAATAGAAGTTTGAATAAAAAAAAAAAATCAAATCCAAATTACCTTAATATATACATATTTTCTTTAAATTTTCGTAGTTGGCCTAATAGTCAGCATTAACTAGCTCGGTTGCCAAAAATTTTGAAATATTTCGGGATTTGTCCCGCCAATCAAAAATAGTGGCAGCCGACCCATTTTGGGCCCACTACTAGAAACTGTAATTAATTAAAGAATTGGCAGTTGGCCTTCAAACTACCAACTGCTAAAAGTTATTAGCAGTTAGCTTAAAATGGATCAGCTGCAAAAAAAAAAATATATAAATAATAAAAGAATTGACAGCTGTCCTTTAAAATATCAGCCAAAAAAATTATTAGCATATAAAACAGGCCGACTATCATTTACCCTCTATTAAAAGTCAAAAGTCAATTTTGTTGTAGTGTTTGTATATGTTTGTTTTACCTTGTGGTCAGTAATACTCATTTTTATTACCACGGATCGTGGATTTGTTGTACAAGTGATATCACAGTTAATCGAATTTTTTCTATTATCAAGATAATTTCATATGGGTATTGTCTTACTATAATTTGAGTTATTCTTTTTTTAAATATATATTATTTGGTTATTTTAATATAACTAAATAAACTCTAAAGTTGTTTTATAATTTTTTTTTTATAATAAATTTGTTACTTTTGGTGTGGATTGTTTAATTTACAGATATTAAATATGTTATTATTTGCTTCTGATTATTTTAATTGAATCCAATTCGGAACCTATAAAAAAGAACGTAGAACGAAAATCCCTATCCAAAAATTAACTCCACCGTCGAGAGAAAAAATGTAAAAGGAATCCGAAGATATGTAATGATATCTTTAAGACATAAAGCCACCATCAGAAAGATACATGTGACTACTGAACTGTACTTATCTAATCTAACAATGTCCATAACAAAACAGTATCGACAAAGATGATACAGACCGTAGAACCAATACCATTAATTCACGGGGTAGCAAGTTAAAAAAACCTTGTTGGATTCTGTGAACCAATGAAACAGGGACAGCTAAATTTGACACACATTACTTGTATTTTGTTTCTCATGTCTTTCCTTCTCCTTGGATTCTGCTGCTATCTGGGAGTGATTTCAGTCCTCTCATACATGCTGTGATGGAAAATATTCAATTTTGAAACTATTTTAACAATTCTACCAAGTTTTGAAAATATTTTCGAATTATATTTGATATACATTTTTCATTTGATTTCTAGTTTTAATATTATTAGTAAATAAATCATATATTTTTAAATTACTCTAATTTTTTCTTTATAAGTTAACATATAATGTTATTACTAAATAACCGTCCGTTCATTTTTAGAGTTGGATTTTTTTAATTTTTTTTTTTATTATTTAATGTAGTTTCAAAATTGAATATAATTCTTATATAAAAAATTATTTCTGGATTAAGAGAACTTAATTACTTACTGACACTAATAAAGATATATGTACAAAAAACTCAGATAGAAAATAGAAAAAATAAACAAAATTTGATAAAAACTTCATAAAAAAATAAAATATAACCTCTCATTTGATTATCTCTTAAGTCTGATATAATTTTTTATAAAAAATTGTGGGATAAATACAAAATCCTTTAAAATCTAAAATAATAAATTCAAACTTGAAAGAAACAAGATCGTGTAATAAAAATGGATAAAATTTGACTTATTTTTAATATTTGAAAAAAAAAATAATCTTTTTCAAATTTTAAATTTCTTTTTAATTGCAAAATTGCATTCAAACGGTAGAAAATGCAAAACTAAACAATACAGTGTATGTTAGGCACTAAATGTTACATTAGATATTGAGTTTCGTTAAAATAACGATTAGAATATACAGTATGTTAGGAACTAGATGTTACATTACATATTGAGTTAATTGTTAAAGTAACGATTAGCTGGTACATTAAATATTGAGTTAGTTGTTAAAGTAACGATTAGCAGTTAGTTGTTAAATTAGATATTGAAGTAATGATTTGGCATGAGTGTTTGATAATAACAATTAAATGTTAAACTAGTTGTTTAGATGTAAAATTATGACAACAATACAATATATTTTTTTTTTTACTTTACAATGTAACTTTTTTTTAGTGTTAATATTCATTTTTAAACAATTTTTTGTTTTAAATTTTTAATTTAAAATCTACACTCCTTTAATTATCAATTAATTAAAAAATAAATAAAATATAGACTAACTAAAAAATATTATTTAAAGATTTTTAATTATATTTAATAAATAAAAATATTATTAAAATGAACCTAATTTACCAACAGAAGCCCTTAATATTATTAAGGGTATTTTAGTAATACTCATAAATTGATAAGGGTAAAATAGAAATTTTTTGATAAACGATTCGTGGACAACTACTTAAATAGCATTTTGGAAATCAATAATTAAAAATCTAATCGCTAATTAAAAAATTTCTCTTAAACAGTTAAATTGTTAAATCGCTACTTAAAAATCTATCTATCAAACACACACTTAGTCTCATATCCTTTAATCTAGTCCATCAATAAATATGGAAAATAAATTAAATCGCACATATTCTACACCCGATCAAATTTCCCCACACTAGTTAATATATGCCCTCAAGTATGCCTCTCAATTAAAATCTCACGTAAGACTCACATGACAGATGATCTAATTAAGTAGTTTTCAATGATTGAAAAATGGAAATCAGTGCTTACATAACTCGAATCATACAAATAAAGAAAATCATATAGATAAAAGAAAGTTCGTGATTAGATTGATACTACACAATTAAGTTCCTATCTTTAATTAAGAAAACATGTAAAGAAAATCAAGCAACAATTTGTAGAATCAATCACAAAATCAATTTCAAAAGTGAAAAAAGTCGAGAACCAAATTTATTCACAATTAAACTAATAAACTAAATTTAAAAATTCTATTTATGAGTGGAAATTATATTTAAAATTCTTTTACGGCTCTAAAGGAACTCAATTATCCCAACTATTAGTTCAATTATCCCAATTACAAGTTTTTCTATGCGTAAACCACTTAGGGGTAGAAATATAATGTGTTGGATCGAAACTCTAAAACTTAATAGAAAATAACAAAATTAAACAAAATCACAAAGCAGTTTTACATAGTTCACCCACTAACGGGCTAATCCAATGGGACATCCGGTAATGGTGGTTGCACTATCAGATTAGACTTTACAAAAATACACACAGCACAACAGAAAGCGTCATAATCATAAAGTACAGACTTAAGAACACAAAGAACCAAAGAGAATAGTAAGAACCCTAATAAAGCATTGACATACTCAAAGCGAGAAAAGAGAGCAGCCAATGAATTTCTCTCTCTTAATCCATTCTAAATGGTTAATGTGATATATATATATATATATATTAGGGTTATGAAAAAAATATTAGGGCTAGGCAAAAGAATTGGTTGGGCTTAATGTGTTAGGTCTAAAACCAGCCCACATGGTAAGCCTGCCAAGGCCCAAAAATATTGCAATAAATATAGATAGAAACATGGCTAGAAATGTAACAAGTTCAAAATAGAAATTACGAAAAACTTTCCTTAATTTACATTTCTATTTTAGAACTTTAGTGTTCTTGATCTTCATTTCTAAATCATGATGCCTCCAAACTCACACACTCTATCTCTTTCTCGACATAGTTTCATCATTGGTCCAAGAGTTATATGTATCAAACATGGTTCAAATGTAAGAAACTTATGCGAAATAAAAGCTTGTTAACTGGAACAGCTTTAGTGCCTATATCTAAAGGATTTTCACCAGTAAGAACTTTATCAAGCTGCAAAACTCCATTCAAAATATTTAGTCAAATAAAATGATATTTTACTCCAATGTGTTTTATTCTATCATGATAGATAGGGTTTCTGCTAATTTGATGTGCATCCTGGCTATCTGTAAACATAATAGCCTTTTTATCAAGCAAATTTATTTTAGAAAGCAAGCCTTGTATGCAGAGTGCTTCATTTAAACCCTCGGTTAGAGCTATGTATTTGGCCTCTATTGTAGACAGAGCTATATCAAACTGCAAATGAGATTTTCATGATACACAATTGCCATAAACAGTAAAGATATATGCAGATATAGAAATCTAAAATCATGATCATTCGCAAAGTTTGAGTCAGTATAACCTGTAATGCACACAACATCAGTATAATGGCTATATTCTAGACCAATATCAAGAGTACCCTTTAGATATCTTAATAGGCTCTTAATAACGTTTCAATGCTCTACTTTAAGTTTCATCATGAACCTGCTTAAAACACTAATTGTATAAGCTATAATAGAATAACTACAAAACCATTGCATACATTAAACATCCAATAACTTTTGCATAAGGGACATCAGAAAAAATATCATCATTATTAGAGTATTTCTTGATTAGGTTATGACCACCAACAATAGGTAAACTGTTAGGCTCAATCATACATATTAAAATTTTCAGAATCTTAATCATGTACCCCTTTTGATCAATGTACAACTTACTGTTCTTTGTCTCTAGTAATGTTCGTACCAAGGATCTTGGAGGCTTTCCCGAGTTCCTTTATTTCAAATTCAGTACTTAACTCCTTTTTAACATTGCTGATCAGATCCATATTAGGGCTCATTAGCAATATATCATCTACATACAATAATAGAAACACATGTATAACATTTATAGATTTAAAATAGAGATAGGTATGAAACATATTTTTATTAAAACCCAATTTCATAGTATAGTTATGAAATCACTCATTCCACTATCTGGGTGTCTGTTTAAGACCATATAGTGATCTTTTGAGTAAACACATTTTGTTCTTGGATTTACAGAACCCTTTAGGTTAGTCCATGTAAATTTTCCTATTAAGAAAACCATGTAGAAATGCAATTTTAACATCCATCTGCTAAAGTTCCCAATTGAAATGAGCAGTGAATGCCAATATAATCATAATAATAATGTATCTTACAATAGGTGAGAATATCTCTAAAAATCTATCCATTCTCTCTGGGTGAACCTCTTAGCAACTAACTTAGCTTCAAATCTATTATAATTTGTCATAGATAAGTTTTCTTGATATGGTAAATCCACTTACAAGCCAGTATCCTTTTGTTTTTAGGTTTATCAACTGGTATCCATGTTTTATTTTTAAGCAATAATGTTAATGACAATAAGCAAAATTAGAGTTTTTCAGCTTTTTTTTTTTTTTTTTTTTTTTTTAGTTTTAAACCAACCCTAAACTTTTTACACTTTTAAACTTTTTTATAAAAAAAAATTGTAAAACTAAACTTTAAAAAAAATTTTTTTTGCAGAAAATGAGTTTCCCGGTATTACTACCGGGAAGCAAGCAAAATTCAATCAGCTTCCGGTGTGTAATACAGGGAAGCAAAATTTTGCTTCCCTGTATTGCACACAGGGAAGTTGGCAAAATTCAAGCCAGCTTCCCGGTATGTAGTACCGGGAAGCTACTGGATATATTTTTTCTCGGTATTGAAGGGTAAAATGGTCATTTTGGTCTATTTTTTGCAAAAAAAAATTTCAAAAAGTTTAGTTTTGTAAAAAATTTAATGTTGGTTTAAAAATATAATTTTTTTAATAAAAAAGTCTAAAAGTGCAAATCACCCGTTAGTGTTATTATGTTAGTCTGCCACTTAGAAGAACTAACACATTTAATTACTTCAGAATAAGTATTAGGAACAAATTCAATGGTGACATTAATGCTCAAAGCATATATAACCAGGTTAATATCAACATAGTCCTTGTATTTAGATGGCATTCTGGTAGATCTCCTCTATCTATCTCTGCTCATAATATAGTCATATAAATCAGGCTTTAAATATATCTTATCTATTTCAGGTTCTATGGGATTCTTAGAGTTTTTAGGTTCTACAGAAGCTTCATTTTCTACAGGTTGATTATCCACTTCAGGTTGTTCCTTATCCTGATCAGAATGAATACCAGATTCACCTTAAATCTCATTTTTAGCGTTTGGATTAGTAGATAAATAATTGTTGTCAGAAGTTTCACTAAGAATCTTAAAATCAGATAGCTCAAGCTGAACACTAAGATTTCTTTGTGTTTCCTTAGGATCCAAGAAACCAAAACAATTATTTTCAAAAAAGATCACATCTCTATTGATAATGAACTTATAAATTGATCATTCTTTATAGGCTATTCTGTAACCTTTGGTTCTAGGTTGGAAACCCACAAAAAGGCCAACTGTAGACCTATAGTCTAATTTATCTGATTTTTTATGAATAAAGATCTTACATATAAATACTCTCAAGTTACCTGAATTGGGGAGTTTGCTATCTCACAGCTCAAAAGGAGTTTTAAAACTAATAATAGAGGATGGAGATATATTTTTAAGGTGAGTGGCAATATTAAGAGCTTCCCCCTAGAATATATTGGATAATCCTACTTGAAAAAATATATTTCTAATTCTTTTTAGAGAGTTTTATTAAGTCTTTCTGCTACACCATTCTGTTGGAGAGTATACCTAACAATTCTATGTTTGGTTATCCCATTCTCCTCACATAGACTCAGAAATTTATCATTGTCGAACTCTTAACTATTATTAGTTTGAAATTTTTATTTTTCTTTCCTCTTTGAGTTTCAACAGATTGTTTCCAAATTTTAAATTTATCAAAAACCTTGGTTTTAGATTTTAATAAAAATGTCCAACAATATCTAGAGTGATCATCAATGAAAGAAAGAAAATAAATACAATTACTAAAGGTTTTGGTCCTTGAAGAACCCAAAAGATTAGAGTGAATGTAGTTCAAAACTTCTTTGATTTAAAAATAGATTTTCCAAATGATTCTCTAGTTTGTTTTGCAATGATACACTTATCACACAAAGGTAACTCACTGGGCATATTTTTATCTACTAGATCTTGTTTTTGCAACTCTTTAAACCACCCAGTCCTATATCTCCTAGTCTTCTATGCCATAGAATTATTTTCTCTAGATTGGGACTAGGATTGGTATGGGTAGCTAGGGCCTATGAGGTTTCTTCTATGAGGATACATAGGTTACCCTCCCTTCTACCCTTCATAATAGTCTCACCAGAACCTATTTTTATTATCTCAATAGACTAACTTCCCTAAGGCTACTCACAGACATAAGGTTTCCTACGCTCAGGAACCCACTTAACTTTATCTAGAGCAGTGACAGATCCACTAAATTGTATAATAGAAATAGATCCTAGACCCTTTATGCTACACCTTTGGTTAGAACCCCTTAGATCATAACCTACTATATCAATTTTGAGGTTAGCAAATCATTTCTTGTTAGGGGACATATGGTGTATACATCTAGAGACAATCACCCAATCATTCAAAATATTAACATCAGAATACAAAGAATGCATTTCAGTAACAATAATCAATCCTTCAATAGATGTAGAATTATATGCAGCCTGAGATTTATAAATTCCATTAGCCTCATCTGTCTTTTTCTAAAAGAAAATCTTTAATTAAATGATTTGTCTTCTTCTTATAATAGGATTTCCTATCTGATTTCTGCATAATTTTAGATTTGTCTCCCCATTTACTCTAATATTATTATTATTAGAACCTGAGTTTTTATTTCCATTATTTTTAAGGCTTCAACTCTCAAGGTTGTTCGTGGGCCTCGTCACTGGTTAGCTGCTAGGGTACTTTCCTCCTAGCCCTTGTTCGCCATATTACGCCTCATTTGGTGTGGTATGCGGCAGAATAATGTCACTCCGGTGACAAGTTTACGAAGTATGCCATCCTCGGTGAGGATATTGTCATCGTGGACACAGCTATTGCCATGACATACTAAGCCTTTTTGGATAGACTGGGAGTGTCCATATTACTTGAGAAGTCACTGACTTCGAAAGAGGGAGCGTGTAAATTCGCTAAGCGCTTCCTGGTGAGGAAAATGACAATTGGTGTGTCACCTCTTTCGCTCTGTAAGATAGCTCAAGTCCGATCCCCGCTATCGTGAACTTTATGTTAGACACGATGTATCCCCCACGTATTTCTACGCAATTGAGGATTGCAGGTTTCGGATTGAAAGCGTGTTATCGTCCCCTGCACTCGACTAAGCACGGTAAAAGGTGCCGTCGATTGCTGATTATGCGGTACTATAGTATGTTGCCATGTACCCTACCCTATGACTCGCTGTGGCTCTATTATTACTAGCTTTGGGTTTCTATTATTACCCTACCCTTCATTTTTATTTTTGATCATCTCTTCACCTACTAATCTAATGTTAAGTGCATCCATTATATCCTTTATAGTTAAAGCACTCTTATTAAATGAAAAAACTCCTTCACCACATTGTGGGTTTCGGGCAAAACACAAAGTATGGCCATTGCTAAGTACTCATCATTGAGTTTCTCAGCTTCCTTGGTTCTGCTATTTAAATTCTAAACTAGTCTTCTAAAGACAATAAGGTTTTGAGCTATAGTTTTATTCAGGGAAAATCTAAAGCTAACAAGTTTATGCAAACTTATTATTCTATTTGTAATATCAGATTCTAGGTAGTTATTTTCAAGTTACTTCTATAAATCTACAGTAGTATTAGTATGAGTACTGATATCATTACATCATCAGACAAATGCAAGAGGATGGTGTAATATGCATGCTTAGCTATCCTCATTTTATCTACATCCGAGATTTTAGCAGGGTAGTCTTTATCAATTGCCCCTTAATTCCATGATGCATAGGTACAGAAAGTATTTTGTTTTGCAAAAGCAAAAAATGTCTTGAGATTGGAAATGGACATGAGTCGAGCGGAGCCGAGTTGGACCCTAACTCTGCTCGACTCGTTTAATTTTTATCAAGCTTGAGCTCAACTCATTTAATTAACGAGGTTATTTTTAAGCTCAAGCTTAACTCACTTAAAGCTCACAAGCTGCTCAAAGTCGATAAGCTAACTTCATAACTATATTAATTTTGTTTAATTTATTTAAAATAATATTTAATTTTGAAGGAAGAACTTTATAATATAAATATATTTTTATATTACTTTAATTTATAGAATTTTAATTTTATTTTCAAAAGAAATTATGTGAATACGCATCCAAATCAATTTGGTTGGTAAAATGAATTCTATTTTATTTTCTTTTATTTTTATTTATGTATCTACGCATGTATTATACTTTATAATTTTAATTAATAAAATTTATCAAGCTAGCTCACGAGCCAACGAGTCAAACACATCCAAGCTCAAGCTCAGGTCATCTAATAATCGAACTAAAACTTAAAACTCAAGCTTGACTCACTTGCTCATGAACAAAACTTATCGAGCAATTACCGAACCGAGTCACAAGTGACTCACGAGCCGGCTTGACTCATATCCAGCTCTACTTGAGATCTATCAAAGATCTCTATGTTTATTGTATTTTCTTGTATCCCACAATCGAGTCAAGCAAGCTGATATAGCGCACCAACGATCATTTTGGAACTTTAACAAGTTCAAGCTTGTATTTCTTAGCCAAGATAGACAACAAATTTACCAGTTTATAAAGCAATAAAAGACAATAGATACAATTCGGATAGTAAAATTAAAGAGTACAGTGTAAAAGAAAGGGTTTAGAGAATCTCATTCGTTATGAGCTCTTCTAGCATCAAACCCTGGACTTTCTTAGGGTCTGGTTCTTCCACAAGTTCTGGAACCTCTCATAGGAGTTGTCTTCAACCTTATTTTCCTACTACTTCTCTAGTAGTTTTAAGAATACCTTTCTGCAATTTTATAGAGCTATTTTTGAGTATCATTTCAGGCAAATAGACTACACAAAAAATAGTAAAGACTTAAGAACTACAATGCTCTACTAAGTTTTCAGAAAACACGTTTAATCAACTATAAATCTTTGAAGTATTCACTGATCTATGAAGATCAATGCTTACTTTTGTAGATCAAGGCACAAAACAACCAGATCTAGTTGGAATTTCCTTAGATCTACACAGATCAAGGCCGAACTACTTAGATCTACACCAAGTTTAACTCGAGAGAATCACACAAACTCGAACAGAAACAAACACCTAGAGTTTTGAATCAAATATCGCTCTAATACCATTTTGTTGAACAAAACTCTAAGACTTAATAGAAATAACAAAATTAAACAAAATCACAAAGCCTTTTTACGTGGTTCACACTAATGGGCTAATTCATGGGTACTTCCGGTAAAGGAGAGAGATGGTTGTGTTATCAAATCAGACTTTACAAAAATACACACAACACATTTCAAATCACAAAGTACAAACTCAAGAACACAAAGAACCAAAGAGAATATTAAGAACCCGAGTAGAGCATCGATCAACTCAGAGTGAGAAAATAAAGCAGCTAATGATTTTCTTTCTCTTAACCTATTTCTGAATGGTAATATATATATATATAGCTAGATTTATTAAAAAAGATTAGGGCTGGTCGAAAGAATTAGTTGGCTTAATGTATTAAGTCTGAAATAAGCCCACATGGTAAGCCTGCCTAGGCCCACAAACATTACAACAATTACATATACAAACATAATCAGGAAGGTAACAAGTTAAAAAAAAAAAAAACATCATAACATTTGGTTCCGATTAGTAATAATAAATTAAAAATATGTAACCTTTTGTACATCAAATCATAAATTTTACTACTTTCTCTTTAACCATTTCTAAAATTATGCTATTTTTCATTATTATTATTATTATTATTATAATCACTGTATTTCCATAATTGTGAATAAATAAAAAAAAATACACTATTCCATTCCAAAAAGTAGAAAGAACGAAAATTTATTTTAAAAAAAAATCTAACCTAAACTCTAACCAAATTATGTTCTTAATTTTAAGAACACATCGATCATATTATCATCAAAACTATTATATTCTCTAGGTTGGAAGAGAAATAAAGTGAAGATAAAAGATTTTCAATTTTCATGAAGATGTAGCTAAGCCTCGAAAAACCTTGAGGAATCGTCTTTTGTTATCATTGAAATCTTTCACCATGTAGGGTTGTTGTTTTTTTTTTTTTTTTTTTTTAATACAATCAACCTTTATTTGAGGTTTTATTAGGTTGGGAGTAAGGTTTTAAAAATCGGACCGGATATTGAACTGACCTTTTAAATGATCACGATTTTTATAGTCGAACCAGCTTGAATCGGATTTTATTATTTTCAAAAATAATTATTTACATATATTCATTACTTGAAGAAAAAAAATTATCTTATTTAAAACAAATTTTACTGCAATTCAAATAAACATCTACTAACATTTATTAATATATTTTAAAACATATTATTATATATATTAATAGAAAACAACTATCGAAGAAATCATAAACCCCAATACCGTGATGTTGGTATAGACAAACACACCATCGAAATTGAGACGAAATCAAAAATTTAATACCGTGATGAAAGTAAAGGTTGAACCGACTTGCTAGTTCACTGGTTTAACCTAGTTCAAGTCAGTTCAAAACGTATTTTAAAAAAATTAAATTTTAAAATTGAACGGACCAAATTAATTTCCCGTTAACTGGGTTCGATCGGGTTTCCAAAACCATGGTGGAGAGTATATTCATATGTGAAATTTTGACGTTTCTATTAGGAAGATTATCATCATCTCAAGCATTCTCCTATTTTTAGGAAATATACTTAAAGAATTTGATTTAGTTCCTTTCTATTTTAGATTGGTTATTTATTTTGTTTTTTTTTAATAATTTTATTTCGATCGTGAGATGAATTATTCATTTAATTTTATTCTTTGGTAATTTTATTTTACCTTTATATTCATACTAGTTTTAAAACTTTTCCATGGATAAAATAAAATATAGAAAGAAGCATTTGAATATCTATTACCATATCAAAAGAGGAGGATCAATTTGACATGACAATCAATATTAAGTTTTTCCAATAATAAAAGAGTTTATAATTTACTATTTTTAGAGTTTTTTTTTTTTTTTTTTTTTTTTTTCTTCTGTAGACCGTCTAGTTAAATTATCTTTTTAACTCTTTTATTTAGGTAGTACTTCCATTAGACTTTCAACTTTATTAACAATTGATAGTTGATCAACTATGTCTGCATTGATGTAACCATTTGTAAAAGATTTACGTCACACAAGTTTATCCAAACTTCCTTAGCTGCATAAAAGTATTGTATGATCAATTTCCCATTTTTAGAAATATTAAATTGAACAACAGATCATACATATAAATAACCCTAACCATTTACCATATTTTAATAACTTTCGTCATAAGACTGTACACTGAGACCGAGCCACTGGAAGTAGTTGAAATTCGAACACGGTCTGTGTGGAGTGATGAAGAAGACGATAACTTTAACTTCACAACTACATGTACAACAAAAGAGGAAATCCGCACGACCAAAATCTTAGTGTAAAAGAGATAATAACGACAAAAAGTGAACGTAATCATGATTGCAACATGATGTTATCTCAAGATAAGATATTATTGGTGGGTAGCTTCCCAGGCGGTGAAGCAAGTTATTACCTTTTTTTAACCACAAAGCAACAACACCAACAATTTTGTACTTAAAAAAACTCCATCTCCATAGCATTATTATCATGGTCCCAAACACCTCATTCTGTTCTTCCACAATAACCCAATTCACCCAAAAGAATCCTCAAACCAAACCCAAAATAAAAAAAATAAAAATAAAAAAATTAGTTAGTTAATGTAATTGGAATCATGTTTGGTGTAGTGTTTTGTAGGGTTTCTAAGAGAGTTCAAACACTAGAGACAAATGGTACTATAATGTCTGTTTTCTTTTTATAATTTGGAAAACACAATTATTAGTGATTGATCTACCATTATATAAGGACTGGACTTCACTTATCTTCTCCTTTTAAGTTAGCCAATCAGATTTAAGCTTCTCTTTCTAGTGTTTTTAAGACCCCGGACCCAAAACCAACTAATCAATTCACAACATATCATGCATGTGATCTCTTTTTATCTTTTATCAATTATAAAATCAATTAACAATATGTTTAATGCATGGTAAATTATAATTTTTATATATTAATCAGTTAAGACACGTAAAGAGGACAAAAGTTCGAGTTAGTTCTCGTGTGAAGTGTGAAACCATGTCTCTCTCGGACAGAAAGCAAAAGCCGTTAAGTTTCGATAGCGATTTATATTGAAAGTGAGGGCAACTTAGTCATTTTCTTATTTGTTACTTATCTTCACTCGTCCTTCCTACGAGAGAATTACACGCGCTCCTATTACGTGTCTTGTTTAATCATTGCTAAACGGTAACTAACGACTTGTTTTCAAATGCATCAATCAAATACAAAAGCACTAATTCTGCATTTTTATTTAAATTACCAAAATACCCTTGGCGTTAAATACGACGTCGAAGTAGGAACTATAAAAGCAAATGGCAGATTAGCTCCATATTGAATGTAAATGGAGCAACAACCATACACTGAGGATGACCTCCTCACTAATAATACCACTACTGCTTCGACCACACCGCCGGTAACAACCACCGTCGAATCCACACCGCAGCGCGGCGGCACACGTCACCCTATCTACCGTGGAGTACGGAAGCGACGGTGGGGGAAATGGGTGTCGGAAATTCGGGAGCCGAGGAAGAAGTCACGCATTTGGCTCGGCTCGTTTCCTGACCCGGAGATGGCGGCTCGAGCTTATGACGTGGCGGCTTACTGTCTTAAAGGACGCAAAGCGCAGCTGAATTTTCCGGATGAAGTTGATGAACTTCCTCGGCCGTCCACGTGTACGGCTAGAGATATTCAAGCCGCGGCTGCCAAGGCTGCCAATTCTGTTAAAAAGAGTTGTGTAACGGATGTTGACGGTGACGGTGACGGTGACGATTTTTGGGGCGAAATTGAATTGCCGGAATTGATGAACGGTGAGAGGTATAGTAATTGTGGATGTGGTTGGAGTTTTAACGGAGATGCCACGTGGATTGACGGAGAAGCTCAGCTGCCGTTTATGGCTTGTCTTTAAGATGTAGACATGTACGTATTTTAAATTTGTTATACGGTCTCTCTGTTTGTATTATTATTACTGCCATACTCAGTTTTTTTTTTTTTAAATTAAATTTTCTGTCTAGTGTTATTATTATTGTGTTTAATTATTATTTGTTTTTGCAATAATTTTCCAAGATTTTGTAAATTAAGCCTGGAAAATGATTACTATTGTGAATAAATAAATTTGTTTTTTCTTTCTTTTGAAATTTTGTAGAAAATTTATGGATAAAGTTTGATTTGCTTGAGTGACTCTAATCTAATTTAATTAAACACATATTAAAATGGCAAATTAGTCATTTTCTCATTGAACCCATTGCTATGATTACGCCACCAAACATATAATTTGAGATAATTTTTGGATTTTTCTGTGATTAATTGAACAAATTGTTGCTCTTTGTTTCCACCTGCAAAGTGATTAGTTATTATTATTTTTTTTTTTATAATTTAAAAGGAAAAAATTAATGCTAATATTTGATATTTTTAAAGAAGGTCATGATTGAATTGCAAGTTTTATTGGGTGTTACCAGAAGTGTCAAAATTTCTTTTTATTAATTATTATTAATTTATTAATGGCAATTGTGCCACCATTTTATTATTGTTGTCGACGAAAGAACATTAATTACTGTGTCAATGAATTTTTACATTCTTGTCCACTTCATATAAGTTGGGTATGGTGCAATTTTGATGACATTAATATTTTTTCATTCAATTTTTACTATTTTTATTTTAAAATATTTGCTATCAAAAGTTATTTTTAGAAATTAAGAAATATATTTATTAAATATTAACATAATTAAAATATCTTTTGAAATATCGTAAAAATATATTTAATTATTATATTATAATTAATATTAAACTAAAAATAATATTTAAAATTATAAAATCTGAAATTTAAATTTAAATTTTAAATAAATAAACTACTCATATTATATTTAAATTTATATAGCTTAAAAATAAATTCATCAATGGGATGAAATATTTTATTTATTTAATTTAAAATTATAAAAAAATCATTCAAAAAATTAAAGATAAAAGAATGAAAATTTATTGAAGAAATTATTTATTCATTCATAGACATTTAAAATATATTTGTAGTACCAATATCAACCAGACAATCGAAACCATGAGCAGCTCAACTACTTTTAAATACTTTAATTACCAATCAAACACTTCCCAGTGTCCGTGTCCTCCATAGGTTATGGAATCCAAATGTGAACTATATAGTTTTCAAGTCACACGCACATGGATTTGGACCCATCGAATTGAATCACTTGGATCTGACATCGTAGATTAAAATAGGAAAAAGAGAACAATTAATGGTTTTAATAACTGTCTTAATCTAGAAACATATTCGATTAAAAAGTAATCGAGTTTATGTCATGTTCAAGACAAATCATTGAGTTTATTTGGACATGACGTGGTCATTTAATCTCATCAGACTTTTTCAACACATTGTTTACAAACGGCTTAATTTGATGTTGATTGGAGCGTATTAGCAATAAATCTCATCTTATTCAATTAAATTCAACGCAATTGAGATTAACATCATATCTTGTGTTGACATGTTGAAAAGCAATCTCTCCTAATCATAGATATTTAACATTTCTACTGCATTTTTTCAATATAATTTTCATAATACATTCAATGTCACTACAAACTACATACTTGAAAATTGTTCGTTTTACAATTTTTTTTTTTTTTTTTAATAATATATGGAGGAATAGCTTCCTAAATAAAAATCAACTTTTTAATATAGCGAGATTTTCCAAGGAGGAATTCTGCCTGCTTCTTTAATAATTTTACGGAAATAAAAATATAAATATTCGTTTATAAATTTATTAATTTCTTTTAGGTATAAAATTTCTTTTCTAATGAGATTGTGGTAGAAATAAAAAATTTGGTAACTCCGAATTTAACCATAGTCAACCGCCCTTTACCATCTTACAATATGCTAAATACGAGTTAGATAACTCGTACTCTTCCTACGGCGCCTTAATAGTTAATACATTTTGAATTTCATATCTTTAAGAGTAATTTGGACCTTATAATATCAATTTATTTAATTTATATAAATAGCAACATAAATTATTACTTAAAAAATAATAAAAAAATAAAATTTTATTTTTGTCTCTTCATTTATTTTTAAAATCTAAATATTTTATCACAAAAGTTATTATTTTTTTTATACATTATAATAGATGTTAACATATGTTCGGTTCCTTTTACTATTCAAACTATGAACACATGATAATAGTGCGAAGGTTCACATATTTGCTGGATTTAGCCGAAATATGTGATTTAGTCATAAAGTTTATTTTTTTTTAATAAAATGGGTAAATATTATTTTATGTAATTGGCAAAATATAATTGTTTTTCATTGTTCTAATCCGGGAAACACTTATACTTGACTACTTTTAGTTTTGATTTGTCCATATAAATTAAAATTGGAAAGTATGGATAATATAGTCAATTTAATCCGTTTGTGAAAAACTTTTGAAAAAAAAAATTATAATATTTTTAATTTAAATTTAAAAAAATATATATTTTAAATAAAAAGTTTAAAAATAGAAGAAATATTACTTATTAAATAGAAAGACAAAATAGATGTTGCTTTATAATAGAATTTTCCGTAAAACAAAAAATCATAATAAATAAATATCTTGATGAAATTAAATTTTTTAATAAAATTACACTGGATGAAATAATTTAATTTGTAATATTTTCATGGACCACCCCACGCATGACGCAAGAATGATATATATTTAATAATATTATTTTAAATTTATAATTCTTTATTCTCTCGTTTTAATAAATTATAAGGTATTTTTGAGGCTGAGACCCAAATTGTCCTTTGGTTGGCCATACTCCAATCACAATCTCAAAGAGAACAACATTGCATTGCTCCTATAAAGGAACTTAAGAAGAAACAGTGACACTACATGTTTTCTTCTATAAAAATGGTCCATACATTAATTAATAAGATAGCTGTATACTCAACTAATCGTGTTTATTTTGGATTTCCATAATTGATCTTTGGTCCACCATTTTTAATTGAGATTCCAAATATTTTTACATGCAAGAAGAAGAAGAAGACACATGACATTTATTGGAAAAGATAAATAGGAGAGTTGGAGGTGTGTGTGTGTGTAGGAGCAGCGACCACAGAAATAAGTATATGAACATGTGAGGAAATGGTGATATTGTACAATTTGTTTGTCCCTACCAACCTTCTTCATCGAAATTTACTGTGCTTAAGGGCACTTGTTGTACATTCTTGTATTTTCATTTCATTCATTGTATTGGGACGTTTCACTTACCATATGGACATAATGTTTTTTTAATGGTTTCGTTATAAGACACCACCTATGATAATAATAATAATAATAATAAATGGTAAGAGTTGCAATTCATTTGGTACTGTATTCAATTTTTTAATAAATTCATTTGATGTAACGATTCAAATGGTTTGATAACCTCATCATTCAAACCAAACCAATCCAATCCTGATTACCGTGTGCGTATTATTACTCGAACCGTCTTAAAGTTATTATTAAGTTTTTGGAGTACTATTTTTATTTTTTTATTTTTTTTATTATTATTTTTTTAAAGTCTTTCAACATACTTTACCTCACCTAGATGCTTTCCAAACAAACTTTATCGAATGTCATTCACCATAAAATTACTTCATGTTAAGCATGCTTAATTTTAGAATTTTCAAATTTTGAACTTTGAAAAAGCAATATGCATGTGGATGATATAGGTAACGATTTAAATCCTTTTAACTCTTTCTCAATTTTTGGGTGATACAGTCTAACTTTTACCTGTAATAAATTTGGTTGGAGAGAATATCAGAAATAGTGAGTATCACTAAAAATAAATCCATCAATCATTTCTTGATATTAAGAGATATCACCTACCAAAGTTGAAGCAATAGAAATAATATTCATATTTTTTTAAGAAGAAAATAAGAGCAATACTACATAGCCTACTCTTTTGTACAACTTTCATTGCCTACTTATACGTGGCAGCAATTGATTGGATATTAAATACATAAAAATAAATACATAAAGTAATTAATAACAATTGAACCAATCATGTACTGACATGTATGAGTATGCAAGGATAGTAGTACAAAATAGTAGACCATATAACATTACTCATTTGATTTTTGTTTTCCTCAGCAAAACACCGCGTCATTCATTTATAACAAAATGAAGGTACACGCGTTATATAACACTGATAAAGTGATAAAACAACACTCTATTTACCTCTAAAATCCTTGACTCAAAATTTCAATCTCTCTCAAACTTTTTAGTTTGATATTTACTTTCCCCGATAAAAGGTAAAAAAAAATTTTGTTAAAATTAAAATAAATTTTTATTTTTAATATATATTTTACTATTTTTAACTATTAATTTTATTAAAATTATTATTTATAGATGGGTGATCGAGATGTAGAGCGGGCGGCTTATTTTGAGAATATCATTCTCTTTTAAATGGATTATATCTAGGCATGTTATGCATCAAATTAATAATTTATTTGAGTAAAATTAATATTTTAATTGCATAATATTAATTACATAATTATTATAATAAATTATTTAGCTAAAAAAAAGTAATTATTTTGAACTTTTGTCGATATTACATATAAATATCTAATTGAATATGTATATAGAAAAATAATGCTTAGGAAATTTTGCTAACTTGTTAAAATTGCGATATAATCATAATAATAATTTTATTCACTATATAAAGAATATTCACTAAATAAATATTATATACAAAATATTTAAATATGTTATGAATATTTAATATAAAAAATCCAACATTATGTTACTTAATTAGGAAAATGTTTTCTATTCTAGCTAAAAATATACTTCCTCCGTCACGATTTAGTTGCAACATTTGAATAGTGTACACTATTCATGAATCAATCTTATTTCATGTGTGATTCCTTATGTATAAAGAAAAATATAGTCAAGTGGGATATTGTTTTATTCGTCTTGATGTCTATTTTTTAAATATGAAATTTATATAATTTTTAGTTATGTATTATTAAAGATATTTACGGTTAAAGTTAAGCATTGAATAACGTGCCCACAGGAAATGTTGCAACTATTTTGAAACGGAGGAAGTATATTGTAATTATGGCATTAGAATGAAAGGACAGTTCGTATAACCATACTACGACATATTTAAGTTGATGTGCCTAACGACTTACTTGTGTCGTACCTTTGCATGACCGATTTTGAGTATGTGGCTAAAATTAGGATGCTCACAATTACCCACACAATTGTCATTGCATTGTTGGAGCAATGACGACTAGAGACACATACATTTCTCTTTCCTTGTGCCTATGACATCATAGGTATGAAAACTCTCTTGTGCCTATGTACAACTCAAAAGATACTAACACCGAAATAGAAATAGGTATGCCGTTTCCTGATAAAGAATCGTTACTCCTTACACTTAAATATTATTGTCTTCGAAAAATATGGACTTTTTAGTGAAACATTCAGAGAGCGAGAAGTAAGTTGGAGTTTGTAAGCATAAAAATATTGGGTGTCGATGGAGGGTTCGTGCAAGAAAGGGCAGGAAGACCAACATGTGGAAAATTACAACATATGAAGGACCTCACACTTTAATGTTGCTGCCATGACTGTCGACCACTGGAAGTTAGATTCTGCCTTCATTTGTTCTGCCACAATGCATACAATTTTCGATAATCCTGCAACCACCATATTCTAAATAATTTTCGATGTGGATCAGAGTTTTCAATATCAACCAACATACAAGAAATCATGGATTGATAAACAAAAGGCAATAACAAAGATATTTAGTGAATGGGATGCTTCATATAGACAGTTTCCTAAATGGTTATTAGCAATGCAACAACCAATGCCTGGTACTGTGGTTAATATAGAGGTTAAGCCAGCATATTATGTAAATGGGATTATATGAGACCAAGCAAAATACTTTGGGAGGGTGTTCTAGACTTTTCATCCATGCATTCAAGGCTTTCCATTCTACAAACCAATTGTTCAAATATGGCACACACTTGTTTAGAAGGTTAACTCTTTTAATAGCTGTAACACAATATGGAAACAACAACGTTTTATCTATAGCTTTTGCCATTGTAGAGTTAGAGAAAGATAGTTCTTGGAGGTTCATTCTTAAGAATCTAAGAGAGCACATTTGTACTTAGGAAAATCTATGCATCATATCTGATTGTCATGAGTCCTTTAGTAAAGCACTTGCTAATATTACATAGGTACCAGAGCATGTTGTACATAGATTTTACATTCGCCACTTCACGACCAATTTCCACAAGAAATTTAAAGATATGCATCTGCGAAAAGCAATGAAAAATGCTAGTACACTACCTTCTATTATGTCTAATATAAATTTATATCGACTATTTTTTTATTTACTTATACTGGTAACACTATGTTTGAGTGATACAGTTTATGCTACAAACAAAAAGCAATTTCTCCATTGGTGCGGAATACCTACTGGAGATAATGAAAAGAAAGCATGGCTAGATCGGGTCCCTTTGGAGAAGTGGACTCAGTTTTATGATGAAAATCAATGATTTGGCCAGATGACTACGAATCTAGTAAAGTGTATTGGCAATGTCCTGAAAGGAACACTTCATGTTCTAATTATAACGCTTGTGACAGGTGTCGAGTTCGTCAATATATAAAATATCCTGTAAACGACAAATTAATTATAGTAAATAAGGTCGAATCCATAGAGAACGATTATCGATTCCGAGTTGTATATTAACCAAGTTATGTAAATTGGGGGGGTTAAAGAGTTAATTTGAATTGAATACTAAGAACGTGAATATTTACGATAAAATATATTAAAAGGCCCAGCCAACCGATCATTTAATTAATTTGTTGATCATTGATTTTTAAGATATCTCTATCGATTTTAATAACCACAGTTATAGTTATTGACAACGTGCCTAACAACCAATCTTTTCCTTAGTTTTAGACTGACCGGATACGACCATTCGAATCAATCACTAATCTAACGTAGATTTCATCATGAACTAGGAAAGACCTATGGTCACAACCAATGAATTAGTACGACAGTTCTTGAACTATGATTATGAAACCTCAACACTACCTAGATCAGATTAATTACGAATTATCTGACATGCAGTGTATTAGCCTACTTAATTAACTAATCGCGCGCTTAATCAATTAATTAAATAAAACTAACATGACCTTAGCTATGGGCATAGAGGATGACCTTAACTATGGGTACAGAGACTACACAAATATTAAAAGATAAAGCAATGAAGTAAAGATCTCACAATACGAATTAACTAAATCTATCGTTTAGCTGGGTAGACTAGTTTAGCACCCCATGGGCGCAATCAACATCATTGTCTAAAATATAAACTGAATGTACAAAAATAAAAGAAGAGAAAAGGATAAAAAAACTCAAGTCTGATTGTTTCTAAAAGTATTCCCAAAAACCTCAGATGATTAAACCAATCTGTTCTACAGAGTAATATACTCTGTTAAGAAAAATAACAAATCGCATAAAATCTCCTCAAAATCCACTCTTTGAATATATAATCTCTAATTTGACTTTTGAAAGATTTGAATCAGTCTTTGAAAGTTTGACTTCAATCTTTGACTTTTTGCATTTTAGGTCTTTAATCCCAAAAATCTTCATAATTGCACAAATGCCTCCAAACTGTTCACATTCACAAAAATTGGGCAAATTAGTACAAAACTACAATAATATCCTCAGAATAATTAATAAAATAGTGCATAAATGTCACACATTTGTGCTTAATCAGCTTGTTATATCAACATATTATTGATTAATGGAGTTGTTTGACCGTAAGGGGGTCGATGCAGATACATAAGTTAGAGCAGATTATTGTTGGTCACAACATTTATTAAAGCAATGTTGAGAAATCAGACCAAGGCACAGAGTACTAGAGTATCACTTAACTCAAGGAGATCACAATAATTCCCCAATGTCCAATATAGGTCTCAAAATCAGGGTGTGGGAATACAAAAGTACAAATCAATCTACTCAACCGAACATGTACTTGCAGTATGTTTCAAATCCATAGATACCCATGTGTCCATGCTTATGCTGGCATTGCTTCTCAAAATCTAGATTGGGCTACATATATCGCTGATGTGTATCACATTAAAAACTCTAGAAGTGCATATGCCACAGACTTCGTTCATATGGTGGTGTAGAATATTGGTCTGAGTATTATGGAACTATAATTCTTCCGGATCTAGGGATGAAACGATAAAAAAAAGGTTGTCCAAAAACATCACGCATTCGAATTAATATGGACATCCGAGAGGAAGGTAAAAAAAAAGGTGTGGTCTTTATCGTCAACAAGGTCATTTCTACAATGCATGTCCGAACAAGGAGAGAGTTCTAAATAAGTAAATCTGGTGGAATGTTTAAGTTTAGTTTCACTAGTTAAATATTTGGGGCATATGTTTACTATATTTTAAATGTGTGTTATATTAGGATTTGTATGATGGTTACTATGATTTTAATATGTAATTCCTTTTTTTATTAATCTAATCTTGTTATGTAATGAACTTTTCAATATTGTTTTGGTTTGTCAATGAACTTTTCAATATTGTTTTGGTTTGTCATCTTTATGTTATTATTTCATTATGATTGAATCAATCTCAAAATTAACGTTTATTATTATTATTATTATTTTAAAAAAAATTATTTTCTAATACATCCTATATTATTATATAATGAAAATTTATAAATAATAACTATTAAAAAATCAATTAGCAAACACAATAAAAATCAATTCAAAATACGTCATTATCAAAACACATCATTTTCAAAGTTCATATTCATAAAATCATAAGTTAACAAGTTTGAAAGTTTAAATTTCATAACATGAAAACTATTAATGGGAGCATGAACATTAATAAGAACATATTTTTTTTCCAAAGGATAAAAATTAATTGGAAGATTTTTTTTCAAAGTGCAACTCAAAACATTTTGTGTAAGACGTCACCTATAGTGTTTTGTCCCATTCAATATGTCCTCTCACACACAAAATAATAAAGCTCTTGTTTTGATACAAAATAATACCCTATTTTTGTGCAAAAAAAAAAAGACATGTGTATAGTTTATTGTAAATGGAGCATATAGTGAAATACCATTCAAAAGTTCTAGATGGGTATATTCTCGTCTTTCAGCCAAAATAAACTTCAATTTTAGCGTGGCTAAGTCGACCAACAAAGGAAATATGTACATATTATTCTTCTTCACTCTTCTAATGTATGTATATGTGCTTTTGTTCATATTCTATCATCACACTAAAATGTGTGTTATAAATAATCTATAATAACAATTGCTCAGACTATCCAACTCAACACCAAATTATCAACCAACAAGCGTTAAAATAAATCACGATACTAGATTTATGTGGTTCCAACCAGTTGCTCAAAAGAGTCTCCTAAAAGGTGTACATCCACACGGAGGGCAAGCTTGGAGTGTACAAGATTAGGCACAAAGTGAAGCCCATAAAATCAATCACAGTCTATTAAAACCCTAACAAAGGAGAGAAACCAGAATACAAAAAAAGTTACAGTGAATGCATCTCTTACAGATTAGAGAAAAAAACATATTTATAGTTAGGGTTTACTAAATAGCCTCCAGCCCATCTCCTAAACCAACAAGAGCATCCCAAACAAAACAAACATGTATAATATGAATAAAAAAATAACAAACTTCCCCTTTGATACCAATTACAGAATACAAGTAAACACGCCATATTTCTTAATCGTGCCTTCTAGGGTCATTTCTTCATTGCCCAAAAATAACTTCGATAAGAACCTACTTATATGAGAAAATTCTCTGTAACGAGCAAATTTCTTCACATATAAGACTTTACTTGTCATATCAACTGGATCAATTTTTTCCTAATTAACTTTACATAATACAATTCAACACATTACAAGAATAAAACATTACTCCTTTACACCTGGTTCTGTCATGATAATCAAAATTATTGATGCTAATACCTTCATATCTAATAAAATTCAGTTATTCATATAATAAAACTAGAATCCATATGAGCTTCCTTTATACCCTCAATTAAACAATACAATCTGATGTAGCAGTAAAGAGAACAAAACAAATAATTTTAATTTAGACCACCAAATCACAATCTCCATGCGTAGTAGAAACATATAAAGTAGTGGAATGTCTAAACTTTATATTCAGTGGCAAAGAATTGCACCAACATAACCAAATAACATCAACTATGATCAAATATGATTTCCAAACAATAAGCTAACATTTGAAATATCTTTCAAGTATCACAAAATTAGCATTAACACCTATAAGATGTCTAGCTTTGGTTCTTAATTCAAAATTGATTCAGAAACACTCTTATGATGTGCATAATTTAACCTTAATCATACGATATCATAAACAATACTACCAATAGATGCGGTACCAACAGCTAAAGACATAACATTTGGTTTCGAATAAAAATATTGAAAGTTCAAACTTTTGATCAAATAATCATATTGATTATCAGAAAGCATAAATTCTCATTTCCTTATTCTGATTATTGAACTTTTCAGGATTCTACATGCTTCCGTTGAAATTTTCATTTCGAAAATTCACTACTTAAATCAAATTTGACATATTTAATGCTCCAAAAATTCTAGTCATCACTAACAGAATACTATCAACAAATAAAAGCAAAAATATATTAGGCATAGGTAACATATAATACAGGCATCCACCAAAAAAACATCCTTTGATACCTATGACAAACCAAAACATAGAATATAACATTTTAATTTCTAATAAACTGTCTAAAATTATAAGGTGACCATATATGTAAAACAAAAAATAGACAAATGCAATTTTAACATCCATATATACCAATTCTCAATTAAGAAAAATGGTTAAAACAGACATTATTCGGTAAAAGAAAATATATATGCCATGCAATAAAAGAAAAAATTGATTGGGATCAAATATATGCCCCCATGAGAGCTATAATTGGAATCCATTTGGATGGACATATATTAAACAAATTCAATGGATTCTAATCTTCTTAGACACTAATACACATAAACCTTACACCCAAAGACTCAAATATGTCCTATATTGGTAATTAATTATATATATATATATATATATATAACCATACTTCTATTGATACCGTTTCAGAGTAAGACATTAAAAGAACATTTCATTGCAAAATTTCAGTCAAATTTTAGCTTTCAAAAACTTTAATTTTCGTTTTCAAAAACTTTAATTTTCTTCTCAATATTACTTCCAACTTAATTTTCTAAAAACTAGAGATTTTCAAACAATTAAAATATAAAACAGAAAATTTAACTAAATTGAGAGAAAACATTTATTAAGGACCACAAAGTATGGGTTATTTCCAAAAGAGTTATTTCCAAAAAACCCCCACTTTTTCAAACGTTTCACTTTAAACTCCCGGTTTCGAAAAGTTTGGAAAACACCCCCAAAATCCAAACCACTAGTGGTTTTGGTATTTTTTTTTGAGTGGTTTTGGTGTTGTATGAGTATTTTTGATTTTAGGAATTTCCGAATCTCCAAATTAAAGCATATAGAATTTCAAACCACTCATAAAATACCAAAACCACTAGTGGTTTTGATTTTGGGGGTGGTTTTCCAAAATTTTCAAAACCGGGGGTTCAAAGTGAAACGTTTGAAAAAGTGGGGTTTTTTTTGGAAATAACCCTTTCCAAAAACACCCCATTTTTTCAAACGTTTCACTTTGAACACCCGGTTTTGAAAAGTTTTGGAAAATCACCCCCAAAATCAAAACCACTAGTGGTTTTGGTATTTTTGTGAGTGGTTTTGGTGTTGTACGAGTGATTTTGAAATTCTATATGTTTTAATTTAGAGATTCGTAAATTCCCTAATCAAAATTACTCATACAACACCAAAACCGCTCACAAAAATATCAAAACCACTAGTGGTTTTAATTTTGGGGGTGATTTTCCAGAACTTTTCAAAACCAGGTGCATAAAGTGAAACGTTTGAAAAAATGGAATGCTTTTGGAAATAACCCACAAAGTATATACACTAAAAATTTGTTAGTTCTAGAGAGATCCGTAAATCATAGAGAACTTTTCTAAAAACTTTAGCTATTTTATTTAAACTCTGAAAAGGTGATCAAATATTACTTATTAAGTACACATAACTCAAAACAAGGAGTATCATAATATAAAGCTTTCCAACCTTATTTAGTTAAGGTTAGACAGATCGAACACTTCCTACGTAAGGTCATATGGTGAGTGTAGCCTAGATTTATAACTCACCCATCACAAAGATATTTATAAACCAACATAACATCAGATAAGTCAATAGTAACGTGCAAAAATACAGTAGAAAAGAACTAGTAACAGCCACACAATTAAAACACACAAATTCAAAATATTCTAAAAAGTTTGCCAGACAATTACCAAAAAATTGTATGTAGAAAGAATAGAATAATAGTCTTTATTTACAACACCTTTTATCCTATAGTGAACCAAAACAAATTAAATCTTTTGTTTTCCAAAGCACCAAGAATTCTATCAAATATTTCAATATTGACATAATTAGTTCAGTAGTCATTTTAATCCAAAGTAAACTCAAAGCAAAAAATTTAAAAACAACATTTTTAAACTGAATTGTATGATTAACAAACTAATTTAAAAATAATCACAAAGCAAGTAACACTTAATAGTTAACAGTTTACAAAAATTTAATAATTGAGAGTGTTTTAACTAAAACAAAACTATTTTGATCTACAAGTTAAATCTAGACTTAATCACAAAGATTGAAAAACTAGTAATATTATTTGTTAAAATCGGTAATCAAGTTAAAACAAAAACCAGATTTTCTAAATGATAAAACTAAGAAACACAATTGCTTTACAATATAGAATTCCCAGAATTTCAATGACAATATTTAAAAAAATTCAAGCAAAGACTGATTTTAACAATTACAACTTAACTTCCAAATTAACACTAACTTAGTTTTGAACAAGAACTAATCTTGCAAGGGTTATTTCCAAAAAAAACCTCACCTTTCAAAGTTTTATTTTAAGCCACCGGTTTTGGAAACTTTTGCAAAACCACCCCAAATCCAAAACAACTAGTAGTTTTGCTGTTAAATGGGTGGTTTTGGGATTTTGATAGGTAGTTTTGAAATATTATGATGTTTTGATAATTTAAGATAAATATTTAAAATTATTAAATAAAAATTTAAAAATGATTAAAACATCATAATTATGCAAAACCACCCATCTAATAGCAAAACCACTAGTTGTTTTGGATTTAGGGGTGGTTTTGTAAAAGTTTCCAAAACCGGTGGCTCAAAGTAAAACGTTAGAAAAAGTGAGGTTTTTTTTTTGGAAATAACCCAATCTTGCAATCTAAAATAGTTTTGTAAACTAATAATTTTACTAGTTTAAAAAAAAAAAAACTTGTTCAAAATAAATTGAAACGAATTTAAAAACTGACAAATAAGCCTTTTAAAGCAAAGGTGTTGTATTTTTGTATCATTTTTGCTTAGGATCTCTGGACTGTTTTTGTTGGTTTTAGGCTTGTGGGCTTCTGGAGTTTTAATTAAGGCCCACCCACATGACCTGGCCCAGTCCATTTTCTCTTTTTAGTATATCTGCTCTCAGATTGGTTACTGTAGCAGATTATTCTTTTCTTCTTCTCCTGTCTGCCTCCTTGCTCTGGCGATTTAGGGTTTCTGGTTTCCCTGTCTTGGATCGTTTACTTTGGCTTGTAACTTTACCATCATAGTGCAACCGGCCGCTGAGCCACCACCCCGTGGATGTACACCTTGGTAGCACAATTGTGTTGCCGGTGGAACCACGTAAACCTTTGTGTCGATTGATCTAGATTCTGTTTTCGTTATTGTTTTGAGTGATTAATTGTTGTTCAAACACAACAATTGGTATCAGAGCTTAATCGCTCAATTTCAAAAACCCTAATCTTTACTATTCCAATTCTTGTTCTTTTCTCAGTTTGTTGATTTGGTCACTTGTTGCTGTTGCAGGTGGAAGGCGCAACCCTTGTACACGGCGATGATCAACTAGAATCGACACTTCTGAAGACGAAAAATAGATCTTGACAAGATCTGTTGAAACCCTACATTCTGAATCTTTTTCTGTTATTTTTATCTCGTGTTATTTGTTTTTTGTTTGGTGTTAAAGTTTGACTTTGTGTCTCTTACAGGTGAAAACGATCTGGGGAAGAAGAATAAAGGAAATTAAAATCTTCAAGAATTGGAAACAGGTACAGAAATGGCTAAAATTGGAATACTAGAAGATATTGCGGCTTTTAGTATCGGCTTGGTACATTTCTGAAACCCTTAGGAAATTGTTTAGGGCTCCTGTTTACTGTTTTTACCTTAGCTGCCTGAGTGGGGTTTGGTTTACGCCCTCAGGGTATGTTTGGTTGAAACTCTCTGAGATTCCTGATTGATTGGTCTTGTTGGTTGATATGAGCTGTTCTCTATAAATTCAATTTTGATTGTATTTTATTGATAACTCATTCTTTGTGATTGGATTGATACTAATTCCTTGGAATCTCTCTTGTGTATTAATCTGCAGACTATTGTATGTTTGTTAGCTGATTGAATTTGATTTTTATTAGCTACAGTTGTTGTTGTTTTGTGATACATTGGTTGTATTACTATCTTTAAATCTCTATGTGAGTTTGTTTGTTGATTCTTGTTTGTCTCTTGGCATATTGCATTTTTGGCATTTAGGGTTAATATGGCTAAAACTCCTGGTTCAAGTCACATTAACATAGAAATTTTTGATGGAACTCAAGATTTTGTACTTTGGCAAAAGAAAATGTTATCCATTTTAGTCTATCATGGGGTTGAAGGGGCTGTTGATAAAGAGTACCCTGAGGATGTCTCTGATGCTGAAAAGAAACGTTTAGATAAAAGGGCATATCACATGATATTATTGCATTTGTCGATGATGTTATGACTAATCTTGCTAGTGCTAAACTGCATCTGAATTGTGGACTGCTTTGGAAACAAATTATTTGGAAAAGATGTTCAAAATAGACTGTTGAGTCTACACAGGTATTTGGTTTTAAATTTGATCCTAAAAGGAAAGTTGGAAAATTTGGCTATTTTCAAAAGACTTGTGCAAGATTTTAATAGTAGAACTAAAGAGGATAGTAGATTGTCTGAAGAATATCTTGCTATGATTCTTTTACATGCATTGCCTGAATCTCATTCTGTAGTAAAAGAATTTATTTCCTTCAATAATACTGCATTGACCAAAAATTGATTATTGATGCATTGATTTTTAGAACTGCTAGTGAAGAAAAAGTGAAATCTGAACCTGAGGGGTTGATGGCTCAAAGTCAGAAACCTTTTAGGAATAAAAAGAAAAGGTTTAATTCTGCTAATCAACATGGTAACAACTCTGGTAACTCTAAAAATAAAGGAAAGACTAAATCAGATAAGGAAAGGAGTTGCTTTTACTGTGGGAAACAAAATCATCTTGTGAATGATTGTTTTCAGAAGAAGAAGGATGAGGCTAAGGGTATCTCAAAGCCTGTCTCTTCTAATTCTGTTATTGTTTTGTGATGATCATGTGCAATTCTGTGAAGGCTTGACTATTATTGCTAAACTGTCTGATGCTTTGTCTGTTAATCAATGTTCTGCTTTGGATTGGGTCATTGATTCTGGTTGCACACATCATATGACACCCAACAAGGACTGGTTTGGTGATCTCAAACTTGGAAATGAGGGACTGGTCCTAATGGGGTCTGATCATAAATGTATGATTAAAGGAATTGGCTCAGTAAGAATTAAACATTTTGATGGTATTATTCGGATTTTGCATGATGTGAAGTATGTGTCTGATCTTAGAAGGAGTCTCATTTCTGTTAGTGCTTTGGACTGTCTTGGTTTTGAATGTATGTTTAAAAACCAAACTGTGTGTGTTTTGAACTCTAACACTAAAGAAATGATTATGAAAGGGAAGAAATGTGATAATTTGTACAAATTGGTTGGTGAAACTGTTGAGGTATTGTCTGTTGATAAACCTGCTATATCTGATTTGCAAAAATGGCATAATAGACTTGGTCACTTGGGTGAAAATGCATTAAAGGAATTAAAGAAAAAGGGGTTGATTGACTGTGATGATAACTGTAAATTAGATTTCTGTGAATACTGTGTTCTTGGTAAACAAACTCGATTGCCTTTTATCAAATCTGATTTTAAGGCTGCTTCTGTTCTTGACTATGTACATGCTGATCTGTGGGGTCCTTCCCGGACCAAAACCTTTAGCAAAAATATCTATTTTTTGTCTATCATTGATGACTACTCTAAATATGCTTGGATGTATTTGTTAAAGGGTAAAGATGAGGCGTTTGTTAACTTTAAAACCTGGAAAAAGCATGCTGAAACTGAATCTAATTGTAAGGTTAAATCCTTAAGAACAGACAATGGTTTAGAATTCTGTAATGACTTGTTTGATGCTTTCTGTGCTGAGAATGGTATTAAAAGGTATAGGACAGTTAGGCATACTCCCCAGCAGAATTAAGTAGCTGAGCGCTTGAATAGAACCCTACTTGAAAAAGTTAGGAGTATGCTATTTAAGGCCAAGTTGCCCAAAATCTTCTGGGGGGAAGCCTTGAACACTGCTCTTTATGTCAGGAACAGATCCCCCTCTTCTGTGATTGATTGGAAAACTCCTTTTGAAATGTATTTTAATAAGTTGCCTGTGTTGAAGTATATCAGGACTTTCGGGTGCAGAGCTTATGCTCATCAATCTGTGGGTAAGTTGGAACCTAGATCCATAAAATGTTTGTTTATGGGCTTCTCTACTGGTATTAAAGGTATTAGACTGGTTTACAAAGATGGTTCTTCTTACAAATTCATTATTAGCAGAGGTGTGATTTTTAATGAACTTGAATTTCCTGGTTGTGTCTCTGAGAATTCTGGATCTGATGATTCTGTGCCTGGTTTCACCTTGTCTGACTATAACATCGATTCTGAGATTGGTAACGTGAATGGCAATACTATCACAACTAAACCTGATATTGTTATCACTGATTCTGTTTCTTCTGATATTACTCCTGTACCTGCTTTGCCTGAACTTGATTCTAATTCATCTTTGGATAATCCACCTGATATTGATAGTTCTGATGTGAATGTTGAAACTGATGAATTTAATGCTGATGATCCTGAATATGATCAGTTTTTAAACCTTGGCAATATGGACATTCATGATCATTCTATTGCTAGAAATAGGCCTAGGAGGGTCATCAGGACTCCAGCTAGATTCTTGGATGCTAATATGGTTATATATGCATTAACTGCTGCTGTCTCTGATGAATTTGTGCCCATTTCTTTTTCTGATGCTGTTAATTGTAATCATGCTGATAAGTGGTGGTTTGTAATGAACGAAGAGTATAATTCTCTTATGAAAAACCAGACTTGGGAGCTGGTTGAAAAACCAGTTGGTAAGAAACTTGTTGCTTGTAGGTGGATATTTAGGATTAAGGAAAATCTCCCTGTTTCTGATCTCAACAGGTATAAGGCCAGGCTAGTTGCCAAAGGCTTCACTTAGAAACCTGGTATTGATTTTACTGAAATTTTTTCCCCTGTGATTAGATATATTACTATTAGAATAATGCTTGCATTGATTGCTTTCTTTGATTGGGAATTGGAACAAATGGATGTTAAGACTGCTTTCTTACATGGCTTTATTGATAAAGAAATTTTTATGTCTCAACTCGAAGGGTTTTGTAAAAAAGGTGATGAGGATAAAGCTTGTTTGCTAAAACGTTCTTTGTATGAGCTGAAACAATCACCCAGACAATGGAATGACAGGTTTCATAAGTTTATAATCTCCATTGGTTTCAAAAGAAGTTTATTTGATGCTTGCTTATACTATAAATTTGATGGTGATTCTCCTGTATTTCTTCTTCTGTTTGTTGATGATATACTATTGATTGGTCCTATTTTTGATAAGCTGAATTCTGTGAAACAATGTTTAAATGATGAATTCGAAATGAAAGATCTTGGCAGAGCCTCAAAAATCCTTGGGATGAATATTGTTCGAAACAGGAATGCACACCTGCTGTTTCTTTATCAGAAAAAATATTTTGAAAAGATTCTTAGGAATTTTAACATGTTTGATGCTAAGCCTACTAGTCTGCCCTTAGCTGCTGGTCACGGTTTGGATACAAAAAATTCTGATTCTGGTGATATTATTGATGATATTCCTTATGCTGAAGCTGTTGGGTGTGTTATGTATGCCATGGTCTGTACTAGACCTGATCTTGCCTATTCTCTGAGCGTTCTTAGTCGCTTTATGATGAAACCAAAAGCAATTCATTGGAAAGCAATGAAAGGGCTTTTGAGATACATCAAGGGACTATGGATGTCGGATTGGTTTATGGTAAATTTACTGATTCTGTTACTATAACTGGTTATTGTGACTCTGATTTTGCTAAAGAGGTTGATTTCAGGAAGTCTACTTCAGCTTATTACTTTACCATCTGTGGAAATTGTATATCTTGGAGGGCTAGACTCCAATTTGGGGTTGCACTGTCCACAACCGAGGCAGAATACATTGCCTTAACAGAGGGGATAAGGGAGGCCATTTGGATTCAAGGTCTGCTTAGAGAACTAAAGCTCCTGAAAGGAACCGCATCTGTCTTGACAGACAGTCAGGGTGCTTTTCAGCTGAGCCGAAATCCTATGTACCATGATCGAACTAAACATATTGACATTCAGTACAATTTTATTCGATTGCATGTTTTAAATGGAACTGTCAATATGGGGAAGATATCTACTGATTTAAATCCTGCTGATATGGGTACTAAAGTTTTGTCTGTGAAGAAATTTCTGTTTTGCAGGGATTTGCTTCACATTGGACTGGTGTTAGCTGAAGCTTTGGAAGGCTGGGTACCTTGGCAGTGATGCTATTGAAGGCCTTGGAAGGCACTATGGATGTGTGGTGTTTTTGTGATAGCCATTATGTTGTAAATCTGTTACTCTGTTGAAAATGATCCAAAAGGGGAAGTTTGTTGTATTTTTGTATCATTTTTGCTTAGGATCTCTGGACTGTTTTTGTTGGTTTTAGGCTTGTGGGCTTCTGGGGTTTTAATTAAGGCCCACCCACATGACCTGGCCCAGTCCATTTTCTCTTTTTAGTATATCTGCTCTCAGATTGGTTACTGTAGCAGATTATTCTTTTCTTCTTCTCCTGTCTGCCTCCTTGCTCTGGCGATTTAGGGTTTCTGGTTTCCCTGTCTTGGATCGTTTACTTTGGCTTGTAACTTTACCATCATAGTGCAACCGGCCGCTGAGCCACCACCCCGTGGATGTACACCTTGGTAGCACAATTGTGTTGCCGGTGGAACCACGTAAACATTTGTGTCGATTGATCTAGATTCTGTTTTCGTTATTGTTTTGAGTGATTAATTGTTGTTCAAACACAACAAAAGGTACGTTAGTAGTCTTAACAATAATTTATCAAATAGATGTAGGTTTCAAAATTTATAAGGGTTATTTCTAAAAATAACCCATTTTTTCAAACGTTTCACTTTGAGCACCCAGTTTTAAAAACTTTTGAAAAACCACCCCAAAATCAAAACCACTAGTAGTTTTGGTATTTTTGTGAGCGGTTTTGGTGTTGTATGAGTAATTTTGATTTTAGAAAATTCCCGAATCTCCAAATTAAAACATATAAAATTTCAAAATCACTCATACAACACCAAAACCGCTCGCAAAAATACCAAAACCACGAGTGGTTTTGATTTTGGGGGTGGTTTTCCAAAAGTTTTAAAACCGGGTGCTCAAAGTGAAACGTTTGAAAAAATGGGGTGTTTTTGGAAATAACCCAAATTTATAAACAAGCAACTATTTTTGCATTGCAAATAACCAATAAAAACATTGTCCTTATTCAATTAGTCAACTCCTTGATTTATTTATTTCTATCCTTTTAAAAAAAAAGTAACATACTAACTGTTGGGAGTAAAAATTTTAAAAGGAGTAAATGTATAAAACTAAGAAATCAATGACGGTGTTTAAAAATACCATAATAGATTTCAAAACTTTATAAAAACTTATTTAAAACAAAATTTTAATTAGACAACCTTTGGTTTACAATTGGAATAATGTGTAAACTAATTTACTTCATCAAAAGCAAGCAAATTAGACAAGCAATCAATAAAAAAACAGAGAGATCGCATTTAATCAAAGAATAAGAACCAACAATGAAGTAACATAAGGAACTTCTGACAACAAACACAAAGTTATATATATCCTAGAAGTTAACCATGCTCTTTGGTAGTCACAAAGACTCAAACAATTATTAACAGTAACAACAAGTAAATTAGGATACACTAAACACTTCAATCACACAAATAAAAGTTTAAGAATCTAAAATACAATCATGTATCCAACAATCACTTAGTTTCACACGATATTAAAAAAAAAAAAAAAAACCCTGTTAATAATATAGGTACACGAAATCAAGAGCATGACACACTCCCTACTTACACAATTTTACACATAATTCACTAATTATGTCTATGTACCAATGCACCACACATATTTACACAGAATTTACCATTAATGTCAATACACAACACACACATGTATCACATAAATTCATGAACAATGTTAACACCCCCTTACATCACAAAGATTTACACAACATTCACCAATAACGTTAATGAATTCGTGCATCATAACGATTCACACAAGTATTATCAATATTTTTTGGTGCAATTTAATCCACAACAATCAAAGCTCAGCCTTATTCAAGAACAACCAGAAAGAAATAACTGAACAAGATCGGAAAGAAATAATTGAGCAATGCTAGAGAATAAAATTGAATATAATCATAAAGAATCATTAAACATAATCAGTAATAATGGATCAAAACAGACTCTGAAATAGAATCACAAATTTGAAAATAGGAATCAATAGCAGATACAAAAAAAAATATCAATACAGATATGATTTAAAGCAATTAACCACAGAAATCAATAGAAAATACATAAATAAACTAAGAGACACAGAAAACAAGGTAGACATTAACAAGGCTTAACCTTATATCACACAACCAAATAAAAAATCAAAGAATCAACAATTATCAGTAATATCTACAAACTACTTATCATAAAAAATTCAAGAAATTAAAAAAGGGTAGGGTTAGAGATGCTCAGTTCATCTAAAAACATCAAGCAGTAAACCCTGGAACCTTTTGTAGGGTCTGGTTCCTCCAACAAACCAGGAACCTTTCATAAGTTTGCCCATCAGCCTTCTTCTCTACTGTGTATGTGTATCCTTGTATTTTTCTCTGCATTTTTTCAATTGCTTCTCCCAATTGAGTTCTTCTCCTCGAGTTAGTCAAAGCCTGTAAAGACCACAAAATCAGCACCACCGAAAATACAAATAAACTAAAAACTTACTCAAGGTTTGGGGTTTCAGAAAGATCTTGTTAGATCTGGTTTTAGGATTTGAAAAGGATTTTGTCAGATCTAGTTTGTTGTGTCGAAAGGTCACTTTAACCTAGGTTTTCGTCATCGTTAGAGGGGTTGCGTCGGCCACTTGAAAATAACAAGAAAAACTAAGTCAGTAAGTGAAAACAAGCAAAGTACACAGAGAAATCAACAAACCAGATATTAGGGTTTCGAAAGTCGAGCAATGAAGCTCTGATACCACTTGTTATAAATAATCTATAACAAAAATTGCTCAGACTATCAAACTTTACACTAGATTATCAATCAACAAGCGTCAAACAAACCACAACACTAGATTTACGTGGTTCCACCCGGTTGCTCAATAAAACCTTCTAAAAGGTGTACGTCCACGGATGGTGGGCTCGGAGACCCGATTGTACTAAAAAGGAGTATATAAGATTAGACACAAAGCCAAGACCACAAAGTCAATCACTGTCTGTCGAAACCCTAACAGAAGAGAGAAATCAGGAAAAAAAAACTACAGTAACTGCACCTCTTACAGATTAGAGAGAAAAAACATATTAATAGTTAAGGTTATAACTGGACCAAATCGAGTAGATGATATGGAATATACTAAATAGCCCCCCAACCCATCTCCTGAACTAACAAGAGCAGCCCAAAAAAAACCAACACATACAATATGAATAAAAAATATAACAATATGGTCATTCTCATTGGATCTCATTCTCTGTTTTTCACTCTATCTATAACTCTTATTTCTGCTTCAATCACTACATAAAATCAGCTAATTGTAAAAGAAATTACCTATAAAAAAATTATGTTCGATTGAAAAGAAAGAAGAAAAAAAACACTAATTCCAAGATAGTACTGTATCATATTAACATAGTTTATAAATAAATAAATAAAACTAAAAAATGATTTAATAGGAGAGAGCGATCCTAAATCGAATATATACATTCGTCACTAATTTACAATCGTTAGAAGTGTTATACTACAAATTCTCCTTTAAAAAAAATAAATATTTTTGCAGTGGCTAGAAATGACAATTTGAATTCACCCTGCGGGTTTCCGACCCGCTCCAACCCGGTCGAGGCGGGTTTAAATCTGTCCCGTATAGGAGTGAATTCAATCTAATTGAAAAACTGGTTTTGGGGCGGGGTGGGTTCGGGTTCTATCTTCGTCCCACCCCGCACCGGTAGATATATATTTATTTAATTTTATAATATCATATTACAATATAAATATATTTTATAAATATAATATTATATTATTAATATTATTTCGATATTTAATGTGTTTTTATTTTCTAATTATATAAAATTAATGTTATTTATAAATTTGTTAATGTTGTATATTGATATAGTATTTTATTATTTATTATTTATATAATTTTGATAATAAAGCGGGTTGGGATGGGCAGGACGGGTCAAACCCACCCCATGTGGATTGGATTTTTTTAACATGAAAAAAACCCAACACAAAAAAAGATTAATTATAAAACTACCGGAGCGGGTTCCGGTTGACTAAGAATCCACTCCAATCCGCTCATTTATACCTACTAGTGGCTTGCTTCACACGTAGCAGCATAGTTCATTTTTCTAATTTTGGGCTGTTAACTTTTTTTTTTTCCGGTATATTTGGGCCCTTAAATGTACTGGCCTTTTGTGATTAATGGATTCAATTTTCGATTTACAAATCCATTTGCATGGCCACTGGTTTTCATAGTTTGCCCCTTTTTTATTTTGAACTTGTGGAGAAATATTCACTATCCATCTCAAAGATGAACAGTGAGAAAGCAACACGTGTCTCTATGTGGACTGCACCACGTATTTTGATTAGGAGAAAAAATAAACTACTGCTATCAAAATGAGAAATAAAAAACATCATATCGTTCAAGATGGTTGTCACAGCTCTCTGATAGGTAGCACCAGCATTCTCGGAACCGAAAGGCCCCCTGTCAAAATTAATCCTCTATACTGGTTCTTGATATTAGTTTTATGGACAGTTTAGACACTTGTTGGTTGTGTTTATGCTTTTAGCTTCTGTAAAAATAAAAAAATAAAAATTATTATTTATATTTATAAGAGTTTTTAAAAAGTTATCGGCTATTCTGTAAGTTACTTAAATAATTATTTTTAAAAATTAAGTCAAAAATTAATTTATATATGTATATAAAATATTTGTTAAAATATATTAACAAATGTTATTATTTAGTTTATATTTATTAAAATTTTAATAAAAATAATTTTAAATTGTAATGTCCCTTAGCTGGAACCACACCGAAAGCGGGGAGCCACGAACACAATTACACTACTCAATAAGTACATACAAGTAATTAAAATCAAATAAAAATTTCTATAATTAATCGGCTCAAAATAGATATATATGTTCATTTTTAAAACCTTATCATTTAATACATAATGTAATATCAACCACATTCTTAAAAATAGAACTTGTACAATTCAGATTTTCAAATAAGAGTAGTTAAAAATCACAATGTATATGTTTGGGGCTGCTTGTGATTATCAAATAATCACTTATTGGGTGGTGAAGTGTCAAATATAGTTTTCATCCATCCCAAATTTACATTCATACATTATTGTTATATGTGTAAATTTAGGATGAAAGAGGGGTATGTTTGGAATTTCAGCACCCCATAAGTGATTATTTTACAATCACAAGCAACTCCAAACATATACAATATAGTCTAGTTAATAAAAGAATTATATACTTACATATAAAATTTACTATTAAAAATTGTTTATACATACAGAAACCAATGAACATTTACATACTTTGAAATCTACACCTTTATATAATAGAAAGCTGGATTTTACCTAAATATTTACAAATGAAAGCTTGCAATTTAAATGCTTCATGATGGCTATACCGAAGCCTGACTAGAGTCTACTTGATCACCTGCCACATTTGTTTTAAAGAAAGAAGGAAACCAAAAATAGGAAAAGAACCACATGTAAGCTACAAAGCTCAGTTGGTGAATCAAATCCCAAAACAATCACACACAGTATGATCCTGAAAATAACTGCAATAGTGAAAGCACGCAATACATCCTATTATACCCAACTAATGCAAATCAATACTACGATCAAATAATAATCAATCACCGCCAAGCAAACTGTTAGAATTGCCTTGAATCACAAGGATTTCCTTTTAAAAAGGTTTTCCTATTTTGAGTTTGGATCTATTTCCTAATTGTTTGATTCCTTGTTTTGGAAAGATTTGGTTTTCCTAATTTGATTGATTGTATTTCTTACTTGGAATGAAAACAAATTAGGAAAGTATGTTTGGTGATTACTATAAATAGAGCTGTCTCGTAAAGAATAAAGTATCACATCCCTTTGGGGGCGGTGACCATCGTATTGGAATCTCGTCCCTTTGGGGTGGTGATCATTGGATTTGGGTCATACCCGTGGGGTTAATGATCATTGGGGTTGGGGTCTCGCCATTAAGAAGATTTCGAGTTGAGGTTGGGGTCTCGCCATTAAGGAGATTTCGAGTTGAGGTTGGGGCCTCGCCATTAAGGAGATTTTAAATTGAGTTTGTCTCGCCATTAAGAAGATTTTGAATTGAGGTTGTCTCGCCATTAATGAGATTTCGTATTCGGGTTGTCTCGCCATTAAGGAGATTTTGTTTGGGGGTTGTCTATTTATTTACTTTTCGTATTTTAATTTAATTAATCGGCTAGCATAAAATTCATTACAAATATATATACATCATCACAAAATATTAAACAACTGCTACAAATAATAATCACGTGTCTTCGACTCCATTTATTATGAATTTAACACTGTACAATTACTTAATAGAATCAGCCTATTTTGACAGGTTTTTCTGCAGCTGAAACATGTCAATAAGAAATATCTTAGATAAAAACAATTGATCCCTAAGTCATAACTCGATACGAATTTTTTTTTCACCAATACAAGATATCAATTTATAATTATAAGCAGCAACATCTGACCAAAACTTAACCATAGTATATTTAAAATTTTCACTACATATAAAACCAGTTTTTAAGCATAGAGAGAAATTAGTCTAATTATTACTTTCAATACATGTTTATCAGCTCTTAAAATATATGTTAATAATATTTCATATTCACCAATTAATCTTTCATTTATATGAGGTGTTATACAATATTAACAAGTCAGAAACAGTTGCAAATAATTTTGTTCATCAAGACTTAAGCATTGCACAAAAGGACACAGACTTAGTGAATAACCAGTTCAATATACCACAATATCAACTCACCATGACTAGCACACTTTCCTAATATAATAATGAGCTAAAGTTCTATCATACTTGGTTTAAAACTAATGACAATAACAATCACGTTATACACCTCACAATTGATTAAAGATAAAGGTAGGACACACGACTTGAAACCACATACATAAATGACTATCTAAAAGATAATAAGACCATATCCATATGATCTTAATAACAATGACAACACTAGAATCAAGTCGTTGTGGCCTCTACATTACCACTACAGTCCTATTTTTCGAGCACAACATCTGAGGTCACCATATGGAATACTTAATCAATACAATGACCCCAAAACAATAAACAGATACTAAGTCCACAACAAGGAACACAACCAAGCTATTGTTTGACTCCAAAATCAAATTAAAATAAGTCCATGCTAGTAACCGTTAATGACCAATGCTAGCTCTCTAGATGAAGGCAACCAAGTACCACGAGCAATCAATCAAACATACAACAACCATACACAAATGTCTTCTAATCCGACAAATATTTCAATGTTCGCAACGCAATCAATCATATCACCAATGCATCTTTATACAACAATCACATCAATTAACACCCGAACCAAGCTGCACGGTGCAATGAAATAGCATAAAAAAGGCATACTTTGGCAAATGCAAGGACACCCACTATATGAATCAATATTAACTTGATTTAATTAATTTTGCCCAACTAGTTTAAGATTCAAAGTGAAACAGGACAAATAATAGATCGAAGTCCCAAACACAAATAATGGACTGAAGTCTCGAATACAAATAATGAACCGAAGTTCCAAATAGATAGACATCACGTCTTTGGCTTACTTGCCATGGTACTTTCAAAAATAATCGAATTACTTCTACTTTCCCTAAGACGCCTTTTTATCACTAGTGAGCTTAAACTAAAAGGGTGATTATAATATGGTTTCTCTTTTGCATTTAATCAGATTTTAGAATTAAAGTCTCTGCATGCAAATTTCACATTTACAATATAAACAACAAATCACTACATCATTGTTCATTAAACCAACTAGTTACTTTTCATTCATCAATTATGCAAGAATATGACCACACTACACTATATTGCTATACAGAACTAACTATTAATACTTATATGCACAATGAGCGACCAACACACTTCAATCATCAAATCAAACACTCTACTTCCTAAGATACATAAATTAAGTCTCACACAAAAACAATACACAGTATATATAAGGCCAAAGCATAGTTCACCAACCTGAAGCGCTAATCAGAAATATATCACGATATGCTATTAAGTTGTCGTCCCGTAGCTAGATTGCCTAAAGATCAGTAAATACTCAAATTCAATTCCCAAAACCTTTTAGAAATCACACTTTTGAACATGCTTTTATAATCTTGAACATGCTTTTATAATCATACATAATCATTCTCATACATCAATACAATTTTGAACATGCTTTTATACAGACATTTGATAAATAAATAAACACTAAATTGATTGTTCAAGTAAATGAACGATATCAAGTATTGTTCAGCTAGTCGGAAGAATATCACGTCTTGGATATTAATCTCTGATCACAGAATTAAATATTTTCTAGTAAACTCCTTGTCTTCTCGTGTATGAACGATGAGCGAGAGAATTTATTTTTTTTTTTTTGTGAATTTTTGTAATCTGAAATTATGTTATCCAAAAAACTAAGAGTGTTCTGATGGAGGGAGTTTTTTCAACCCCACTAGGTAACTACTCCAAACTTCCATCTTGAAGAGTTTCTTAGGCGAATTTCTTATCCAACCTTAAAAGCCCTTATCCAACATTCTCCTACTCATACAAGAGGTAATCAGCTCATAACTAATAATAAAGAAGCACTGTGAATACTATAAGCATTTTATCAACTGACTTTTATACTTGCAACTAATTAGTGTGACCAAAATGAACCAGTTTCTTCAATGTTAAAATAATATTCTTGAAACTTATTTTTCATATCCTAGAATAGTGACATGAATTCACTTCAGATACGTACGGTCCCATCAAACTAGTGTTCTGATCTTAAGATTGCTCTATGATCACCATTGTGTCCCAGGGAACCACAGTTTGCTAGTGTGTGATAAGTGTGAAGACAGTCAGTGTCTTCCAATCTACTATAATTCCAAAAGTTGATGAAAGTAAACGACACCACAGACATGCCCTATAGACTGAATTATCATGATCATAGAAAGACATGTTAATGATACAATCATTACCCCAACACTCCAGACAAAAGAATGACCATACTAAGGACTATAATTTGGACGGAACCTGCACGATAAAAAGTTGGGGAAAACTCAATACTTATCTTCCAGCAGGTCATCTAAAAGCGTGCATGGTATAAAACATACGCGACAATGAACTTTGCCATATTTAAAGGCGCCTATGTCAATATATTGTATATGTTCATTGTACGGATTATGACACTAAATTATTTCACAACTTGATAGCTCCACTATCCAAGTTGAGCGACTAAAAGTTTAGTCCGACTAGTCAAGTCTCATGATTGTGGGAGTTCATGAGTGATTCTTTATTATCATTAAAAGAATCTCATATTGACCACATGTCAAGGTGACTATCTGTACACTTTTCTTGAGTTTTAGAATGTCACTTTCACAGAATAAAAGTGTACAACTCTCATCCTGCATTAACTTCGGATAACCAATGCGATTGTACGTACAAGTGCACCAATCTCCAATACCTGACGACATACTCTCGGATGAAAAAGGAAACATACACTATACATGTTGTACAATCAAGAGCACAAGAAATATGAATCATATTTAAACATAGACTAACAAAACAAATCAAAGAGGTTTACAACCTACATAGACCTAATGATCTAGTGTGCTTCGTAAAAACACATCTAGTTCCAACTTTAGTAAGTAGGTCTACTATCATATCATGCATTGATATGTATCTAATGGTTACATTCTTCTTTGGAACTATATTCCTGACAAAATTGTATTTAGTCTCTATATGTCTTGACTTACTATGATGTTTTGCATCTTTAGTATAGGCGATCGCCATCTGACTATCATAGTATACAGTAATCGGCTTAGGCTCACTCTCGTCTAAATTTAAATCTTCTAAAAACCTTTTGAGCCAAAAAGTTTCCTACACAACCATCGAGCAGGCCATAAATTCTACTTCCATGGTGGATAATGCTATGCTGGTTTGCTTCTTGCTACTTCAGGAAATCGCCAATTGACTTAAAATAAAAGCATAACCAAAAGTAGACTTTCTCTCATCTAAGTCGCCACCCCAATCTTCATCTGTATATCCTACCAAGTGACTATTACTACCTTGGTAATACAGATCATAATCAGCGATACCCTTTAGATTAGCTAGAATTCTTTTGAAGATTTGACTGGTATCTGATTACCAGTCCAACTGCATAACATATATTTGGCCTAATACACATCATTGCATAAATCAGGCTCCCAATGGCGTTTACATACGATACTCTTCGTATTTTCTCATGCTCTTGTAGAGTTTTTGGACACATTTCAAGACTTAAAGTCTGGCGTTTTGTGATGGGTGTATCCATAGGCTTGCAATCTACCATATGAAACTTTTCAAAGATCTTGCGTATGTAAGGCTCTTGTAATAAAGTCAAGAGTCTCTAGTTCCGAACCCTTGATATTTTGACTCCTAAAATATAGGCAGTCTCGCCCATATCCTTCATTTCAAAAGTAGTTAATAATAAGTCTTTTGCGGCAAGAAGGACTTTGTTATTACATGTCAGGAGTATGTCGTCAACATATAAAGACGGTAAGATAAAACCATCATTAGACTTCTTTAAATAAACACAATGGTCCTCTTCTATTATTTGAAATCCATATAACATAATCGAGTTATTAAATCGTAGGTACCATTGTCTAGAGGATT
Organism: Cardiospermum halicacabum; assembly: GCA_031304145.1. Lineage (NCBI taxonomy): Eukaryota > Viridiplantae > Streptophyta > Magnoliopsida > Sapindales > Sapindaceae > Cardiospermum > Cardiospermum halicacabum. Next base: position 2,940,589 of record CM062399.1, on the reverse strand, counting down.
GTTTGATTTCATAAATGGACCTCAAGAGTTTACAAACTTTTCTCTCTTTGCCTTTGGTAATATAACTTTCAGGCTGTTCCATATAAATCTCTTCCTCCAATCCTCTATTAAGGAAAGTGGTTTTAACATCCATCTAACATAATTTCAAGTCCATATGTGCGACTAAAGCTAATATGAGATGCATGGAAGCAAATCTCACCACAGCAGAGAACATTTCTCCATATTCTATACCCTCTTGTTGTGTATAACCTTTCACCACTAATCTTGCCTTATATCTCTCAATTGAACCATCTGCCTTTTGTTTAACATGATGGACCCATTTATTTCCAATTGCTTTTCTACGTGGCGGTAAATCAACCAAATCCTAGACCTGGTTACTTTCACTGACTCAATTTCCTCTTCATGGCCTTTATCCACAAATCTTTAGCCGGTGAGGCGAGAGCTTTTTTACATTATTTGGCTCATTACCATCATGTGAGGTCAATATGAATGCTTCTCCTTCAATTTCAAAACATCGTCCGGGAATACGAATTCTTCTTCCCCATCAAGTCGATGACCCTAGTATCGAAGTATCAGAAACCCTGATGCTTCCACTGCGATTAAGCTGTAGAGTGGGTTCAACAGGAACTTGTCCACTCTCACTAGAACAACATCCTCTTTAGTATGGTTTAATTTCTCTAATTCAATTTGCTTAAAGAAGGAAGACTCGCTTTCTACATCACCTCTCTATGAAAATTCATTCTTTAGGAACACGACATCTCGTGACTCAATCTCATAAATACTTCCATCTGAGTTCCCTCCTATCAGTACATGTCCTTTTAATTGCTCAAGGTATCATGTGAAAATACTTTTATTTCCCTTAGCACCCAACCTCTAAATGGACTGGATAGATCACGTACGTAACAAGCACACCTCTAGGGTTGCAAGTAAGATAATTATGTTTTCTACTTGTCCATAATTCATATGGAGTAGAAGTCATAGATTTGGATGGAACCTCATTTAATACATGCGTAGCTGTAAGAAGCGCATCTCCCCAATATGAAATTAGATTATTTGCTTGTGCCATCATTGATCGTACCAATTCTAACAATGTTCTATTCCTTTGTTAAGCAACTTCATTCTGTTGAGGAGCCTTTGGAATGGTTAACTATATTACAATATGGTTAACTATATTACAATACCTTTCTCTGGACACAGTGTTTTAAATTGGTCAGATAGATATTCTCGTCCTCGGTAAGTGCATAACACTTTAATGGTCCTATCTAATTGATTCTGCACTATAGCTAAAATTTTTCCAAAAATAGTCTAATGCTTCAGACTTGCAAGAGGTCAGATATACCAGAGCAAAATGAGTAAAAATAATCTATAAAAGTAATAAAATATAACGTACTGCTTCTAGCTTTAACATTCTTAGGTCTACATATATCAAAATAAAATTAATTCTAACTGAAAATTAGCCCTAGTAGCATTTCCATAAAGTTTTCTTGTGGCTTTTCTTGCTAGACAATGAATCAATGATTATAGGTCGACAACTTAATTTTATCATAAAAACCTAAAATTTCCTCTTTTGCCAACCTATTCATCCTATCTTGTCATATATGACCAAATCTAGTATGTTATGTTGATATATTAGTATCATAAGAGGTGATCAATGAAAAACTATCATTTGAAAACAAAGAAGGATTTTCATAATATTTAATCAGGTACTACAAACCCATCAAATACTCGTCCAAAACCAATACAAATAGTATTGTAGAACAATTTCAAACAAGCAACATCAAAAACTAACTCATACTCATACGAGAATAAAACAAGAAAAGAGACAAGGTTGCGCCTAATATCTGAAGCATATAAGACATCATGTAGAAGCAATGTATGGCCACTCTGCATCTTCAGTTTGCAAGTGTCAGTTCCTTTAGCTTCAACGCGCGAGTTATTTCCCACATATATTCATCGAGTACCTCGTGGTATCCGATAGTACATGACAAATGCTCTTTTATCTTTAGCTACGTGGTTCGTGGTGCCCGAGTGTGTAATCTATAAAGGGTGAGCCTTGACAAACAACATAACCAGAAACATAAACATTAATTAGGGCAAAATCGTAAATAGATACCTCTTTCTTGAGCTCGGTACATTCACGAGTGAAGTGATCCATCTTGTCACAATTGTAACACTTGAACTTACTTTTATCTCTCTTCTGACCCTTCCCTCACTTGGCTCGGGTTATTGGTCCTAGGCCGATTTACGTTCATCTGACTCTTTCCTTTCATCCCACCCATTCCCCCTCCCACGCTTAGCACTCGTGCCTTGGCTTTCTAGATTCAGCGATATATAGTTGATCTGAGGATATAGCCGCCTGTAAGCGCTCGTCCTCGGGCTCAACATGATGAGAGATGTAATCAAATGTGTTGATATTATCATTGTAGGTCATGTTAATTTTCATATTTTCCCAACTATTATTGGGGAGAGACTTGATAACTGCATGCACTTGTTGTTCATCTAATAGGCCATGATCCATTGACTTTAACTCCTAGATTATATTGGACATCTCTCTAAGATGCTAGCGCATAGAATGATCATTGCGCTTCTGGTAAGTGTCAAGCTTTATTGTCAGCCGTTGGAGCTTTGTGGTTGAAGTTCCACCAAATTTATCCTTCAAGGCCTTACACATGTCCTGTGTCGTATTATAGTCCTCATACGTGCACATTAGATCATCAGTCATGCTTGATTGAATAGTACAATTATCCTCTATTCTTAGATCTGATACTTAGGCGCCATCTATGGACTAGAATAAGCATTATAACAAGATTACTTAACTCTCATTCTTGTAATTCAATTAGCTCATGAAAACTTAGCAAATCTGACTATAATTGAAAAAGAGTTATACAATCAAATCTAGAAATAGCAGCAGATCTTAGCACATCAACCAGAGCTATTAGCTAAGCATAACTACTTCAGCATATTCAATACAACATAGATTCATCATCATTATGCTATTAGATCAAAATCTTACCAAGAAAGATGGAACTTAAACTCTGTCATAGTCTTTACTTCTCAACTTCAAGCTAATTCTCAGAGATCACTGAAAACAGAGCACAAAACTTCTCTAAGAAACTTCACTGAATAAAACACTAAGAATACACAAAAAATTCTAGAAAATATCTAAGATTGTCAAAAATATCAAAAGGTTCTAATTGCTTCGACTGAGCTCCTATTTATAGATTTTACTCAGTGGTAATTTTGAAATTAAACTAGCAAAGAAACATAAGTTGGCGATGTTCATAATTTTTCCTTATGTCGCCTGTTCCTTTGCCTGAACCTCTGACGATGTCTGAATTTGCTGCCCGAGTAATTTTCCTTTTGAAAACTACTATAGGTGACCAGGATTGATCATCGCCCCTATCTCGCCATTTAGATTGGTGCATTTGAATGTCTCGCCATCTTTAGGTTGTCTCAAACGATATGTTTCATCTATCGCCTCAAACCTCGCCATATTGTTGTGGCGATATCTTATAATTTGCCTAAACATGTCGCCTACTTCAATCTCTACTGAGGTGACACTTTCTTTAATCGCCTATAGCCTTCGCTTGATTTGGCGACATGAAATATGCGACATGAAGATATCTCGCCTTTTTCCTTTTCTACTTTGGCGATGTTTACTTATTGCGCCTCCTTCTGTTGCCATCTTTAGTTTTAGTGCATAGGCGAGATAAATTGGCGACTTGTTTTTCATTACAAGCTTCGCCTATTTCTGTTCTTGGATGAAATATCATTAAGTCTCTCTCTTGCTCTGATTTTACCCTTTTCTGCTCATTTTCCTAATCTTTTCATTCAAGTACATGTCTCAATAAAATAGTCTAGAATTACTTAAAATTTACTTAATCATGTAACTTTTTAGCTCAATTTATTCCTATTAAAGCTCATAAAATATATCAAAATATAGGTAAATTCTAGACTTATCAGATGTTTCCTAAATGGGGTTGAAAATAGTGGAGTTGCATTTATGCTTATGGTAAAAGAAGTATTGGAGCATGAACAGAATATAACAACAGAAATTAAGGAGCTATTGGCTGATTTTCAAGAGGTATTTCCTAGTGAATGGGTTACCCTAAAAGAGAGATGTTCAACACCATATCAATGTGGTACAAAGAGCGAGCTTACCAAATCTTCCACATTACAAAATGCATCCTAAAGAATATGAAAAACTTCAAAGGCAAATTGATGACTTGTTGAGGAACGGGTTCATAAGAGAATAAATGAGTCCTCGTGCAGTTCCAACTCTTTTGACTCCAAAGAAAGATGGATCTTGGCACATGTGTTTTGATAGTCGAGCAATAAATCAAATTACCATAAAATATATATATCATATCCCAAGACTTGATGTCATTTTAGATATGTTACATAGAGCAAAAGTATTTTCAAAATGTGATCTCATAAATGGATATCACCAAATAAGAATTCATGAAGGTGATGAGTGGAATAGTTCTTTCAAGACTAAGGAAGGACTTTACGAATAGACTGTGATGGCTTTCGATTTATCAAACGCAGCAAGTACATTTACACATTTGATGAACCGAGTACTAAAGTCATTCATCACAAAATTTTGTGGTCATTTAGTTTGATGACATCCTTATCTGCAGCCCATCCAAGAAGCTCACTTAGAACATTTTAAGACTATACTTGAAGTTCTGAAGGAGGATAAGTTATATGCCAACATGAAGAAATGTAAGTTCTTTACTCATTCACTATTATTTTGGTTCTATTGTTAATGCAGAAGGCATAAAGGTGGATGAGAGTAAAATGGAAGCAATTGGAAGCTGGCCGGTTCTAGGAACTGTAGGGGAGATCCGAAGTTTTCATGGCTTGGCTTCATTTTATAGGATATTTATAAAGAATTTTAGCACCATAATTGCATCACTCACTGATTATATTAAAAAGGGAAATTTAAATGGCTGGAGCAAGTTGAAGAAAGTTTTCATAAGATTAAAACTTTGCTCACCACCACACCAGTTTTAACATAGTCAGACTTTGAAAAGGTCTTTCAAGTGCAGTGTGATGCTTTTGAAATTAGAATTGGGGTAGTCCTCAGTCAAGATGGCAAGCCAATATCTTTTTATAGTGAAAAATTGAATGATACAAGGAGGAGATACAACACTTATGATCAAGAGTTTTATGCAATTGTGCAAGCTCTAAAGCATTAGGAGCATCATTTGATATTACGGGAGTTTATTTTGTACTTAGATACTATTATATGATATACAAGGAGTTTTTTTTATACTCAGATCTTGAGTCTTTAAAATATATTAATAGCCAGCAGAAGCTTAATAGAAGGCATGCACAATGGATAATGTTTTTGCAGTAGTTCACATTTATCATAAAGCACAATTCAGGAGTAAACAACAAAGTTGCGGATACTCTTAGTCGAAGAACCATGTTATTGACTAACATGTTAATTACCATTGAAGGTTGATATTTTTAAGGATCTATACCCAAATGATTCCTTCTTTGGTCCATTTGGAAAGTTGTGTTGACAACGAATTTAGAGTCTATTTACTACATAATGGTTTTATTTTTTTTAATAAAAATCAACTTTTTATTTTAGATTGTTCCTTAAAGGAGGAGATTATGCAAGATATGCATGATGGAGGCTTAGGAGGTCACTTTGGACAAGATAAGACATATGTTGTGATAGAAGAAAAATTCCTTTAGGCTAAGATGAGAAAGGGGTATGTTTCTTTGTTAAATGGTGGAAAGTATGTCAGGAATCAAAATGGAAGGTGCAAAATACTGGTTTGTATACTCTGCTGCCAGTTCTTAAAGCCCTTTGGGAGGATGTGAGCATGGACTTTATTGTGGGACTGCCAAGAAGTCAAAGAGGTATGAATTCAATCTTTGTGGTAATGGACATATTTTCAAAATGGTACATTTTATTTGCTATAGGAAGAAAATGGATGCATTAAACATTGCAAATCTGTGTTTCCGAGAAATAATGCATTTGCATGGTGTCCCAAAATTAATCACTTTCAGTCGTGATTCGAAGATCTTATCACATTTTGGAGGACATTATGGAAAAAGTTGGGAACAAAGTTGCAGCATAGTACTTCATACCATCCTAAAACTGATAGGCAAACAAAAGTTGTTAATAAAAGTTTGGGCAACTTATTGAGGTGTTTGGTTGGTGACAACCCAAAGCAATGAAAAGGTGTAATATCACAACCAGACTTTGCATATAATTACATCGAGAATTGAACAACGGGCAAAAGTCCATTTGAGATTGTTTATGGTAAGCAGCCTGTGCTTTTTTATGATCTTATGGCGTTACCAAATATTGGAAAGACTAGTTTAAAGGGAGAAGATATGGCTATGACCATGAAGGAACTATATGAATAAATAAGAGAGAAAATTGAAGAGTCAAATGTCAAGTATAAGGAATATGTTGATCGAAAAAGGCGTGCAAAGATCTTAAAGAAGTTGATATGGTCATGATATATTTACGAAATGAGAGATTTTCTGCCGATACTTATTCAAAGCTAAGCAAGAGAAAAATATAACCATATAAAATAATCAAGAAAATTGGGGAGAATGCTTATGTTATGGATATGCCAAAGCATATGGATTTTATTCAATATTTAATGTTGCAAATTTAAATCCTTATACTAGTATAGAAGATGGTGAAACATCTAATGCTAAAACTTGATGACAAGTTTTTTAAAGGGAAAGAGAATGATGCAAGTGTAAAAAAGTTATAGAGTTTGAGTGCTGGTCAATATTCCTAATTAGTGTTTGGGTATCTTAATTAAAGTTTTATTAAATGTCTTAGTAAATTGTTGCCTAGTAAACCTTAAGAGTCATCTAGTAAACCTTAAAAGTCGTCTAATTTATTGTAAAGGTGCCAGGAAGTCACATGAATAGTCTTATATATTAAGAGTTGGTAAGCCTTTTGGGGTAGCTTTCATATCATTATATTTTCAGTCTTTATCCAATTATACATTTCTAAAGATTTTCTTAATTTCTCCTTAATGAAATCTTGACTTTAACGGTGTATGGAGTTTATATTATAAGTCTGCGTAACAGTAAACCAATAACATAAAAAATTAATAAAGTATTGCGCAAAATCAATTTTTAGCATTACGTGGTACTTACTGATAACCGAATGAAGATGATGAGGCAAATGAGCTCGCTTTCGCATAAAACCTCATCATTCTAGAAATGTTAGTTCTATTAGAAGAGACCTGCAAATTAACTTTACCCACCGTGACAATAAAATCTAACAAATTTCGAGTAACTTGTTATGATTCAAATTTAGATAATGTAAGAAACTAATGGTTTAAAGCATTACAAGTATGATAATCTCCAAACAACTTACAAACTCACGATACCCACTTTTCACACAATGAATCATATATGCTTTTACTTAAATAATAATAACAATAATAATAATAATAATAAAACCGTCAATCCAAATGAAATCTATAACTACAATCATTTAACGGCAGCAAGTTGGTCTTCACAAGTCCACAACGGTACAATTATGCTTTATTTGGATGGAAAATTCTATCGTTTATTAATATATGGTATTGAATAGAATTGTGTTGTATTGTATAGAATTCACTTTTTTAATTTTTGGGATGTATTGATTTGTATGGTATTGTATTATAAGTAATTTAGAGTATATTAGAAGTTAAGATGAGAAAAACCATACCTCCCCACCAATTTGGTGGTTTTAACATTTGAAAGAAAAAATATTATGGGCTCGTTTGGCTCACCGTATAAGATACATGATAATATTATGTTATACTATCCTCCCTCATATCTAGCATTTGTCTAGTTAGTGGAACATGATAAAGTTATACAATAGTCTTTCTTATATGGTTGACACATGATAAAATAATCCTCAATATAAGTTATGATAACTTTATCCTATAATGACTGTATTAGAATTTTTATCATTTTAACCTTATATCCATATTTATACTGGGGATGGTAATTGGTTAGGTTTGAGCTTATCATCCCAAACCTAAATATTTAACGGGTTCGGGTCGACCCATGAGTCTACCTGAATATAAAATAATTAACTATTTTTTTAAAAAAAAAATTATATTATTATATTATTAATTTTTAAAACTTTAATCACTATTAAATATAATTGTTAGTTAAAACATTCTTTCTAATTTAATTTTTTTAAAAATAAAATTTAATTATTTTAAAATATATTTAACTATTTATTTATTTTATGGTAGCAGATTCGAGTCAATCCACGACTAATTTATATGATTGACACATAAATTCTTTAGGGATATTTTTGGTATTTTACATTATTATCCTATCGCTTAATCAATGTTACCAAATACTACCTCCGTTTTAAAATAGGTGAAACATTAGCATAATATTCACTGTTTATCAATCAATTTGTTTCACACATTGTTTCCTATCTATAAGGAATAATATAGTCGAGGTGCATCTTGTTTTTTTTTTTTTTTTTGTCTTATTGTCTATTTTTTAAATATTAAATTATTATAATTTTTTATTGTATATAATTAAAGATATTTACCATTAAAGATAAATATTAAATAGCATGTCCGCAGGGAATGTTTCACCTATTAAAGAACGGGGGAAGTACAAATTTAGTATTACTTTATCCTATCATATTGCTTATACGATTACCAACCAAACATAATTTTATATAATATTATTCTTATACAAAACTACTTATCCTTATTCAGTTCTTTATACTGTCATGTTACTATCTAATACGCTGAGCCAAATAAGCTCTATACAATACAATTTAATACTATAACTTTAAAATTTAAACAAATAAGAATTTATTAATCCAATATAATATAAACCCATTTCAAATTTAAAAACAATGAAAGGCTTAATGGATGAAATTCTATAAACAAAACAATCAAAATTCATTACACAACCTAGAACAGAATAACCAAGCTTTTATTTTGAACTTGTGGAGAAATATGCACTCTCCATCTCAAATATCAACGGTAAAGCAACACGGGTTCTTATCCGGTGTTTTGGCACTTCACTGTAAAAATTAAAGGCATTACTAAATTTCGGAAAAAAATATTATATACCTTGATCACAATATCAATTCTACCCTTTTTAATAATATATATTTATTTTATTTAATTTATTTTTAATTTGAACAAAATAAAATTTTACAGTTTCAACATTGTGTTATCATATTAATATATAAAATTTATTATTTTTAATATTTTTTTAATATATTAAAATTTCAAATATAATAAATTAATATTACATTATATAAATTAAAAAATAAATTTTAAAATAAATTTTTAAAATTTATTTATTTATTTATTGGTTTGAATATTCTTTTTTACTTGATATTTCTTCTTATCATTTTAAATTAATAATTTTATAGTTATTTTATTTTATATGTATTTTAAATAATTATAATTTTTTAAAATAAAATTTAATATATATATAAATTAATAACACAATATAAGTAAAAAGAAATAATTAAAAAAATAGAATTTTAATATATAAATTTAAAATAATTAAAAAAATGGAATGTAAAAATAAAAAATTTAATTAATATATTTACTAAAGACATAATTAAAAAAAAAAAAAAAAAAAAAAAAAAAAAAATCCTACCCTGTTTAACACAATAAGTGAAGGATTTAACATATTTGAAAATTAAACCCCTATACTGGTTCTCCGTTCTCTTCTCGTTAAAGCCCTCAGCATTTCCCTCTAACCTAAGATTTCAATCTCTAGAGACTGGAGCCTTTTCTCTTAAATTGAAGATCGTTCCAAAACCCTATTACGTTCACAGAAAAAACCCTAAGGAAAATGGAGTGGAATCCAGAAACCCTACAAAAACTCTCACAATGCTTCCTCGACACACTATCGCCGGCACCAGAGCCACGCCGAGCCGCCGAGAAGACTCTCGCCGATGCTGCAGACCATCCAAACTACGGACTCGCCGTCCTCCGCTTAGTAGCTGAGCCGTCAGTCGATGAACAGATTCGCCACGCCGCTGCTGTCAGCTTCAAGAATCATGTGCGGTATCGTTGGGCTCCATCTTCTGATTCCAGCACCGGTACTCTCACTCCGATTCTCGATCCTGAGAAGGCGGAAATCAAACGTTTAATCGTCTCGCTTATGCTTTCCTCCACGCCTCGAATCCAGAGTCAGCTCAGTGAAGCCTTAGCCGTCATTGGCAAGCATGATTTCCCCAAACTGTGGCCCAATCTGTTGCCGGAGCTCGTAGGGTATCTCGGATCGTCCGCTGATTATGATTCTATTAACGGTATTCTCGGTACGGCCAACTCTATATTTAAAAAATTTCGTTATCAGTATAAAACAAATGATCTATTGCTTGATTTAAAATATTGTCTCGATCACTTTTGTGATCCGCTGTTGAAAATTTTTCTTAAAACTGCTGGGTTAATTGATTCTTCCGTGAGTTCTGGCGGTGGGTCTGTGCCTATTCTTAAGCCTTGGTTTGAGTCACAGAGATTGTGTTGTAGGATATTTTATTCGCTAAACTTTCAAGAGTTGCCTGAGTTTTTTGAGGATCATATGGGTGAATGGATGGGTGAGTTTAAGAAATATCTTACAACTAGCTATCCCGTTCTAGAGAGTAATAGTGATGGACTTGGGGTGGTTGATGGGCTTAGGGCGGCAGTATGTGAGAATATTAGTCTTTACATGGAAAAGAATGAGGAAGAGTTTCAGGGTTTCTTGACTGATTTTGCACAGGCGGTGTGGACTTTACTTGGAAATGTTTCTCAGTCTTCAGCTCGTGATAGATTAGCTGTTACTGCGATTAAGTTTTTGACTACTGTTAGTACCAGTGTTCACCATACATTGTTTTCAGGTGAGGGAGTGATCCCGCAGATCTGCCAGAGTATAGTGATTCCAAATGTGAGGTTGAGAGAGGAAGATGAAGAACTTTTTGAGATGAATTATGTTGAGTTTATTAGGAGAGATATGGAAGGTAGTGATGTTGATACAAGGAGGAGGATTGCCTGTGAATTGCTAAAAGGAATTGCTACAAATTATAAGCAGAAGGTAACAGAAATTGTTTCTGTACAGATACAGAATCTTTTGAGTTCATTTGCTGCAAACCCTACAGCAAATTGGAAGGACAAGGATTGTGCCATATACTTAGTTGTCTCACTTGCAACAAAGAAGGCTGGAGGTACTTCGGTATCTACTGAACTTGTTGATGTTCAAAGCTTCTTTATGTCTGTCATTGTTCCAGAGCTGCAAAGTCAGGACGTAAATGCCTTTCCAATGCTTAAAGCAGGTGCATTAAAATTCTTTACAATGTTCAGGAGTCTGATACCAAAGCAGATGGCATTTCAACTGTTTCCAGATTTGGTCCGATTCCTAGGTGTAGAATCAAATGTGGTTCATTCATATGCTGCAAGTTGTATAGAAAAACTCTTGTTGGTCAAGGATGAGGGAGGAAGAGCCAGATACAATTCAGCAGATATAACTCCATACCTGTCCATTTTGATGACAAATCTTTTTTCTGCAATGAAATTTCCAGAGTCCGAGGAGAATCAGTACATAATGAAGTGCATAATGAGGATTCTTGGGGTTGCTGACATTTCCAGTGAGGTTGCTGGACCTTGTATCTCTGGCTTGACATCAATTCTGAATGAGGTTTGCAAAAATCCAAAAAATCCAATTTTTAACCACTATCTCTTTGAGTCTGTTGCCGTGCTAGTTAGGCGGGCATGCCAGAGGGATCCCTCTCTTGTTACAGCTTTTGAAGGAAGCATTTTTCCCAGCCTCCAAATGATCTTGCAAAATGATGTGAGTGAGTTCTTACCATATGCATTCCAGCTCTTGGCTCAACTTGTTGAGTTGAGTAGACCACCACTCTCCCCAAGTTATATGGAGATCTTCAAACTTCTTTTGATGCCTGAAATATGGAAGAGATCCTCAAATGTTCCAGCTCTTGTCCGTCTGCTTCAAGCTTTCCTTCAGAAGGTACCACATGAAATCTGCCAAGGAGACAGGCTTTCTCAGGTTCTTGGAATATTCAATAAGCTTGTTTCATCTGCAAGCACTGATGAGCAAGGATTCTATGTGCTCAATACTGTGATTGAATATCTTGAATATGGTGCCATTGCACCTTTTGTGCCTCACATTTGGAGTGCTTTGTTTTCCCGCCTTGAACACAATCGTACCGTAAAGTTTGTAAAGTCACTTGTCCTATTTATGTCACTTTTCCTGGTCAAGCATGGTCCTGCAACCCTTGTGGATACTATTAATGCTGTTCAGCCTGGTATATTCAGAACAATTGTGGAGCAGTTCTGGATTCCAAACCTCAAGTTAATAATTGGAGCCATTGAATTTAAGTTGGCTGCTGTTGCTTCAACCAGGCTTATCTGTGAATCTCCTGTTCTTTTAGATGCTTCTGCTGTTGGAGTTTGGGGTAAGATGCTGGATAGCATTGTTATTCTGGTTTCAAAACCAGAGGAAGAGAGAGTTGAAGAGGAACCAGAAATGCCTGATATTACAGAAAATGTTGGTTATACAGCAGCATTTGTCAATCTGTACAATGCTGGGAAGAAAGAAGAGGATCCTCTAAAGGATATAAAGGATCCAAAACAATTTTTGGTAGCATCTTTGGCAAGCCTTTCTGCTACTTCCCCTGGAAGATTCCCTCAAATAATCAACGACTATCTTGAGGGGCCAAATAAAGAAGCACTTCTTCAGCTTTGCAGCAGTTACAATTGCGCAATAGTTTAAGTAAGTATTTTCTCTCGCATTATTGCTTTTTTGCTATTTGGGTGATTTTTGTTTGCAATGCCGCATATGAACTTATGAAGTGATCATATTTGTTAATGATAAGTCTAATGATATGATATTCTGAATTGGCTTAGGTTTATTTAATAATTTTGATGGATTTACAACATTTTTCTGGTATCATCCTCATTAGTTATTACCTCAGGTTGTTATTACCTCTCATACATATACCAATTTCGCTCGTTGTCTATGGAGTCGCATTGCAGCAGGTTCACTCGGTTTAGTCTTGTCTTAATCAAATTACAGCAAACAAAGTAATTTTTCTTTCTGTTAATTTCTCAGACTCATTAGTATATGTATTTGATTCTTCTATTAATCTCTCAATTATACAGTACTGCGTTGTTGATTCAGATACTAGGTTGTTGATTCAGATACTAGAGATTCTATGACTTAGGTAATGATTGTATTATTTCCAGACTGTTTTAAGATTTAAGTTAATAAATTGGTAAGAGAGTTGATACTTGATGGTCCATCAACACTGATAAATTGGTAAATTGGTAAAACAACTCTGCTTCACATGTTGAAAGGTGCTTTTGTTTCTCTTCGCATTTATGGCCATTATTTTACGCGATCCTGTTTTTTCAATTTGATTATTTGTCTTACTTCAATTATCCTCCATGTTATTTCTTGAATTTCTGAACTGGGAATTCTATACTCTTTAGCTAAGAGATAATGCTCTTTTTAACGCTTGATATTTTGTTGATGGATTGTTACAGAGATTGGTTAGCATCAGCCAACTCAGTATCCTACCTTGGAAGACTCAATATTGGAAAAATTAAGTTTAAGGCATTTGATTTAGGAGTTTATCATATTGCTCGCGGAGTCTGGAAGGATTACTATGCCAAGGTATCATTTATGTGAATTATATCTATTCCATATTAATAGTCTCTTGTATCTTGTACTAGAACTTTTGCTTGATCGAAGTATCAACAATTTTTAGGATTTGCTTCATTATTCTGCCTACAGATTGTGTGGAGGTTATGTGAGCAGTTTGTGTTTGTTGAGAAGTTTATTTGTGTTTGAATTTCTAGGATTAGAGTCAGCTATATATGCATTTTCTTTTTAGATATCCTGAAATTGTTTTGCAAGACTGCTGTTTATTAAGGTACTAGTCACCTGATGAGTTTGTTTGGTTTTACTTCCCAACTAACAAGTTCTTGTTTTCCTCAACGATTCAAATCTTAACTTGTATTTTCCAAAAAATTCAGTCGCAGGTTTTATGCTTATCATGTTATTCTAATCAATAAAATAACCGGCTTTATCTTTATCTCATGCACTTGTGTAGTCAGCTATGGTGCATATCACTATATCTTTACCCTCTGCAGTCGTATTACTGTCTGATATCAATAAAGAAAATCTGTAGTTATTTGTCTATGTTGTACTTAAACGTGATTTGGGGTAATTTGTTTGCTGTTCATTAAAGGTGGGATGCCTATGACAAAGAGAAGTTGGTGGAGTTTAAAAAAGAGCTGGATGCTCTCGTTTCTGATGAATCATTGACCAATGTTCCATTTCTTATATCGGTGAACAAGATAGACATCCTAATTGTTGCTTCAGAGGACGAGCTCCGGCAAAGAGAAGTTTAATTTGGCTAACTCTAACAGCCACTTGAGGTGTTTATGTGCAGCATTTTAAGTAAAATGGGTTATGGTTATGATTTCAAGTGGCTCTCGCAGTACATCAGGTAAGGTATCATTTAGTAAGTGAGTGTTTGTAGAATGATGTCCTTGTTGATTCCAGAATCAGTCTCACTTATCCTTTGCTGAAAATTGTAATTCATCCCCTGCTTTAGTTAGTCTTTAAGTGAAATTAAAAATGGTTCTGTTGTGTTTATTGTGCATGTATAAGCAGATAATATATATTTTTTCTATGTTAGGATTTTTGTTTAAAGAATTTTGAGAAATTTTATTATTTATATTGGTATTGGATTTTTGTTATATTGAGAAGTGTATAAATTGGTAAGATTTGGAAAAAAAAAATATTATTTGAAAAAGTGCACTTGTGGAAACAGTGGAGTTGGGACATTAAGATTTTCTTGGGTCTACCTGAGGCTGCAGGAAGAGTATGCTCATATTTTCCCACCGTGTTTCTTTGATTTCATTTACTCTTCTTCTGATTTAAGTGTTGAAAAAGAAATCACCGGTGGACAAGCTGTTTTGAATTGGCCCAAAATTGAGGTTTGTTTTCTTAAGAAATAATATTATAGTATAAACAATATTCTTAAATTAGCAGCCAAACATGTACCAATAAGTAAAAACTATATAATAATATAACAAGTGAGAATTAATAATAGATGACCATGTGTACAAGTCTCAACCAGGAAAGAGCACCAAAATCTCTTAATTCTAAATTATTTGGATTTACATGGCCCACACTAATGGACTCTAGATACTTTGTTACACAATGTTTACACAAATAAATACATAATATATCAACTTAAAATAAAATTTCATTTAAATTATATATTATTTTTAAAAAAAAAATTATGGTTTATTTTATTAATTTTTATTTTATAATTAATTACCTTATTATTTTCTAAATTATATTTATATTTATAATAAATTTTAATAATCTTTTATCTAACAATTAATTTAAAAATTAAAATTAATATTAAATATTTAATTTCACAATTAATATTAAACATTTAATTTCACAATTAATTTAAAATTTAATTTAACTATAATATTTTTTGAAACGGTAATCTAATAACAAATTGAAAATTTAATGCTCACCCTACTCAAAATAATTTTCAATCAAGAGATATGATTAATTGAATGGAGATATAATTTGATAATTCAGAAATAAACATATGTATATAATAAAATAGTTGTAGTGTATGTTAGGGCCACCAGCAGCAAGCACTTATGCATAAAAAATGGTCCCCCCACACACCCTCAAAAAATCTTTGGCCCTAATTTTAATGTACATTACAATTACAATTACAATTACAAATACAAATATGCTCATCTACTTTCACTTCCTACTTCACTTCACTATTATTATTCTCAGTCAGCACCTAACATTTTCCAAATATTTTAACTCTATATTAACACAAAATCCTCTGGTTCAAAATTATATATATTTTTAAAAATATTTTTGCGATAATAATTTAAAAATTATAAAATAATTGAAAATATTATGAAAAAATTCTACTATATAAATTTTTGAGACTATAATTTATAGTCAAATTAAGTCAACTAACTAGATCTTTTAAAGTGTCATGTTGAGAGTAGACAGGAATACATTGTTGAACTGTTCAAACCATGTAATAAATATAAATTAGTTTGGTCGCATCAGACTTTAAATGAGAAACATTATCACTTTTAAATATTTTATATATTTTAGGCCTTTTTTTATAATATATATATATATATATATATATATCTGCTAATCCATTTTTTATATAAATAATTTAAGAATAATATAAATTATTTTTATATTATAATAATAATAGTGTCACAATAGGGATTTGACTAAATACAATTGATAGGAAATGATAGAGAGTCCAACACCCCATGATTGTTATTCACATGTTGAAACATGAATCTTAAAACTCTACTTATCATTCTCAACCTACCCATATAAAATACATAATCAACAATAATGTTCCATTTCTTTTAAATAATAATAATAATATGGTAGGGTACCCTAGATTGCACAACACAACACATCCACTATATTATCTAAATATGCCTAAAATCTAGGTAGGCATAAAGAGTCCACCCAAAAAAAAAAAGACAAGACCTAATTTTGTATTGTGAATTTCAATATATATATATATATATATATACCCACATATACGTTAATTTGAAATTTAAATTATAATATAAAACAAGAAACCCTAATATTTAAGGGCAACCCCTAAAGAAACATAAACTGAATTGGTCTCCACATGGGGCTTGCATTTTGACCCACCCAATCTAAATTTATTATGTCACACAAGGTCAACTTCTCACAACAATCACCTCTTATTCTAATTTTTATTTTTCACGACTTTTTGCCTAATAACATTATAAAGCAACTCACTTTTGATTATAAATAAACCCAAAATAATTGGAACCATTTCAAAGGATTCCTTCAAGATACCAAAACTTTTTTTCACTATTTGCTAGTCATAGAATCATATAAATTAAGTCAAACTAATTATCATTATTTTTTCCTTGCTATATTGAGGAATCAAATCAAATCAAGTCTCTAATCTTATTGGAATCTACATCTAAGTAGGGTAAGATTATAATATTTTAAATTATTTTAACAAAGTATAAATTCAGTTTTCTTTTTTTATTCATGCAAATTAGAGATCTGAACCTTTAAGTGAAGGCAAGAGTCATCTTCACTTAAATCAAAATTATAAATCAATTAAAATATAAAATTGGTATAAATTAAATCTATCTTTACACAAATTATGGTAGAGGAAGATTAAAATACACGTAACTCAATGTGATTGGTCTGTCTTTCCTCGTGTACATGTCTCCTGTTCATGTATAAACAAAACATAATTAAGATTAAAGTTTTGTTAATTTAGTCAATGTAATTAATGAAACACATTTGTTTTTTTTAAGGTTGTTTCCAATAGATTGATGAATTTCATGTTACAAGTAGTTTTCAATTGAAAGACATTTTGTCAAGATCTGAAGTTGGAGTGTTGTTTAAAACTTATTTAAATTTTTTTAAATTTCATTTTGGTGTGTTTGAAATGATTATAACTTCCAATTTTCCAAGTGGACATAAATAAATAAAAGTTTGAAAGTGCTTGATTGGACTATATTTTAATTTAATTCCAACCACTCTGTGTATGTATTTTTCAGTCATGGTATGGTACAATTCAAACCATAATGGTGATGCATTTAGTGGCATTGATTTTGATGTATGTATTATATTACGAAAATGTGATGATGATGTTATGAAATTTTAACTATATATGTTTGTGGTTTAGAATGTGTACCTTAATTCTTATCATAGTTTTAGGTAAATATGGAAAATCAATTTGTTTTCAGATTTAAAATAACAATAATAATAAAATTCTAGATGTCCAAACTTTAAATTAGGGGTACTTATAAATGTGGTCATACAATATTTGGAAAAAAAATAAAAACAAAAATTATCTAACATCACTGATATTTATTTTGAAGTTTTAAATAGTTAAATATATGAAAAAAAAAACTTAAAATAAAAGTTTGAATGCTCTATTAATTTAATTTAAAGTTTGAAATAGTTAAAAATGAAATTATCCCAATAATAATAATAATAATAATAATAATAATAATAATAAA
Organism: Cardiospermum halicacabum; assembly: GCA_031304145.1. Classification (NCBI taxonomy): domain Eukaryota; kingdom Viridiplantae; phylum Streptophyta; class Magnoliopsida; order Sapindales; family Sapindaceae; genus Cardiospermum; species Cardiospermum halicacabum. Next base: position 2,922,515 of record CM062399.1, on the reverse strand, counting down.
AAATATATTATAAGGACTTACTGATATAATTAATCTTAAACTATTAAGAGCCTGTTTAGATCCCTCAAAAGTTAATAATTAGCCGGTTAATTGTTAAGAGTTATTAACAATTAATTAGCTAATAATTAATAATGGGTGTTTGGATCCATTAATAGTTAACTAGCTAATAGTGCTTAAACGACTGACTTGTCCATACTAATTACTAACTAATAATTAATAAAAGTTGGAGATTGTGAGACAATTTAGTTTCTTGCAATATGTTAAGAGATATTAGTAGTGTTGGATAAACTAATGAGTTAATTATTAAGAGCCCCATAGTTAAAAATTAAGAAGTTTATTAAGAGACTTGTTTGGATCTATTTCTTTTAATTTTAATAGTTAATTTTACCTTTAAAAGATTCAAACAGATCTAAATATCAAATATTTGTATAATTGTGATTAAAATTGTGTCATTATTAAATTATATGTACAATAAATTTTGATATTAATTTATATTTATTAGGATGTTTTAATAAGGGATAGTTTCACTTTTAGTATTTTTAAAGTTTTAATTAAGTTAATGCGCCTCCAAAGTTTGAATTAAGTTTTTAAACCAAACAAAACTTTAGATTTCACCAAATGATCCTTTATGACTTTTTTGCCTCTCTTCACATAAAAAATAAAGGTTCGTCCCAAAAGTCCTTCACATGCGTGAATGACTTTTAATAATATGTGAAAGATGTGAAGGCTCATTTTATGAAGTCTAAACTTTGAAGGCTCATTAACTTAAATATATAGTTTGATTGGTTCAGTTTTTATATTTCTTCCTTTTAAAAAATATGTATAATAAAATATATTTAAAAAATCGTGGAAATTAATGATCGGGGGAGTTAAATCGTTTCATAGTGTCACTATTGATTTTATCATAAAATATAAGATTTTTTATTTTTTTTTTCAGTTCCACCTTTTGAAATAAATCACATTTGGAATTGGAATTGGAATTCTTGAATTTAATATGAGATTGGATGTGTGTAACTGGTTTCTCTTTTACTGATGCTATTCTTGATTATTTTTAACACTTGTTGATTAAACAATTATATCTTCTTGAATAGTTTTTGTCTTTGGCTTTTAAAAGCAACGAATCAATCATAAAATTTTTACCAATTGCTATTTTTTGTTCCATTATTATTACTATTATTCTTAAAACAATAAGACAAGTGAAAAATTTATGATTATGGAATCAATTGGATCAAATTAAAGGGTGTTCTGTCATGGATGATTAGTCAATCTGGTTGCTTAATGTTGAAAATATGCAAAGTATATTGGAATCAAATCTTTATCTACTGCTAACTCTAATGGTGATTGGTTCTTACATCAACTTCTATTAATTAATTAATTAACATTTTAGAATAAATAAAATATAAAATTCAAAAAATATATATTTAAATAGTGTTTTTAATTGAGATGAAGTTTGGCTTGAGTTCACCAAATCTAAATTAAATGATCATTTAATTTAATCCATTTTTATTGTCTAAATAATTCATAATTATTAATAAAATAAATATAATAAATATAAATTAAAATAATCCAATTATAAATCCTCCGAAGATTATAAGAATAATCTATTTATTATTATTATTTTTTAAAAAAAACTCTATGAAATATGATATCTACTTTTCATATCTTCCTATAACTTATTCCACTATATGATAATGAGGTATTGAGGTTTTTTCTTTAGAAAAATAAGTTTAAAATGCCACCGAAATATATAACATCCTCTCAGCACTTTGGAAATGAAATTCTGATTGATTTATTTATGAATCTAGATAATAAATTAGTAATAAAACATGTTATTAAGTATTCTAATTGACAAATAAAAGATCAAACATGCTTCATCTACAAATGTAGTATCATAACTCTTCTGCAAATTTTATTCTCAACCAACAAGGCTATAAACTGATTTAGAGCCACTAAATTTGAATTTGTTTTAGTATTTTACTAATTTGTTATTTAAAAATTTTGTTCTAATACATTTTGATTTTAAAATCATCAACTTATTTCAAACTGCTACCGGTATTTAAAATATCATCCATATATAAACAAAAACTATCAAAATATTACTACTATGTAACTTGAATAAAGAGTATTTTCATTAAAAATTTAAGTGAATTCCAACTTCAATAGATAAATGTGAAATGTTTACACACCAAGTTATTGATACTTTTATCAAACTGTAAAGCTCCAATAAACACATACAACTGCTTCATCACAGAATATTTATGTTACTCTATAAAAACTTGCTTATCTAAAGTACCATTAAAGAAAACAAATTTAATCTAAAATTGAAATGCATTTCAATCATTACTCACGACAATAGCTAGAATCAGCCTGCTTATGTCAGGTCTAGCGTCAGGAGCAATATTTTATAGGTATTATACTCTTTGATGTTTAGCATACCCTTCCATGATCCCAAGTGCTTATTGATGGAACCATTCGAGTTTAATTTTAGTTTGAAACCCATTTGGTTCCTATTCGTTGCTGATTTTTGGGTTTAAAACTAAAATTCAATATTTTTTTAAAGAAGTAATCCCAAAACCCCCATGAAGGTTTGAGGTTTTTTCTATTTTACCACACCACTTTCATTTTTTCTCATTTTACCACTATCACGAAAAAAATGATAAAAATTCTAAAAGGGACATTTGGACTTTAGTAGAGCTCCAAGAGATAAGTCTAACAGATGTGACCTCTCCGTGATTGGTGGTTAAATGGAGGAGATTCAATAAAATTAAGAATTGTCAAAAAATGATTTTTTTTTAAAATTATTTCTCCTCCGTCCAGCCACCAAATGACAGATTGCTACCATTAAACTCGTCTCTTGGAGCTCCACCAAAGTCCAAAATCTTTTTTAAAAATTTAACATTTTTTTATCCTAATAGTGGCAAAATGAGGAAAAATGAAACTAGAATGACAAAATGGAGAAAATCTCAAACATTCATGGGGCTTTAAGGGTTATTCCTTTTTTTCTAATCATTTTTATCTCTTTCTCCATGCCAGCTTTCCACGATAGAATAAGCCAAGCTTCCTCCTCTAAAGTTGTAACATTGCACCAATTATAGATATCTTTAAGGCTTTTTATACCTCTAACAACATAATCATCATTTTTTGATTCTTTATCTATTTAGAGAAAAATCAAGTTGTTATTGTTATTGTTGTTCTTGTGAAGTTTCCATTTAAGTTGACTCAATTATTATCCAATCTCATTAGCTACTTTATCCACTTAATACCTTTGTTTACATAAACTTATTGTGTAAGGAATTTAAGATTTTATAGCCTTTAACTTTACTAATATAGTCAATGAGAACTCCCTTATTCCTCTATGATTGATTTTTTCTTTTCTTACTTCTATAATCAAGGTGCAACACATGCTTTCGAAGATTTCTAAATGAGTAACCATATTTTTCTCTTTAACCATGCTTCGTATTGAGTTTTGTAGCTTACATGTTTTGTTGGCAAACTATATTACAAGTACATTATAGTATTGACAGCTTCATCTCACAAAGTCTTCAGGAAATTCTTCTCAACCAACATACATTTTGCCATATTCAAAAATTATTTTTTTTTCTTTTTAGCCCATTTTGTTATGGAGTATTAGTGACTGTAAGTAGCACTGTCAAAACGGACAGTCCGGTACGGTCCGTACGGACTTTTTCAAAAAAACGGACTTGACCGGACATGTCCGTTTTCTAAAACGGATTTATTTCTCAAGTCCGGGTCCGCCCGCGGATCCGTACAGACAGACACGGACATGTCCGTTAATTTTCAATTATTTTTTTTATTAATACATCTAGTTGAAGAGTTGTATATTTTTTATTACCTTTATTACTAATTTATAAGCTATTTTACATCCATCTTATTCAAGTACGGTTATATATATATATATACATATATATATATATTTCATCACATATTGATTTAACTATCACAATAATAGAGAATCGAGCATAATAAAAAAGATTAAAACTAAAACACTAGCAAGAAGTATAGATGTCACATGAAATAAACGACATAGTTATGGTCTAAAAATTTGTAACTTGCACAATTTCAAAAGACTATCACAAAATAGAAAAACAACAGTTATAAAATATTTTGGAAAAAAAAAACTCTAAAGCGGACTAGAGTAGATTGACACTAGTTTTCTAAGTCCATATCCGTACACTAGTTATCAACGGTGGGTGTCTAAGAGAGGTGAGTTTCGACACAATGAAGTTTAGGGTTTATTAATTGTGATCTTGATGTTTTTTTTTAATTAAAGTAGAGCAAGTTAAAAAAAATTAATTTTTTAAAAAAATTATATTGAAAATAACTGATATCCGCGGATATATCCGCTCCGGTCCGCTAAAGTCCGTTATCGGTACAGAGCGGATAAAAAAGCCCGCGCTCAAAATGGACACTAGTTTCCTAAGTCCATATCCGTATAAATTACGGGCAGACCCGGATAGTCCGCGGACTTTGAGTCCGTTTTGACGGTACTAACTGTAAGCTGATCACGTATTCCTTCTTGTTATAAAAATTTCCTAAATTGGGTCGAGGTGTACTCTACTCCATTTTCTTATTCGAGAGTTTTGATACAACCAAATTATATTTCAACAAGTGCTTTGAAAATTTTAAAACAATTAAACATCTTAGACTTTTTCTTTAGGAAATATATCCAACAGTATCTACTAAAATCTTTAATGAATAACATAAAGTATTTGTTATTGCTGCATAATTAAACACTCATTCGTCTCCATACTTGATTAGTTGGAAATGGATTCTGAATGAGCTTTCCAAATCGACAAATATCACACATATCAATATAATCAACTACTAGTGGTAACCTAACAAGATCATCTTCTGAAGCAACTTTAAAGAATTAATACCAACATGTCCCAATCTTTTCTGCCAAAGCACAAACCTACTTCATGACTAAATCAAGATTCAATCTTTATTTGCTTCTAATCTACTAAAAAAACTTTATTTCTCCATTTTTTATGGAAAATATCTTCACATGAGTATGGTTACTAATCTCACAACTTTTATCTTTGAAGACTAGAACATAATTTATATTTAGTAACTAGTCTACCGAAAGTAAACATTGATTTAACTTAGAAACATATAACATATAAGTGATTATTTTAATATATGAGATGAACTATATAATTACATCTCATTTCCTTTAAGCATCTACAAGTCTTTCATCACTAAATATGATTTTTAAAGTCTAAATATTGTCCAACTATGTGAAGTGTTACTTAACTGTAAGGACAGGTTAATGTAGTTACTATCAACCAACCACACTTCTCGAGTTACTTCTGAAATTTCACATTTTTAGTTTCTATTACGACAAATAACTTCACTTATTGTTCATCATAGGTAACTTATATAGGTTTAGCTTGGGGTTCCGATTGCATATTTTACACCAAGCATTAGGTATAAACCAATAATAGTTTTCTTTCACTATGACTGTTTTTCTTACCACGTGGATATGGATAGTTAAGTAGTCTTTCTCTCAGTTTGTTGAAACTTTTTTTTCCTTCCTCTTTTCTTAAGTATTTGGTATTTAAATCCTTCATCTTATAGCTTTGACATAGGCAAATACGTTGGTTTTGAGTAATTGCAAGTCTTTGAGATACTTGTTTTTAAGTAGCTGTAAGTGATTTTTCCTCTTTTTGGTCTTCAGTTTCTCTAAAGGCTTTTCTTTACTCAACAATATAAAAAGCTTTTGCTAATTCTATAAGTATAATTTTCAACATATCCTAAGAATCTTCGAGAGATGATATTTTCCACTCAAAATTTCAAGACGAGTCACCATAATTTTCTCCACGATTCTCTTTTCTTCCAAACTCTTCTTCAACAACCTAATATGGTTTAACACTTTCATAACTCTATAAATATAGTCTTTTATTTTTATTTTTTTTTGTATGTTCCATCCTCAGCAGCTCAAACTCCTTCCTTAGATTATATATCTGCATTTTTCTTTTCTTCTTAAATCCTTGAAATTCAATCTTCAACTTCTCTTAAATCTCATGTATTATTTCATTAGTTATAATCTTAGTGAAGATATCATTTGTTACCGCAACATGTATATAGGACAAGACTTTTGGACTTTTGAAAATTTCTTCTTCATGTTATTTGATTTGTTGTAATGTTGAATATGCTCTTAAACTCGAGATTGTCTTTATTTCTCCTACATATTATCATAACCCGAGACTTTTTATCTTCGCAGCTCAAACATGATAATTTCCACCATTACGATGAGGTGAAATGGAGCACTAGCCACAAAAAAAAATATGTTTGTACAAGAGGAAGATGTTTTTGTTTTTATGATATTTTTTACTAAATTTTCACTCAAAAATCACTCACACCGCTCTTTAGGATCGTATGTTCTAATACCATTTATTGGTAGAGTTATGAGAAGAAAAATAAAATGTTCTCTTCATTAGATTAATCTCAAACATTCGTAAAAAGTTTTATGATTTTTAATATCTACCTCTCTAACTTTCTAACTTAAATGTACATAAAATAAAATAACATGATAGCACCACATGCATAAAAAAAAAATACAACACTGCATTTCTTAAGAAAGCATCTCATGTATCTTCCAAACCAAACTAATTGAATTTAAATTATTATTATTATTATTTTCATTTAAGCATCTTCCCGAAAAAATCAAACTAATCTACATTATTTTTTTACGAATACATATTAACGAATACAAGTATCATCTTAATAGCACAACATTACTTAATCACAGAGTAAAACTAAATATTAAAGGAATTATTCCTAATATTTAAAATTATCAAAAATATCTTTCTAGTCTAAATTATGTACTTTTAAAATATTATTCTCATATTTCGATAGCTACTACAATAATTAAGCACTAAATATATTCGAAATCTCGCATGTCACAAATTTCTAATTAAGGATACATTCCATTTTCTTCATTCCAACAACAATATCTTTTAACGAGAACAAAATGTCAAAATAAAAGAAAATTGATTAGAGAAGATAAGTAATATGAATAAAATAAAAATAAATTTAAGAAAAGTCATAGAAAGAAACAAAAAGAAAAAAAAAATAAACTTACAACAGTTAAATGTCGATTGAAAACTCACATTTACGAATGTTAAATGTGGTGGCGGCGGCGAAAAAACCAGAACTAGAGAATCTAGAAGAAGACCCTCTTCTTTGTTCTGTGGGACCTCAAAAATTTGAGTTAGGAGAGGATCTTAGCAGTGTGTCTGTGAATGTTTCTCAATATCCCTTTAGTCTATAATGACCCATATTTGTAGGTTTTTAGAGAGAAAATATTTCCTAGTAATTGAAATTTCCTTAGGATTATAGCCATTTATTTTCTTTTATCATTCTTTCCCATTTTAATATATTTTATGTTTAGTAATAAGGAAATATTATATTTTATTAATATGTAATCATTAACGACTTAGATTATATTTTGGGTAGTTGGCTCCCATCTAGACTTCAAGTAGAAAGATGATTTCTTTTAGTTCTGACTCACTTCCTTTCGGCCCTATGCCTTTATTTCGACCCTAAACCCTCGTTTCAACCCAAACCTTCATTTAGCCATGATCCTTCATTTCGGCCATAAAGCCTCATTTTATCTAAGCCTTCATTTCGGTTGTAAGGCATTGTTTTGACCATAAGGCATCGTTTTGGTCATAAGGCATCGTTTCGGCCATAAGGCATCGTTTCGACCATAAGTCCTTATTTCTGCCATAAGTCCTCCTTTTTAGCCCTAAGTCCTCGGTTTGGACATAGGCTTTCTTTTCGGCCATAAGGTCTCATTTCAGCCATAAGACCTCTTTTCGGCCCTAAGGCCACCTTTTCGACCATATGCCTATTGATATCAAGCAGGTTTGATATGGGGTTTAATTCCAAAACTCCTTAGCCAAAAATTTGAAGGTTAAAGGCCTCGGATCCTTCTACGAGATTGTTCAATTTAAGACCATACACCATGAGAAGTGTATCCCTAAGTTTGGCCTCAGGTCTTTAGTACATTTTTATCTAGAATATAAGGTATCATTTCGGCTCTAAGGAATTGTTTCGTCTATAAGGCATCGTTTTAACCATAAGTCTTTTTTTCGGTTAAAAAATATTATTTCAACCATGAGGCCTCATTTTGGCCATGAGGCCCCGTTTCAGGCATGAAGCATCCTTTTAGGCTATGAGCCCTCATTTCGACCATAAGGTCTTGTTTTTCCCAAAGTCCTCCTTTCAGTCATAAGGCATTGTTTCGGCCATAAGACCTCATTTTCTGCCCTAAGTCATTCTTTTCGGCCATAAGACATATTTTTGGTCATTAGACCTCACTTCGGCCCTAAGGTATTGTTTCGGTCATAAAACATCATTTCGGCTATAATCCTTTTGATATCAAGCAGGTTTGGTCTGAGATATAATCCTAAAACTCTTTATCCAAAAGTTTTATGGTAAAAGGTCTCGAATCTTTCTGCGGAACTGTTCAATTTAGGTTCATGCACCCTAAGAAGGACATCTCTAAGTTTGGGCATTAGGTCTTTAGTCCATTTTTATTTAGACTATAAGGTATCATTTCGACCCTAAGAAATTGTTTCGTCTTTAAGGTATCGTTTTAACCATAAGTTTTTTTTTTTCAGTTATAAAACATTATTCAACCATGAGGCCTCATTTTGGCCATGAGGCATCATTTCCGGCTATGAGCCCTCATTTCGACCATAAGGTCTTGTTTCGTCCTAACTCCTTCTTTTAGCCACAAGGCATTGTTTCGGCCATAAGGCCTCATTTTCTGCTTTAAGTCATTCTTTTTGGCCATAAGATATTTTTTCGATCATTAGACCTCGCTTCGACCCTAAGGTATTGTTTCGGTCATAAGACATCATTTCGGCCAAAGTCCTTTTGATATCAAGTAGGTTTGGTCTGGGATTTAATCCTAAAACTCTTTAGCCAAAAATTTTATGATAAAAGGTCTCGAATCCTTCTGCGGAACTGTTCAATTTAGGACCATGCACCCTAAGAAAGACATCTCTAAGTTTGGGCCTTAGGTCTTTAGCCCATTTTTATTTAGACTATAAGGTATCATTTCGGCCCTAAGGAATTGTTTCGTCCATAAGGCATCGTTTTAACCATAAGTTTTTTTTTTCGATCATAAAACATTATTCAACCATGAGGCCTCATTTTGGCCATGAGGCCTCATTTCGGCCATGAGGCATCCTTTCCGGCTATGAACCCTCATTTCGACCATAAGGTCTTGCTTCGTCCTAAGTTCTTCTTTTAAGCCATAAGGCATTGTTTTGGCCATAAGACCTCATTTTCTGCCCTAAGTCATTCTTTTTTGCCACAAGGTATTTTTTTGGTCATTAGACCTTGCTTCGGCCCTAAGGTATTATTTCGATCACAAGACATCATTTCGGGTATAATCCTTTTGATATCAAGCAGGTTTGGTCTGAGATTTAATCTTAAAACTCTTTAACCAAAAGTTTTATGGTAAAAGGTCTCGAATCCTTCTGCAGGATTGTTCAATTTAGGACCATGCACCCTAAGAAGGACATCTCTAAGTTTGGGTCTCAGGTCTTTAGTCAATTTTTATCTAGACTACTACATTAAGTACAAAACATAGAAAGCAATTGATTCATTTTGAATTTAGATAGAAAAAATTGAAAATGATTTATACAAGAGAGTTGAACGGGGAGATAATTGAGAGATATATGAGGAGAAAAGTCTCATTTTTTCATAACATTTAATAATGGGTTATATGGTTTCATTTAATGTGAACTAACTAAGGAATACCATTTAGGATGTCACATCAAATGCCACGTGGAAGCAAATCAAAGTCTGAGTTGTTGAAACTTCAGTTTTGTATAAATATAAATTTGGGAACTTTTTATAAATGAGTTTTTAAAAGTTTGAATTTTATAAATAGGTCTTTATCTAGAAAAACTAGTCTTTTTGAATGTTTGACTGTACTCTATAGGTTGCGATGACAGTTTTACTCTTGAACGAAAGATTTTCAAAAATCGGCCATTTCAAATTTTATGATTTGCGATTAGAAGTTTGTGATTCGTGGTTAGAATGGGATGAAAAACTATTTAAAAACTTTATTTTTAGTGTGAGTTCAAAAACGATTCAGAATTTACGAAATCGATACAGAGTTTATAAAAACGTATAAAAAATCGAAACGACAATTCTAAAATTAAAATTTTAAGTTGAGAATAAAAGTTTTATCAAACTAAACTTTCACAAAAATTAATTTTTAAAAATTTTAAAAATTGACCTACTTTTTAAAAATTAATTTTTTTTATAATCTATTTCATTTAATGTTTTTTATAAATTTGAATCAGATTATTATATTTATTCAAAAAATATAAAAATTGGATAGAAAAAAATTATATGAGATACTAAAATATAAATATAAAATATTGTAACAATTTAATCTGTATAATTTTTAAAAATACAAAATAAACCTCAATAATATTAGTTTATTATTTATTTATTATATATTATAAGGCAAGGAATGAATGTCACCTTGTTTCACACACTTCACAGGTGTACTGCTTCTTCAATAATTTTCTCTTTTTAATTCTTTTCCTTAAGGCTATGTATATGGTATAGGTTATTAATAATCTATACCATGTTTGAATGATGGCTTGAGTTGATATGGTTTAATTTTGTTTAGTTATACATAAGTTGATTTGAGTGGAATTTGCAACCCTTGGGATGTTTTCAAAGGTTATAATTTTTACTTTCCAAAATTATCTTTTTCATATAAATAATATTACACAAATATCATGATGCATTATTTCATAATCATGGCATTTTACAAGTGTATTTTACCTTTTATTCTGGAGTGTTTAACTTTATTTAATTAATCTATATTGTTAGGATTTTCGGTAACCAATTCGATGATCAAGATCAAAAATAGACAAAACGCACAAACAATATATCGTGGTTAGCAAATTGCTTAATCCACGGAAGTCAACAACTTTCTATTTCGAAATAACCTTACAAACAATCAGACAACTCTCTCTCAATAATCTACCAAACAATCGTATTCAATCAATCAAACCAATTGATGAACAGATAAATCAACTCACAAACTCTCTGTGCTCTCAACCAATATTATCTGTCATACCTAAAACTCTAGAGTACATCCCATATTTATAGCTAACATCAAACCTAATTCATATGGGAGTATCTAACTCAATACGGAAATAAAATCTAAACCAAACTAGAAATCAACCCAAAATAAGAAAACTAAATCCTTCTCAAATAAGAAACAAACCATTAGGAAAAAGACCCAAAACTCAAAATAGGAAGTCTTTCCTAAAAAGAAATCCTCGTGATTCAAGACAATCTTAACAAATCTCCACCTTGACTTGAATCACCCAACTTTCTAGATCTTATTCCTTCAATCATACTAACCATGACTTATTCAAGTTCCAAACATATGAAAGAGTTGCATCCTCCAATTGTGTCTTCTAAGCATTCTTCATTCTGTCTTCCAATTCTTTTATAGACATCTTCCCAAGTTTCATATTCAAGAATTCCGAACATTCAACCAAACTTTTTTTTTATTCGATACCAACATCCTTCCAACAATAGTGTGTCCATCAAGGAAATACAAATTTCCTTGTCTTGTACCTTTTGCGGCTAAGACACCTCTTCGTACAATCTTCATCACTCCACCTCCAGTGACAATCTTGTAGCCACTAGAATCCAAGACTCCAAGTGAGATAAGACTTTGCTTCAGCTCTGGAACATACCTCACTTTCATCATCGACTTGATTGTACCATCAAACATTCTTAGCCTTACCGTTCCCATTCCCTTAATCTGACAAGTGCTGCCGTTTGCCAGACGGACAACATCTCCATCAAATTCTTCCAACTTTGAGAACCATTCTCTATTCGGACACATATGATACGAACAACCGGAATCTAGAATCCATCCTCCAGACGATTCATTCATAGAGGTCGTGGAGAAAACATCTGTCTCAAATTCACATTCTGACTCCACCTTCGGCTCCACCTTCTCTATTACAATTGCATTCGATCTTTCAAGCTGAGGACACTTGTTCTTCCAATGCCCTTTCTTTTTACACCATGCACATTGATCTTTCGCTAACCCATCCGGTCGAACTCTATTATTCTCAGACTCAATATTGTTGTACATTCTCCTCTCCCCTTTCCTTACCACTAATGCTTCCGATTCATGCTTGTGATCAAATTGATCCTTCTTTCGGTATTCATAATTTACTAAAGCATTAGACACGTCACTAAACTCAATCTCACTTTTTCCATACAATAAAGTAGTGGTCAAGTGATCATACGTATCAGGAAGAGAGTTAAGCAACAACAATGACTTATCTTCCTCAGAAATTTCAACATCTAAATTCAAAAGATCAGCCAATATTTTGTTGAAATTTTCTAGATGTTCCATCATAGACATACCAGATGTATACTGAAAGCGAAAAAGTTTCTTCTTCAGGTAGAGCCGGTTTTCGATACTCTTTGTCATATACTTATCCTCTAACTTCTTCCAAAGAGTTTCTGCCACAGTTTCATTCATTACAGAATACTTTTGATCTTTTCCTAAACATAATCGAATGGTACTGCAAGCTTGTCGATTTAAGAAATCCCAATCCTCTTCAGACATATCATTGGGTCTATTTTTATCTAACACTATGAATGTCCCCTCGCGGAATAAGAGATCTTTAACTTCTGACTGCCACATGCCAAAGTTACTAGTACCATTAAATTTTTCTATATCAAATTTCATCGTACCTGTCATTGATTGTCTCAGACGACTGCTTGCATACCCCTTTCCAGATCCGGATGCGTTACCATCCTTCGTCTCGTTTTTCGTCATCCCAACCAAAGCTCTGATACCAGTTTGTTGGATTTTCGGTAACCAATTCGATGATCAAGATCAAAAATAGACAAAACGCACAAACGATATATCGTGGTTAGCAAATTGCTTAATCCACGGAAGTCAACAACTTTCTATTTCGAAATAACCTTACAAACAATCAGACAACTCTCTCTCAATAATCTACCAAACAATCGTCTTCAATCAATCAAACCAATTGATGAACAGATAAATCAACTCACAAACTCTCTGTGCTCTCAACCAATATTATCTGTCATACCTAAAACTCTAGAGTACATCCCATATTTATAGCTAACATCAAACCTAATTCATATGGGAGTATCTAACTCAATACGGAAATAAAATCTAAACCAAACTAGAAATCAACCCAAAATAAGAAAACTAAATCATTCTCAAATAAGAAACAAACCATTAGGAAAAAGACCCAAAACTCAAAATAGGAAGTCTTTCCTAAAAAGAAATCCTCGTGATTCAAGACAATCTTAACATATATTTTTATTTAATATATTTAATTTGGTTATTGGAAATTGAGTTTTGGTTGTTTATTTGATTTTAAAAAAATTAAACATATTTTATTTAGTCAATTGAGATAGTCGTGGTCAATTTTCAAATATGATTTGTTTTATTCTATTAAATTTATACTTTTTAAATCTATTTATATGATTCTAATAAAATATTAAAATATATTAAATTATTTAAAAATTAATATTTAGTTAGGTCATTTTTTTTTCATTAGATCTAATTTGTCAATTTTAAACATTAAATCCTTTTAAATAAATAAGTGATTTGCTTTATTTTTTATGTTTATATTCTATTTATATAATATAATATTTTTATTACTATCACTCTTTAATTGAAAAAATATTTGAACAATCCGCTTACTTTTTTTTAATCTAATTTATAAATTTAAGATTCACAATATCAGCTGAAATTATTTTATTAAATACTTAATATTTAATTAAAAAAATAAATTTTAAAAAATCGATTTAAAGAATTTTTTCATTTTTTTTTAAAAAATGGATTAATATGGAAATATAATGAGTAAATATGTTTAATCTAATTAGAATAAGTGGATTTAAAAATTTAAAAAAAAACTTTTAAGCACTTAAAATGAAATTTTTTTTAAAAACTCGAAATTACTTAAAAATAAATTAAAATATCAAAAAGAAAAAATAAATGACACATTAGTTTTTTACTTTATCAAATCTGTCAAATAAATAAATAAATAAATAAAACCATAATGTGGTAAAATTAAAAAATAATAAATTAAATAATCTAAAAATAATAATTAGTGTGAATCCTATTCACAAGGGTATTGTGGTTAATTTATATTTTTTTTAAAATACAATACCATCAATCCAAATAAAAAATTTAACTTTACTGTACAGAACTATAACATTCATCCAAACAGGATTTCAGTAGTATACGAAATTATACTAAACTAAACTATACTATAAAATATTAGTACCAACCATCTAAACAAAATCTAAGAAAGATGTATTTTCATAATTTTTTATTTTATACTAATAATAAATTAAAAATGCTCTTCTCCACATTGTTTTTATTCCACGTAACCAACCATTTGTCGAAGTAGACATTCCATAAGATAAAAAGATAGTAAAAAGGTGTTTACAAATAGCAAATATTTAATAGGATAAAAAGAATTTAATTTTAATTAGTAAAATTAACCCGATTTAGTGTTCATAGTCATCTTCCTTTTATTGTCACAACATATTCGATTTGCATCTGCACCCGACTTGATTTTACTTAACAAATTTGTTTTATTTTAATTTATCCTCATTAGTGGTGTCTTATATTTTCTTTGTTGGCATATAAACATATTTACATGATGATATGGTTCCATCCATCATTAGCACTGTGATGGTGGACATGTTCGGTTTGCATCTGTTCCGTCCACGCGGGTTTTGTTATTAACGGACTGATTGAATATACTCATTTAAAATAATAGATTAATCTTATAAGTTTAAGTCCATCCATGTGGACGGATTCTGATATGTCCAACTTTAAAAATAAAAATAAATTATGATAATTATTTAAAAAAACTTCCTTGTTAAATTTTATATAAAACGATCCAAATATTCTTACATTTAATTCATATTAAACGAGTTCAACTATTTAAAGACTAGTTTAGAGCAAAGTATATTTAATTTAAAAATTACTAAACTACCACTACCTAAAGGGTCAAATATTTAAAATTAAGGGTGGAAAAAAATTCGAGCATAGACTAATCCGACCGGAAATAATCCAAATTGAACCGAAATTCACCCGTCCACTGTACAAATAATTCTAATTCACCCAAATTTTTTGAGCCGATTGATTTCACCTATCTGATTTCGCTCTATGTCTCTAAAAATCAAATTAATTTAAAAAATATTTATTATATATATGTATATATTATATAAATAAAAGTAACTAGAATACATTAATTGCATATGATAACTTATTATATTGATTGAATTTTATTATGCAGTAGAATGAATATTATATAATTTAATTATATATATATTAAATTTACTAGGCGTAAAAAAATTAAGTTATTAAATATAATACTTGTTAATTTAATATGTATCATATGACATACATATAAAACTATTTTATTTAAAATAAAATAAAAATCACCAGTCCGGACTGTAGCCATCTCTATTTTTTAAAGTAATTGTTAATTTTATTTAATAGAATTTTTTATATTTAATTTTAAAGTGTTAAGGAGGTAGAAAATGTATTTTTCAAGCATAGGTGGTGAAATAGTGAAATAATCAAACCTTAGGAGGCTTTTTCATACATTTTTTTTTATTTATTTAAAATTACTAAATTACTTTTATAGTCAAACTGATCGACCGTTTAAAGTAACGGTTTCTATCCACGGAGAGGTTTTTTTAGTTAATTTTGTAAAGTTAAGAAGATATTTGGGTAATTTTGAAACGTAGGTGGTAAATTGAAAAAAAAAAAAATAAAATAAACCTGTGAAGGGTTATTTTAGCAATTTTTCAAAAATTATTAATATAATTGTTTTTATTAAATTTTTAAACAATTTAATTCGCTTTTATTTATATTTATGAAATTATATTTTAAAGTTTAATATATTTTTAAGTAAAGAAAAGTGAAATGTTTTTTATTCTCTGTACAATGTAGTCATTTTTTATCTATTAAATTCATTTTTACTTCAAGCGAATAGTTTGCGGGTAGTTCTATTCAGTCCGTAAAAGCCCACCGTCCTCACAAACTAGATAAAAAAGCCCGCAATACAAAATAGTCAATAATATTAATGTCTATATCCGCGCGGTTTGCGTAAGAACCTGAACATTTCGTGGAGTCGGAACCCGTTTTGACATTATTATCCATGGATTAATCTTTTACATTTGGTAAAAAATAAACTTCAACGATAATCTCATTTTAAAAATATTTTAAATGGTTGAAATAAGCATCCGCAGTATCGCATTTGATGAGAAATGATGATTTTAAGTGTGGTATAGGTTTTAATCTTTATCTGCACTCCTATTTCAACATTTTTTTTATTTACAAAAATCAATTATAAGGAATGAAATAGTGACAAAATTAATCGTATAATTTAGATTTATGTATACCTAAAATATATATATATATATATATATTAATTATTGGTCAATGGATAATGAAACGGAAAGAATAAGAATTAGAATTAAAATTAAAATTATTTGTCCATTTTTTCGTTTGCAACTAGAGTTAAGGTTATATGGTTTTTTCTTAACCAGCTTTGAACCTCTTTACCATTTATACTAATGTGACAATCTAACAAAACAAAACAACTATATTAATTGCAAAATCTAATCATTCACTCGTAGATGAGAATAGAAGACCAATTTACAATTTTTATAATTGCGTATATAAACAACAGATTGAACTCTATATCATGATTTTTGACTCTGATTACTCCATATTTCTTTCCTCTTTAAAATAAACACATCTAAACATATATCAATCAACCAAATTATCACAACGGACAATGGATTCTTCATCAAGAAACTCACCTCCAGTCATAAATAATCCGGACAAACCATCTCCATTAAAAATAAATAAATAATAAATATTTAATAAATGAAAGATTATTCTCCAATTACTCAAAAAATAAACACTTAGACTATTCAACGATTAAAACCAGCGGTTTGGATAGTTGTAACTGTTAGCGGTTTGAAATAGCGATTCGTTTAGCTGTTAAAATAGCAGTTGTAATAACTATTCGGTGGTAGTTATAGCGGTTATATATAAAATTACAAAAAATGGTTGATGTAATTATTTGATTTGTATTTATTAATGTTAAATAAAATGGTATTTTAGTAGTTTTAAAATAGTGGTTTGGGAGAAAACTAATTTGAATATTGTTTGCCAGATCGTTATTTGAACTGCTAAATGTTATTTTGAAACGCTATTACTGTTGGGAAAACACGGCTAGCTCCGATACCACTTGTTGAACAAATCGGTGATCCATTGCAGCGGAGACGAGTATTGTTAACCATAAAGTAAAATAACATACACAAGGCAATAAATATAGATAGAAAATAAGACACAAGGTTTTTACGTGGAAACCCAAAACGGGAAAAAAACCACGGCCGTCAGGACGACGAGAGACTAATTTACTAGGTAACAATAAAGCAACAGTTACAACCAGAATATCACTCTCTCACTCCCCAATCCAATTACATTGGTTACAGTCTCACATACAAGCTCTCCTATGGCTCCACCTGATAACAAGAATCTCAATTCTCCATGGTCTCCATGGTTCCCAGGCCCTCATGGGGTACCTCCCAAACCTAACCAACTAGATCTACATTGTTTTCTCAGGATATCTAATAATAGATACAAGCACCATATTTATAGCATTAGATTACTTAGTAATCCTAAACCATTAAGAAAATCTTTTCCTATTTAGGATTCTCAAGGATCTCTTTCCTAATTAGAATCCCATATTAGGAAATACCATTCCTAATCAAATATGATACTTCCAAAACAGTCTTCAAGCCTTTTCCAAATTACCAACCAATTATGGATACCGGAATATACCCGAATTTTCGTCAAAATCCTAACAAACCACCCCTTGACGAAAATTCCCTTTATTCTTTTCCAACGACCACAACTCAAACCAGAGTCATCATACCCCACCATGAAGGTATATCCACTCAGGTACGATCCATCCCAAGACAACCCATTCAGGAACCATCAACCCAAGATTTTCTTTTCTCGGCACATGTCGAAAACACTTGCTGAATAAACCATGGGCAGCTTCCTACATCAGCTTCCAGGAAACTCCTCAGCCATCGACATACTTTCCATCACACCCACATCCATGCTGATCAGATGCCCGTGCAATTATGGACACACTAGAATTATTCCCACCATTTATCATGACAACCTTGGTGGTTCAAAACATGTCATAAGGATACCTATCCCAGCGTACAGTCGGAGCCTTTGCCGAATCGCTCCTCACAGTCCTTCCTTATTCGAGTTCACCAGCCACTTGATCAAAATTCTCAGCCCACAAAGATTCCAAAAATACCACTAGTCAAACCCTCAATTTTATTTTGATTATTTGACCAGACTTGAATCTTTAACCAGATCTTTTTATCTTTATTTGCGTTAACAGAGAAACACAAAAGTCTCAAAGCTACCTTACCACCACAATCATGCATGTCGTAGATCACCACCGCCATCGCTCGAGAAATACCGTCAAAACTTTTTCATCCCTACGATTATCGCAGACTAGATCTTGACAACACTTGCGGGTATTTTTTTTCAGCTTTAATTTTTTTTTTTCTCACGCAACCAGCTCAAACTCGACCAGAGAAACCAAATCTATATTTTTCAGAACTTCTAGAGACTCCGGAAGATTTACCCATCCTTCAAAACCTTTCGCTTTCATCTTACCTTAAACCCATATTTACTTTGACCAAACCAAAACTCACGGATCACATCAATGCTAGCTCACAAACCAAGGGCTCTGATACCAGTTGTTGGGAAAACACGGCTAGCTCCGATACCACTTGTTGAACAAATCGGTGATCCATTGCAGCGGAGACGAGTATTGTTAACCATAAAGTAAAATAACATACACAAGGCAATAAATATAGATAGAAAATAAGACACAAGGTTTTTACGTGGAAACCCAAAACGGGAAAAAAACCACGGCCGTCAGGATGACGAGAGACTAATTTACTAGGTAACAATAAAGCAACAGTTACAACCAGAATATCACTCTCTCACTCCCCAATCCAATTACATTGGTTACAGTCTCACATACAAGCTCTCCTCATATGGCTCTCACAGGATAACAAGACTCGATCCTAGAACTCAAGATCTCCATGGTCTCCATGGTTCCCAGGCCCTCATGGGGTACCTCCCAAACCTAACCAACTAGATCTACATTATTCTCTCAGGATATCTAATAATAGATACAAGCACCATATTTATAGCATTAGATTACTTAGTAATCCTAAACCATTAAGAAAATCTTTTCCTATTTAGGATTCTCAAGGATCTCTTTCCTAATTAGAATCCCATATTAGGAAATACCATTCCTAATCAAATATGATACTTCCAAAACAGTCTTCAAGCCTTTTCCAAATTACCAACCAATTATGGATACCGGAATATACCCGAATTTTCGTCAAAATCCTAACAATTACCGAACACCTATTTTCACAAACCGCTATTCACATTGCTATTCGAACCAATAAACACTAATTAAATTGTTGACACCAAACACACTTATACGGTTAATTCGAACCCAAATACTTAAAATGATGCACTAATGTAGGTAAAAAAAAAAATAAAACTAAAACTAAAACTAGCACACCATCCACTCATATAAGTTGATTATTTGAATATCCAACAACAAAACTTTCATATTAAACACTTATCTAATGTTATATTACTCTTCAAAAGCCGGTGCACTATCAATTTAGGAACAATTACTTTTATAATTGAAGTAGTATTCATCGTGTACAAAACATGTAAAATAATAAGATGAATTAAAATGATGAGAAAAGAATATGAATTAAGTTGGAGGATGAAAATGAAGGAGCAATGAATTTGGAATTATAAAAGGAAGAATATAAATTGAGTTGAAAAAGGGGAGTAAATAGTAATATTACATAGAATTTCAAATTTAGATTAAACATAGAATGCTATGTACGAAATTATATTTATTTTTTCTAACTTTTATTTAAGTGAACCATTTTATTTACTATCTAACTCACAACTTATCATGTTTTTAATATATCTTATCTCTTATGCATTAGAATTACAGTTTATTTTCTTTTATTATTTCTTAAATTACTCATATTAACACGGCCATTAAGTTGCCAAATTTTAATAGTCATATAAAAACCTTTAAAATAAGTTAAGAACAATGATATTGTATATTTTATTAATAACGTTTTATCATCATTAGTATAGCTAATTAATTAGCTCTTGTAAATTTTCAAAAGTATAAACTACAAAACTGATGTTCGTTTAACAAAGTGAGAAGATTTTTAATATTACTAAAAAATCTATCAGCATTGCAAACTTTTTTAGTTATATTATCGCTAGTTATATCGCTAGTCATATAAAAAGTTATATTACAAACTTTTTATATGATTAGTCTGGATTAAAATTAATTATTTTATTAATATTTAATTATGAATTTATAGTTAATATATTATTTAGAGAACTTTTTATAAATGAGCTAAGTTTGAGTTTTAAAAATAGTTTCATTTTGAAATGGGTAGTTTGAATAAGTAGAAAAAAAAACTTTGTATTAAGTAAATGAACCATCAAACTTTTAATTAAGTTTTTAAACTCTTAAAGTTGCAAATTTCACCGAATGAACCAAAATGATCACAATGTAATTTCTAATTTTAACAGTGAATTTTATAAATAGAAATTGGTAATTGATAAATACAATTACCATATTTTCTTTCATTTATAATGTAAGTTTACTATTTTACCTATTTATATTAAAATCAATTCAAATTTTCTTACCCAAATTTTTTACCTAACTAATTGTTCTCTTCCAACGAGATTTCATTATTACCTGTCAACCTCTATTCATGTAATTTTCTATCTCATGTTTATCTTTTATTATTTCTGATTAGGGTTGTCTATTGCAATAAAGAACTAAACACGTTTCATTTGGAGCATTTGGAGATAACCAATCTAAGAGATTAGTTTGATTTTTGTTTATTGTGATTTTAGGGTTTAAATGAGAAAATTTGTATTAAAGCTCTTATTGAATTTAGTTGGTATCTATGGTTCATATTGATAACTTCTTGGTTTTGGTATAGGAATGAATTATAGAGTCTATTTGAGGATTTTCTAAAAATTTTATAACTTTAGAAATTATTATTGGTGCTTTCCTGGTAAGAACCGTAGGTTTGAATTTAATTGCTAATTAGGGTATATTATGATAGTGGTATTATTTTATTTTAGAAATGTATTATATAGTTGGGGTTTTCGCAATAAATTTGCACATATCTAATTTATTGTTTGTAATTATTTTTGTGAGAATAGTATGATTGAATTAAGTTATTTTTAGCATATGTAATTGTAAATTGAAGAAATGAATTTTGGGGTTTAATAGGTGGTTTGTATGAAAGTTATAGTTTTTAAATTTTTATCAGTTAGGGATTATTTTGTGATAGTTTGAATCCTAATATCCACTAGCAATAATTGTCGCAAGCTCTAATGCTCAGCCAAAGGTAAGGCATAGATTTGCACATGTAAAAACTCTATGGTTATGATTAATAAAGTCTCTTTTGAAGCCTCAAATGCTAAAGCAAATGAGTTCGACAATATGACGTCCTAACCCCTACCCACGAGGGACATGCGGTTCGAGGAGCAGAGAGCCACACTATACAATTGTATTCATTCAAATCCTTTAACATTGATACAAGCTATATATATTCAGTTTAGGCAATAATAGAAACCATCCAAACACTTATTAACAATTCTAATGGTTCATAAGAGTTTCATACATACAATAAAATCATTTCAACATTTAAAATATTATAACAAGTCACTAAAAGTTTGCTTGAAATTATTTATCAAATATTCAAACATGTACAAATCCTTCGAGTAAAACATAAAAGTAAGGTATAAAGCAACAAAAAATACGAGGATGCATCATGATCTCCAAGATAACTTCATGAAATAAAATGGTATGGGTCATAACTCACTCGATCACTTGCTCAAATTCAAATAACGAAACCAACAAAGATAAAGATAGAAAATCATCAGGCCATCGGTGCATGGTTAGCAAACCATAGTCAAATAACCACGTGCAAATGTGTTTTCTATTAACTTGTACGTATCACACAAATGCATAAACTAAGAAAGACTTATTAATCGAACATCCACTCTTAAGAAATTTGAATTCATAACACTTTAGAAATATTTAGGAAGGTATCGAGTTCATTGCAAAAGTACTGCAGAGCTATAACTCGGCTAACCCACTAGAAAAGAAATGCGGAGGTTATATGCGAAGTTAATACTGAGTTAGGTGCCGAATTCCCAATTTGGTATAGATGAAGAACAAATTTAGTGGCTTCTGGTCGAATTACCTATCAACTAAGGTATCGAGTTAGCTAATTTGGTCAAAGAAGAATATGTAGAACCAATGGCTTTTGACTAAATTACTTATCGAATTAGGTACCGAGTTACCTAGTTCGGCCAAAGAAGAATAATAGGAATAAATGGCTTCTGGTCGAGTTCCATACCAAATTAGGTACCGAGTTACCTAGCTTAACTAGACACAAAATTAAGGAACACTGGCATCTGTCAAGTTCCATACGGAAGTAGGTACCAAACTACCTAATTCAATCAAAGAAGGAAAAATATGAAACTTTGGCTTCTGGTCGAGTTCCATACCGAATTAGGTACCGAACTACCTAATTCGGCCAGAGGGAAAAATTGCCCAGGCTTAAGTAGAAAACAACATAAAACCAATCAAAATAAATACACAACTTATTCATCAATGTCCAAATCACTTCGCAAGCAATTTTGGCATTTCAAAACCATTCAAATAGGTATCAAAAACATATTTAATGGTACTACAATTTGTTCTAACATCATTTCTAAATTTTCCTAACACAAGTTTATTTCTTGACAAATTTTAAACACATCAACCCCAATACATCAAATTTTAATATTTGCCCTTAATTCTAACAATTGAAGAGCATGATCATAAAAAAAGAGATTCGTAGAGGCAAATGTGAATTAAGAATTAATAAATAAAAAATAGATAAATAAATAAATAAATAAGAAAAAAATAGTGTGCTAAGTTAAGTTTAGTTTAGTTGAGCCAATACCGCTGCCTATCATGATGTACACAATGGAAGATACAACAAAATATAAATGGAACGGGAGGGAGATGGTGATTCAAACTCACATCACAGTTCCCTCTGATTCATTAGACGACTTGATTTAGATTTGTTGTCCACTAATTGACTTATTATATTCCCTTATCCTCCTTGTAGTATATGAAATTTTTATTATTTAAATTCATATATTATGATTTTATTATTTCATGATTAAAAACTTTAAACACTTAAAATATAATTATATAATATTTTAGTCAAATAAACATAAACATGGTATTTTTTATAAAACACACTATCATTTCAATATTTGTGTGTATATATATATATATATATATATATATATATATATAAACAAGTACACAAATATTTATATTTGAAATAAAATTATTTAAAAATAATGTAATACCATATTACATCGTAGTATACAAATAATGTTACCTTTATGCAACGAATGGAGCGACACACATGTCCATTAATTAAATAAAATCAATAATAATAATAATAGTTGGACACACGTGTCAGATACGCCACTTCATATGCATTCCGTGTTCGATACTTTTAATTATTAATAATCAATTATCTTATTTTATATTTTTTTCTCTAAAAAAAATCTCAATTTGTCAATATATTTGCTCAAAATACTCAAAATCAAATTAAAACTCTAATAAATTCATAAACTAAATGTTGAATCTTGAAGATTTAACATTATTTATGAATTTATACACTCGACAATATATTTTAAGGTAAAAATATAAGTGTATATATTATATAATTGTTGGATTAATGGGAGGGTCATACTGCAAAGCCCACCCAGCCCAATATCCTATTAGACCCACCACTTGAATTTGTGAGGTGGATGAATAAATTAATTCCGCTATATAAAGAGGATTTTGTAAACAATTGGTAAAGATGATTTTGAAAATAAGAAATTGGTAGCATTCACACAAAAGTCTTTTAGACCGGGACGTTACATGTCCTCAATAAGCACATGAATTACTTCACTATTATCGACTAACTCTTTCTTCCGATGAATCAGACTGTTAGGTGGCCTGAGATACTCATTAGCTTGTATCATACCAATGTGGCAAGACTGTAAAATTGCATCAATGTTTCAATGTCCAAAAGTATTTTCCTCAACACTATACTTAGAAACAGTGGAGACTTCTCCGAATGTTCACGCAGATGAATTAGTAAGTGCTCCTTCCTTTTTCATCTATATAGACAAAACAAAAATGTACATAGTTGCATGTTTGTTTGAGAGAGAATGATAAACACAATATTTAATACTCAACTCTCATATCGTCTGTACTCAATATTATCTCACATATTATACTCAAAATGGCGGTATTGTTATGTATATTTTTTTCAAATTTCAACTAACTATCAATCATGTGTGTTTGATGTTACTCACTCGATATGAAGGATATGATTATAAATAACGGACTTCGCGATGACAAATGCGAAATAGAAATTAATGAAAAAAATATGTCTCGGATATAATTTAGATGAGTCAAAACCATTGCTACCACAATATAGACAACAAAATATACAACGAAATGTAAAACGGAACGAGACGAAGGTGGCCAGGTCCGCTCCGATCAAAGTCACATCATAATTCCTTATAATTCATCAGACAACTTAAATTAGTTGTCTGCGGATTGATGTTAATTTTAATAAAATTTATATTTAAAATTAGTAATTTAATTGTTTCTATTTTATATTTATTTTCAACCATTGATATATTTGTATTTTACTAATTTTAACAAAGAAAATTTATTATAAATTAACTGTTTAACAATTGCAAATGACTGAGAAAAGAATAAAATGAATTAAATATTTATTCAAAAGTTTTATTCTTATTTCTTCTCTGTCCATTTCTTCATATGTAAGCTCGTAAATCTAAAAAACCATGTATAAGAGCTTCATTGAAAATAGCTAAGGGAAAATTTCTCTTTCGTTCAAGTATCCTCAACTCATCAAGTTAAATTATGAAAATTGGGCACTTCAAACGAAGGTCATTCTCGGTGCTCATGGAGTTTGGGATATTATTGAGAGAGGTTTCATAGAACCTGAGAGAGTTGAGACATTGGAACAAGCTTAAAGATATGCATAGGAGAAAAAAACAGAGAGAAAGAACGATGCACACTTACGATCATTCATCTAGGTTTGGAAGATGAAATATTTGAAAAGATAGTTAATGAAATTAGCTCCAAGAAAGCATGTGAATCTCTTTATAATTCCGTCATTGGAGTTGAAAAGGTGAAGAAAGTGCATCTTCAAACTCTAAGGGCCGAGTTTGAGTCATTGAAAATGAAGAAAATAGAATCAATTTCAAATTACTTCACCAAAGTTTTAGAAGTAGGGAACTAAATGACGATACTTGGAGAAAAGTTGGAATATGTTCGAGTTGTTGAGAAAATACTTCATTTCTCAACTCAAAATTTAGTCAAGAGTGGTGGCTATTGAAGAGTCCAAATATTTGGACAACATGTCTATTGATGAGTTGAATGAATCATTATAAGCACACCAAAAAAGAATGAACCAAGGAAAGCAAGAGACAGTAGAGCATACCTTATAAACAAAATTTCAGTAAATGGCAAAGAACAAGTTGGTGAAAATAGTAGAAGAGGCCAAGGACATAGACGCGGTAAATACCAAGGAATAGGATAAAATTGAGGAATAGGAAAATATTATTTTCCTATTGAGAGAAGAGATCAAAACTTTATAGAGGTCTTGGAAGAGGGAAAGGTAATTATGGAAGGAATAGTGAGTTAAAGATGGATAAATTTCATATTCAATGCTACTCATGCAGAAAGTATGAGCACTACTCTTGGAATGTCAAACCAAGAAAGACGAAGAGACGAGGATTGTTATACATAATGAAGATAATGAGGATCATCTATTATTCATTGCGCATAATGAAGATCATACATGTGAAACTAGCATATGATATTTAGACAATGGAGCAATCAATCACATGACAAGTGATGAAAGTAAATTAGTGGAACTTGACACCAACGTGACAAGGCAAGTACGTTTTGGTGATGAAAGTTAGAAACTAAAGGCAAAGGTACTATCTTATTTGAACTAAGAAAATGGAAGCCATAAAATCCTTCCAAAATGTATATTATATTCCAAAAATGAAAAATAATATTTTCAGGATTGGACAACTCATAGGGAGTGGTTGTCAAATAGTTATGGAAGATCGTTATCTTTGACTAAGAGATAAAGAAAGAAATTTTATTGCTAATGTTTCTATGCCAAAAAATTGAATGTTCTTGTTGGACATAAAGATTGGAAAACCAATGTGTTTGAATGTTTGCATGAAAGATCCATCATGGATATGACATATAAGCTATGGGCATTTAAATTTTGAAGACTTGAGAATAAAGAAGATGGTGAAATGTATTCCTAAAATCGACCATCTTAGTCAATTATGTAAAGCTTGTTTACTTGACAAGCATTCACGGAAAAGCTTTCCAAAATATTTGGATTTGAGAGCCACAAAACCATTACTGATATTTTTTACATTTCATTGATGATTATTCACAGAAAACTTATTTAGCTTGGTTCGGAGAGTACTTGTTGGATTAAAGATTTTTTTTGTGGGTTTATTTCTTGAAGCACAAAAGTGAAACATTTGAAAACGAGAACAATCATGAAATCAAGTCTTTAAGAATGGATAGAGGTAGAGAATTCACATATAATGAGTTCAAAGCATTTTGTGACATATATGGAATTTGGCATCCTATGACAGTCCCGAGATCGCCATAATAAAATGGAGTCATGGAGAGAAAGAACATAACAATCTTCAATATGGCTAGGACCATGTTGAAAAACAAATCAATACTAAAAGAGTTATGGGCTGAAGCAATTGCATGTGCAATTTATCTCTCTAATCATTCACCAGCTAAAAGTTTGAGGGACATACCACCCCAAGAAGCATAGAGTGAAATAAAGCCAGATGTATCACATTTATGAGTCTTTGAATTTATTGCTTTTACTCAAGTTCCAGAACAAGAGAGGTCCAAACTTGACGACAGAAGTAGAAAACTTATGTTTATTCGATATGATGAGAATTCGAAAGACTATAAGCTATTTGATCCAAGCAATAGAAAATTGGTGATAATTAGGTACGTTGAATCTGCAGTAGATTCAATCTGGATGATCAAAATGAACGTGCTTATGATTTTCTTCCTTATTTTAATGACAAAAAAATACCAATGCATAGAGATCAAAATGAACTTGTATCTTCCGCTACATCAACACCTTCCCCACTAAATTCTACCCATACATCGCCTTCCTTTAGTTCATTGAAAGACACCAAAGATTTCGGAGTCTTGCTGAACTTTATGATGAAACTCAACTCTTAAAAGTTGAGAATTTGTTATGTTTATTCTCAATTGATGAGCCATCGAGCTTTGATGAAGTTACAAAAGATTAGAAATTGGTACAAGATATGGAGAAAGAAATTCATGCTATTGTGATAAATAACATATGAGAGCTTATAACACTATCGAGTTGTCATAGTGCGATTTGAGTGAAATGGGTGTATAAGGTTAAAAAGAATTCCAAAGGCAAAGTGAAGAGATATAAGACAAGTCTTGTTGCGAAAGGATACAAGCAAAAAAATATGGCTGAAAATATTGCTCTTTCGACTTTTGAAACTGAGTATATTGATGTTACTATTTGCACATGTCATGCTATTTGGCTGAAAAATATTATTGAAGGAACTTTAATTTGAAGACAACAAACCTATCAAGATAAGAATAGATAATAAATCAGTCATTGCTATAGTAAAGAATCTAGTGTTTCATGATCAAAGCAAGCATATTAAAACGAAATATCATTTTATTCGTCAATGTATTAAGAACATGCATATAGAGGTTAAATATGTGAAGTCACTTGATCAAGCAGCTAATATTTTCACAAAACCTCTAATATATGATACTTTTCAAAAGATGTGAACATTATTGATGTGGAAAAATATAAATTTCATTTAATGGTTTATATTTTACATTTATTTTCTATGATTGGTTATATTTGTATTTGATTGATTTTAGCATAGAAAATTTATTATAAATTAATGTGTAGTGTCCGGTCCCGAAGGACCCGAGGCGCAGTAGACCGGAACGCCACATCGACTAGTGCACTTATATATATTCACATGTACACTTAAAACTGTACATACAAGCATTTGGAAATCAAGAGATAAGAGGATACTTTGATTTGATAAACATATAGTGAAGTTTCCATCTAAAATTCACCAAATAACACCAAACTCGGGTCAACATGCAACTGAGCTTAGTGTTCAACTCGTCACTAAGCCAAGTGAAAAAGTTGATAAAAGAATACTTAAAGATGAATACATTTACAAAAGTATATACAAAATACATAAGGTGAAAAGATGCCATGCAATGTATGATCCAAAAAGGGCTTCCAACCCGACCAACGAATGCTAGCTCGATCCACCTAGAAACTTATTCATTTTGAAAAGAACACAAACAAGAAAAATGGAGACAGGAAAGGGTTAGGCTATCGATGCCTAGTTAACAGTTTCATACTCAAACAAACAGACACGAATATGCTTCTTTTATTAGCAAAGTGAGCACACAAATGCAACTTAACTTCTCAAACATCATCACATAACCGGTAGGATCCGAAGAGGATCAAAAAAGGAAAACTGGAGGCAAGGTGGACTTCTCGCGCCCTGGTCACCTTGACCAGGCCGCTCGCTTCTTGTCCAGGCTGCAGAAAATGGCACTGTTGTCTCCTGGCGCCCTAGTCACCTTGACCAGGCCGCTGACCAGGCTGCAGAAATTGGTACCGTGAGAAATTGGCGCCCTAGTCTAAATGACCAGGCCGCAGAAAGTGGTACCGAATCCACTTTGGCGCCCTGGCTCGCACCCTGGTCTAAGTGACCAGGCTACCAGCCACTTGTCAGGCCGCCAAAAGTGGTACTGTAGCCACTTGGCGCCCTGGATCCTTTGCCAAGCCTCTGGCCAGGCCTCGAAAATTGATATTGTAGGGGCTTGGTGCCCTGACTCCTTTGTCAGGCCGCCCAGGAGAGAAAAACATGGCAATTTCACAATTCTTCACTTTCCCAACTTTCCAATTAACCCGCTTAGTTCCTTTATTCCATTTAATTACCGTCTAAGGTTTATATAGTGAATTCCATCCACATAAAATAACCATTTACCATCCATTAGATATCATCATACCATTTAAAGCATAAAAATCAAACAATTATCACATTTTAGTTTAACTTGCCCTTAAACTTAACTCTAATAGAGAAAACGAGACAGTAAGGGGCTGGAACCCCAGAGGATCCAAAGATCAATCATGTACAGGGGGTCCGAAGACCAAATAGGGATCCGAAAATCAAATAGGGGATCCATAAAGGACCGGGTTGATGTCGTCGCATCCAGGGAGGACTGTCGCCCTAAATAAGTAGCACTTTAAGCCAAGTTCACATTTTCATGTGTCGAAGTATACTTCTAAGTTTCCTATGGAATGCCAATACATTCACTTTTTTAAGCTAAAAACAAGGGCACTCTTTTTAAGTGATCAAACAACATTTATCACATTCTTTCCATTTTACATAAAACCATGTAATACCATTGTTATTTCTCCACAATGGCACCAAATGTCATTTCTTTCACATAGTCACAAGGCAAAACATATATATATATATATATATATATCCAAGCAACACAATTCAATACCCAATACAATTTCATCAAAACCACTATTCTAGCTCCAAGGGATTTACATCAAAAACACTAATAGGACTCTAAATCAACAAGAACAACCATCTTAAAGTGTTATAGAGTTGCTAAGGATCCTATTCATGCCATTAATGCAATTCAAAAGCTTCAAAAACCGAAAATGTCATTAAAGGGAGGGTTAAAAGTTTACCAACTCAATAAATGAGGAAGGAGGCTTGAAACCACTAGCAAAAGCTTTAAATGAGGTTAAGGATGGTGGTTGAAGGCTTAATAGATGTGGGTCTTTAGTGGTTGTGGTGAGTAAATGGAAGTTAGTGTTTGGGTGGGAAGATGAGAAGAAAACATGTTTGTTCTAGAGGAGAAGAGAGTGGAGGTGAAGAGTGGAGGTGTGGTGGTGTTAGGGTGTGTGTGATGGGTCTCTTGTGGGGCTTGGGCTTGGTTCAATTCGTTTAGCCCAATGACTCCCAAGCCCACTCACAATCATCCAAACCAACCCAAATCTCCGATTCATTCTCAGTTTCATTTAAAAAAATATTTCGATTCCAAAAATGCTTTGCACCACCGAGACCATGTTTACATTGAAAATTCACTTTTAAATCGATTAAAACCCATTTTTTTCGAAATTATGTAAATTTACTTTTAAATCGATTAAAATCCATTTTGCCGAAATTGGACCGGTTCTATGAAAATCATTTCGAAATTAATTTTTAATAATCAAAATTGACTCTACACTTCCGAATTTGATCTCTAATTATAATTTTACCCTTAGAGAGGATTTTCGATTTATTCCGATATGGAAATTTTGAAAATCAATTTTTATAAAAACCGAAATTTTAAATAATAAAATACTCAAAAATATTAGGTCCTACTTGTGGACGTTACATAATGTGTAAAATAATATTAAATGACATAGAAAAAAAAATAAAAGCAATAACGGTCAAACCTCTTTATAATGACACTGTTCGTCTGACTATTTTTTATTTTTATTTTCTATTTGCTGTTATAGTGAATGACTATTATATATATTTTTTAAAATAATAAATTCATTAAATATAAAGAAAATTTTTGTAATTATAGTTTGTTTCATATATTCAAGTCTTTTACTAGCAATATAATACTTGAATTGACGAAAATTTCTATCAAAACTTTAAGCATATTAGGGATGGCAATTTTCACCCTGACCCACGGACCTATCGTGCCCCAAGGTGCCCTGACTTGACCCGACCTGCCCCATATGTGAAATGGGTCAGATACAGGCTGTCCCACCCTACATACAAGGCAAGGCAAGTCCGAATCTGGTTGGTGCCCTACCTGGCCTCGACCTGCCCCGCGTTCGCCCTGCATGTTAATTTAATTTTTTATTTAGATGATTTATTTTTCATCTTTAATTTTTTAAAATAATTTTAATTTACTGTCGGTATTAGATATAATATAAATATCTAAACAAATTTAATTTTTGTATCATCTAAATAATATTAAAAATTAATTATTTTTATTAAGATTGATAACATTTAAGTAATTTTATTAAATAAAAAATTAATTAAATATCAAATAAATAATAAATTAATAATTATCATTAAATTATTTATTTTTAAAACTCAAATATCATTGTCAATTTAAAAATATAATTTTTGAGAAAGTAGGGATTAACATAAATATATATATATATATATATATATTTATTGTGTGGAATAGAGTAAAGCAAGTCCCCGCGGAGTAGGACAGATCCCGTAGGACAGGTCACGGGTCCAAATATTCTGCCCTGCACCACAGGGCAGGGCGAGACAGATCAAACTAGTCTGCAAGCAAGGTAGGTCCAATATTCCAAGAATCTACCCCGACCTGCCTATTGCCATCCTTAAAGTAAATGGACAATCAATTTAATTCAAATTCTTTTCTCTCGTTAAATTTAGTTATGAAACCTTACAAATTATTTTAATATTTAATTCTTGAATATGTTCGAAATTTTAATTTTTAATAATAGTTATTCAAACTTTTAATTTTTCTAATATTTTATTAACTTTTATATTATTTTACTCAAAAATATATATTATATTTGAATGAGTATTTTATACATAGTATTTTATTCAAATTACGGTCGTTTTCGTTGTAGGTGAATTACTGTTATAAGTAAGTAAAATAACATATAAAAATTAGTTTAAAAAAATTTAATTATTACAGTGAAATACTATTATAAAGGGTGATAGTTATGGAGAGATTTTATTCCAAAATTTGATTTTTATTATTTAAGCATGTCAATCACTCTTATATGGCATTTGAATTTTCTATGATGTATATTTATTTTAATAAATATAACATATTTTTTTAGTCAAATAAATCATAAACATGGTATTTCTTTTCAAATACATTATCATTTTAATATTTAAGAAAAAACATAAAAACATATATACAAATATTCGTACTTGAAATAAAATTATTTAAAAAAATATATATTAGTAATTGAAAAAAGAAAAAGACCCATATAACTATACTATTACATATTGCATCATATTATACACAATAATGTGGGTACAAATAAATAACAAATGGAGGGAAACATGCAGGACACCATACCATAAGTTAAAAGGCAAACTTCATTTTAAATTAAAAAAAAATAATAATAATTTTGCCTTTATTTTTTTCCCTTCCTTTTAAAACATAGTTAATGGAGAGAAAAGAAAAAAATCATAAAGAGAGAGACAGAGACTCCAGTCTAGAAAGAGAGAGAAGAAGAAGAGTCTATTATGATTTGGAGAAAGCCAGCCAGCCGATTTGATAACGTCTGATTCAGCTCTGTGTATTTATCTTTATTAGTGTGTGTTTTCTATAAAACCCAAATACAGTACTGGGGATGTGATGAGAGGACGAGAAATGTTAGTGGGTTTGTAACTGAAACAGACCCTGATATAGAGGCTCAATAAATTCTAGTCAGTTTCACCCACTCTTCCTGCAATTACTTTATCTCTCACCATACTTATTACCACTTCTCTTTCTGAATCTTCTTTAATGGGGTAGCTTCGCTTT
Source organism: Cardiospermum halicacabum (assembly GCA_031304145.1). NCBI lineage: Eukaryota > Viridiplantae > Streptophyta > Magnoliopsida > Sapindales > Sapindaceae > Cardiospermum > Cardiospermum halicacabum. Next base: position 2,889,516 of record CM062399.1, on the reverse strand, counting down.
GCTTTGTTTTTGTTAGTATTTGGTTTGTTTTGGTCTCGTTGATGGCGCATGCGGTGGGTAATCAGAGGAGCTCTTCGATTTCTCATGTTGAACCGGGTGAGGAAATGGTTTGATTGATTGTTCTATCTGTTTGTTTGTTTGGGGGTTTTGAGGTGTTTTGGGGGATGGATGAGTTGAAAGGTTTGTTTGGATGCCGAGAAAATGGAAGAAAATGAGAGAGAAATGTGGAATTTTGAGTATAGCTTCAGTTGACTGTGATTTGTTGTATTGAAATACTCATGTTTGTTTAATTTGAATGGGTGATTATCAGGTACAAGCAGTGACGATCTGTACAGAGAGCTATGGAAGGCGTGTGCAGGGCCATTGGTGGAGGTTCCGCTATTTGGAGAAAGAGTGTATTATTTTCCACAGGGTCATATAGAACAAGTATGCATCTCTATTATCTCCATCCTTTTTAACTTTATTTTTAGTTTTTGTTATATTTATCTGTGTTGAGTTTTGTAGTTGGAAGCGTCGACCAATCAAGAACTGAACCATCAAGGGCCGTTGTTTAATCTTGGTTCCAAGATTCTCTGTCAAGTTTCTAACATTATGTTACTGGTATAATAAGTGTTCTCATCTCAATTATCAATGATGTTAGTTGATTCTTTTGTAAAATGTTGTTTTCTTTTTTGTGATTGTGTGTATCAATTGCATCTAAAAATTCTCAGGCAGAACCAGAATCCGATGAGGTATATGCTCAGATCACCTTGCTCCCACAGCAAGATGTAAGTGAATATGTTCTCTTTTTTAGTCCTCTTTGAATGGTTTACAAAGAATAGTACGCGCTATTCATGTAGTATAGGTTTATTGGTGGTGTTAGAGAATAGTATATAGTTTAGAAAAGAGAATTGCTCACTTTTGTTTCTGTTCCTGCTATTATTAGGTTTAATTTTATTGAAGATAGGCTATGGTTAGTTTTGCTGATTTTGTGACATGTATATGAAAATATTGTAGCAAAGTGAACCTTTGGATCTTGATCAAAGCCCATCTGAGTCTCCGAAGCAGACAATTCATTCGTTTTGTAAGATTTTAACAGCTTCGGACACGAGTACCCATGGAGGATTCTCAGTACTCCGCAAGCATGCCACCGAATGCTTGCCTCCATTGGTAGTATTTTCCCTCCATCACCACCGTGCTTTGAATTGTATATGCTTTCTATTTTCTGAAAGTTAGTGTTCTTTTGTTTCTCTCAGGACATGAATCAACCGACTCCGACTCAAGAACTGGTGGCCAAAGATCTTCAAGGGTATGAGTGGCGATTCAAGCATATATTTAGAGGTGAACATTTCAGTGTTGGTCATTTCGCTATGTTATTAGTTCGTCATTGTTTATCTTAATATTGGTTGACGAAACTTATTTTATTAGGCCAACCAAGGAGGCATTTGCTTACTACTGGTTGGAGTACGTTTGTTACTTCTAAGAGATTGACGGCAGGAGATGCTTTTGTGTTTTTGAGGTAATTGACTTGTAATAATGCAAAGATTGATATCTGTAGCTACTTTTTACTGATTGATGTTTTCTGTAGGGGTGAGAATGGAGAATTAAGAGTTGGAGTTCGGCGACTTGCTCGTCAGCAGGCCCCGATGCCTTCATCTGTGATATCCAGCCAAAGCATGCACCTAGGAGTCCTTGCCACGGCTTCCCATGCTGTTCTGACCAACACTCGTTTTCTTGTGTACTACAAGCCAAGGTTTGGTTGATGCTTCCTTTTTGGCCATTCTGTACTGGTCTAAGTTGTGTGTGATTCTTAGTTCTGATTTAGCTTTCTTATCCTAACCAGGACAACTCAGTTTATCATTGGTTTAAACAAATATCTTGAATCTGTGAAATATGGATTTGCTGTTGGCATGCGTTTCAAAATGAGATTCGAAGGAGAAGACTCGCCTGAAAGAAGGTATTTATTTCTTTATACTGGAGAGAATACTGATTTTTCGGGTTCTTAGGTTGTGAGATGGATCCTTAGTTTTGTGGGTGCTATTTTATCAGGTTCACGGGTACTATAGTTGGGATTGGAGATTGTAATCCACACTGGCCAGGTTCTAAGTGGCGATCATTGAAGGTTGAATTGGGTTTTGAGTTCCAAATATTATCACTAACTTAATGGTTGCCTTGTTTATGATTCTGTTTTCCCACCTCTTCTCCCTTTAGGTACAATGGGATGAACCAGCTGCTATTCCAAGGCCAGATAGGGTTTCTCCATGGGAGATAGAACCTTTTGGAATTTCTGCTCCACCATTGAATATTGCTCAACCGGCAGTCAAGAGCAAGAGGCCCCGATCTGTTGACATTCAAGCCTCTGGTATGAGAATCTGAACCTTGGAATTTTCTATAGTGAATATAACTTTGGACCCTTTTGAACTCTGCATACACTTATCTAAATGCAGAGATTACTACAAATTCTGGGGCTTCCCCTCTCTGGTATCAGGGAACAAACCACCCTCATGATCTGACTCAGCTAGGGAGTGCTTCTGAAGTCCAAAGCAGGGAAAGACAAGTCGTGAGGCCAATGTGGCAGAAGGAAACAGATAGCAATCTTGTCAATGGCTGTAACTCTAGTTTCCCTCCTGAAGGCACATGGCCATCGTCTTCTCGTGTCAATGTCTCTTGGAACCTTTTCCCAGATTCATCAGATGGCAAGACTGTTGTCCATATGCCCGTTCTCTCTAATTATGCAACTTCAGTTCCTTCAAATTTAGGCAATGAAATGGAGAAAAAGAAACAACCTGATGGAACATCTGCAAGTTGCCGTCTGTTTGGGTTTGTCCTTAAAAATAGTTCTAATGCTGATGCTGCTTCTTTAGACAAGGAGCTTACTGGTCCAACTATAGATTGTTCTGGCACAAAAGTATCAGTTCCTGCTGCCTTCTCTGCTGATAAGGAATCAACTTGTGATGGTTCAAGATCCATTTTGGAGCCGAAAGAGACTCAAAACAAGCAAGCTTCAGCCACTTCCGCAAGAACTCGTACAAAGGTGAAATCAAGTCACATTTGTAATCGTCACTTTGTCTATCCTCCTATCTAAATGACACTAATCATTTCATTTGTGGAATTTATGAAGGTTCAAATGCAAGGAATTGCCGTAGGTCGTGCTGTAGACTTAACCGCCCTAAATGGGTACAGTGACCTTATCGACGAACTAGAAAAGATGTTCGAGATTCAGGGTCAACTCCGACCTCTTGATAAATGGGCAGTGGTTTTCACTGACAATGAGGGAGATATGATGCTTGTTGGGGATGATCCATGGCCGTAAGTGATATGATATCAGACTCTTCTTCCACTAACACCCTCCTCACAGTATTATTTTCATTAAATTATAGATTAATATTCTAACATCTTTCTCCGATCACACATTGCAGGGAGTTCTGCCAGATGGTGAAGAAAATCTACATCTACTCAAGTGAAGATGTGAAGAAAATGACCGGCCTTAGCAAGAGTGCTGCATCATCCTTGGACTCAGAGCATAGGTGCGAAATGTGAAGTTCCTTCAAAACCTTGAATGTTTTCAACTCCATTTTAATTTTTTCCAGCTGGGGTGGTGGTGTTAGTTTAATTTGCTCAGGTTTTTTTCCCAAAAACAGTTGAAAAGAAAGAATTTAATGTAATGAACAGGAAAGAAGAAGGAAGTCCTATATAACTCTTTAATGTTAGTGAGACTTTGTCAGGTTTTAGTAATAGAAATGTACATACCTTCATTGTGGGATGTTTGGTATGGTTTTTAAATATATGGTTCCAGCTTGTAAACATTTTCTTTTCATGTACATGGTTTTCCATTTATTTCATGTTCCCTTATTTTTTCTCAAAAGTCGCTTTTCAAGTAATGGAAAAAGAAAACTTGGAAGCAGAGTGGAAAAGAATCAGTGGAAACGCTGACTCGTTTGTAGAAAATTGTAGAGTCATCAGGTTGGTGGCTTTGCTAGCTTTCCAAGTTTTGTCTAATAGATGGAGGCAAGAGTTGTTTTCAATGAGATTTAAAGGGGGTAGGTGGTGTCAAGCGAAGCTGAGAAAGAAACAACTTTTTTTTTAAATGTGAAATATCTCTTTGATAGTGACTTGGAAGATATGGTTGCATTATTATGTCTAGGAAGTTTTCTTCTTTTGGTCAAATATTCCAACTCTTATAGACCTGAAAGTGTTGTATTGAACTACTGATCTAAGATGGGCAGACTAGACAGTAAGTAAGTAGATTGTAACATGTTTAACAAACAGAAGACTTACTTTTTCTCTCCTTGTGGATTGATTGATTATCCAGCATTTACTATTACAACCGGTAAGTTGGGAAACATGAAGTGGGGATATCTGATTCATGAATGGACTTAGGAAAGGAGGGTGAAAATGCAATTATGTGAAATTATTGGATTGGAATAGCAGAGCAGAGCAGAGTGAGAATGGGAGGGGACCTGAAAGTGGTCGCAGTCATTGTCGTCTGCAAGTCTGTTCTGGCAAAATTTTGATGATAATGAGTAAGAGTGGGTCAGGTGGTGAGAGATGGTCCAACGTGGTGGTGCTAATGGTCCTGAGTTTATGAGTAATGGACCGTACAAGGTCTAATTAAGTGTTTTTTCCTTTAACTTAAAGGTCCAGAAGGGAAGGGAAGGACAGACAGACAGAGGTCTCTTTTCTCTCTCGAGTGGCTTTCACGACAAAACATGGCATTTGATTTGATATATGTGTTGGTTTACTGTTGATGGTGCAGATATGTCACATGGTTGGTCATGGGTTTTAGCTGAATGAGTAGTACAGTAGTCTGTAGTAATATCACATGATGGGAAATAATGCTTCATTATTACCACTGCTGCTGTTGCCATATATATACATTTTCTTCAAGTAAAGCCTTTCCAGTTTTCTTTTTCTTAAATGAGGAAGAGAAATGTGTTTCATGCTATCTGTTTCTATTGCAAGGACTACACAGTGAGATAATATATTGCTTTATTTCGAACTTTAGTTCATCCAACGGATCCGTGGCGCAATGGTAGCGCGTCTGACTCCAGATCAGAAGGTTGCGTGTTCGATTCACGTCGGGTTCAATTCCCGGATATATTTTTTTGCAAAATCTTGCTGACACTATCGGGCTTTCTTCTGCCCAATTGTTGATAGTTATGGGCTTCTTGAGTGGCAATATTCCTATCCCTAGAAACGCTCTCTTTTAAATAAATTCTTATTTATTAAAAGAAAAATAAATTATATTTTACTATAAATTTTTCTATATTTTAATTAAAATTTAATTATATTTATTATAATATTTAATATATAAATCATAAAATTCAAACTAAATTAATTTATTAATATTATTAGTCTTACTATATTATTTTTTATTTTTTTTATAATTTGTACTTTTTATTATAAATAATTAAATCAATAAAAATATTACTTAAATAAAATATTAATATTATAAAAATTATTTAAAATAATAAATATATATTTATTTTTATCTCTTTAATCCATAAATATATTTATTATAAATTTTACTAATATGATTAAATAATTTTTATTAGAGTTAATTGCACTCACACCCCCTGAACGATGGTAAATTACACACAAATAAACATTTTGGTATTAATACACACTCACATCCCCTTATCTAATAATAAAACATTATTTAATTAATAAATTTATTAATATAACAATAAAATTTACAATTCTGAATACATCTATATGATGTAACGTTCATTTAAAGTAAAATTCACCTTATATTTTCACTAATTTTTATGGAGAGAAGGGGTGTGATTGTATATTAATACCAAAATGTTCATATTTGTGTAATTTGTCATTGTTAAGGGGGTGTGAATGCATTTAACTCTTTTTATTAATTACTATTATACTAATCTTATATATTCTTTAAAGGGTTATTTTCATTTTTGTTATTTTATAACTTTTATTTACATTATATAGTCCAACTTTAAAAATTTTACAAAAATAATCTTTCAAACTTTCACTTTTCAAATATGAACCAAATTGACTATTTTACCCTTCTGTGAAGACCTTTTACACTTATATGTGAAGGTGATCTGTAAAGAGAATTTGTGAAGGTACGAAAGTCTATTTTTGAAAATTAAAGTTTGGATGGTTCAAACATATAAATAAAATTTTGTTGTTTTAGTTTTGAATTTTTAAAATTTGTTTGGTTCAATTTATGTATTATTCCCCTTTTTTTTTAAATTATATGATAAGGATATTTTTGAATACTAGGTTTGCTACACATGCAAACATTTTTTATTTATTAAAATATAATAATTTCATAGAATAATAAAAATATGTAAATTTATTTTAAAATTTAATTTATTATATATATATATATGTGATGACTTGAAGTTAAATAATTTTGAAATTTTAATATTTTTAAGTGTTTTAAAATTTAATAAATTTTATAATATATATTGTCGTATTATATAATTAAATTATAACACTATTAAAAAAAGTATACAATTAAAAAATATTATTAGGTGATGTCTTTATTCAATTGTATGTTAATTAAAAATATTAATTAGCTAAGCGTATTAAAATTATTATTTATTTTAATAATTCTTAATATTTAATTAAAAAATTATTATGAACTATATAAATAATCATATTAGTAATATAAAATAAAATAATTTTAATAGTGTAAAAATAAAAAAATAATAATAATAATACTTTCATTTTCGTCATCACACAAAATAATTTTATGAATTTCAAATTGGAAAAAAAATAATACAAATTTGTTTAGAATTTTTTTTTTTAAAAAAAAATACACATTTTTTAACAACATATTATCGGTCATAAATTACGATAAATACTATTTAACTAACCTACTCCATTCTTTCAATTATCTTCAGAATCAACTATTTCATTTAAATGCTACCACAATTATTAACAATGAGTAAATATAAATATCTATAACACTTAAACAATAAAAAGAAAATAAATAAATAAATGATAGCCATTTAAATTTAGAGAAAATTTAAAACTAGAAAAAATCAATAAATAAATATAATTTCATAAATTGAATAATTATAAATTTTTAAATATAAATATTAATTACTCATATCTAATGTAAGTTCCACATACAAGAATCTGGTGGGATGTCAAACTCAATACCACATCGATAATATAAGAGGATAATGATTTGTATATAAAGCATCTGGTATACTCCATAGTATGAGGATTTTTGGGTGGTGGTACTCAGGAACAAATCCATGCGGGCTCGGCCCTTACCCTAAAGCGGACAATATCATACTAATTCGAGAGTTGGTGGAGCGGCTCCGGAGGGTCCAACAAGTGGTATCAGAGACTGGCTCAGAGATAGAACCCGTGATCATCCGTGGTGTACCTTTTGTCGAAAGTCTTCCTAAAAATATGGATGTTCAGGCAGCGGGTCTTGTTGGGTAGTAACGGCGGTACAAGATGATTTGACCTCTCAATAGGAGACCGGTGACCGGTGACCGATGGGCCAATGAATTATCTCGAGGGGAGGCTGACATGTGATCCTTGGTTTGGAGGATCGGTGTACTAATTCGAGAGGAGGCAATGTGGATCTTGGTTTGAATGGATCGATTGTTGGGGTGTTAAACTCAATACCACATCGTTAATACAAGAGAATAATGACTTATATATAAAGCATCCAGAGAACTCAATTAAACCAACTCCAACCCATATACCCTGTCTCATTTTTAGGGTAGAAAGATTCCAAAAACCAAATCCAACCCACATACCCTATTTATAATTTCAAAAAAATATAGGGTGTTTGCATGGAGGTCCTTTACTATTAATAATGTTTTACTTTCCTCCACACCCTATTAGATCTATTTGTAATTTTACAAATTAAAATTTACATTTTGATCCTTTTAACCATTTATTTATTTATTATTTTATTAATAGTTATAATAATTATAAAATAATATTAATTATATGATATTTAAAATATTAAAATATTTAAATTTAAAATATTAAAATTAATTATTTTTAATGATAGTAATAATTTAATGTAAAAATTAAAATAATAACACTGAATAATATTAAAATAAATACGTAAAATCATAAATTTAAACCTACGTAAAGTAACTTAACTTGTACACAAATTAAAAACATAACAAATGAAATCATACATAAAATAAAAACTACCATTTAAAAAGAAGTACATATAATTTAGAATTGCGGATAATAGTAATATTATTAATTCAAATTTATTTATTAATTAATATAAAAAAATAAAATACTTATTTATTATTATTATATTTTATTTTAATAATATATTAATTTAATTATTTAATTATTATATTTTAATAATATTATTAATTTAATTTAATTTATATTTATTAATACACCATCTACAATTATTAATCTTGCAATATATAATAATATTTGAATTTAAAATTTAGCCACAAAAATTAAAATAATTAGAATTTGACCCCAAAATGAAGATAGAGTATAAATAGGGTTGGAATGAAAATCAGGATAGAGTGATATGGTATGTCTTATATTTGAGATAAGGTATGAGTGTGGGTTGGAGATGACCTTAGTACAAGGCCTCTAGGGTGATGGTACTTAAGAACAAATCTGTGCGAGCTCGGCCCTGACCCAAAGCGGACAATATCATACTAATGAGAGACTCAGAGGGGTGGCTCCGGAGGATCCAACAGAATCATCACGTGAAAATAAACTATAAATCGCCTCATATCCAACAACCAAAACATTTACATTTTCATTGATAAAAACAAACTCAATTACAATTCAACCCAAAAACTTTTTGGGTAAGAAGAAGATTGAGTATTGCTTCAACTTCCTATACGTTTACTTTAATCGAAGTTTTCACCTTATGTCTCTGCATAAGAACAAAGACAATTTCCACAAGTAAGGAAATTAAATAAGATAGTTTATTTTACAATGAAGGAGAACAAACATGGATTAACTAGTTCAATAGAATTTTATTGCTGTAAAAAAAATATATATATATATATATATATTGAAACTGTTAAAGTTAAAATGGGAGAGTAAGCATCTCCATTGGTATATGTATTTACAATTTCTCCTCGGTCACATCAGCAATGTGGATAATATTTTAAATTATAAAGCTCTAATGGTACCGTCTATTTTGAATGTTCAGCTGACGTGATAAATTTTAAAATAGATATTATTTATCGAACTTTCTTTTAGAGCATCTTCAATGGTTTACTGGATTGAGACATACGTGACATGATAAATAGGGGGTGTGGATAATGATGTGTCAAAAGTAGTATTTTTTAAGAAAAAAAATAAAAACAGTCTATAGTAGTTATTCTATATTCGAATTTTCCTAATTTGTAACCCATTAAAATTAAATTTTTTTTTCCTTTTTAATTTATACTTCTTTTAAATTTAGAAAGAAATAAGGTAGTTATAATTTAAAAATATTAAAAATACTGATTCACACCGTTAACTAAGAGCATATCCAATGATTTAGTGAATTGAGACATATGTGGCATGGTAAATAGAGGATGTGGATAATTACGTGTCAAAAATAGTATTTCTGGAGGAAAAAAAATAGCCCAGAGTTGTTATTGTCTAGCCTTTTATAGATTTTAAATGTCATTAAAAATCTGCAGGTATCTAATCATGACTTTTGAAGACTCTATAAAAGTCATGGGGTATCTAATCATGACTTTTATAGACTTTTAAAATGTCTTCAAAAGTCATGAGGTATCTAATCATGACTTTTATAGACTTTTAAAAAGTCTTTAAAAGTTTTGAGGTATCTAATCATGACTTTTATAGAGTCTACAAAAATTTTGGGGTAACGTAATTTTCATGATTTTTGAAGACTTTTAAACTTGACAGATTTTTATAGACTTTTGTAGACTTTTTTAACCAATTAAGGAAATTTAAAGTTAAAAAATTGTCTCATCCTTTCCTCACAAACTTTGAATGACTTTTGAAGACTTTAAAATATTAACAAGTAAAAACTCAATTTCAACCCCATTAGTTATTCTTTTATTTTTTTTACTTTAATTATAATTGTGAAATATTTTGAAATCATCTATAAGTAAGTTTTTTATAATATTTTTTTGTTCACTTTTATCAAGTGTTATATTATTTATTTTATTGAAATAATGATTTTATTTCTATCATATATTTATATTTAAAAAAATAGAGGTGTACGCTACCATCTCCTTTTAGAGGTGTTATAAAACAATTTTTAGCTCCTTTTAGAGGTGTACGCTACCATCTCCAAGATTTTAAAGGTCAAGGTCGTGATCCTTCAAATGCAAATGAGTTATTTAACCTCCGTCATACTTCCTTAAGAAATGTGATTGAGAGGATATTTGGTATCTTGAAATCACATTTTACTATTTTCAAGACGGCTCCTCCATTTTCTTTTAAAACACAAACAGAACTAGTGCTAGCTTGTGCAGGACTACATAACTTTCTTCGAAAAGAGTGTCGCTCCGATGAATTTCCAGTTGAGGATGGTAATGTTTCACCATTGCTTGTTAATGAGAATGAAGACTTTAATCAAAATTTCGAGACTCAAGAACAACAAAGAGAGAATGCAAATATATGGAGAGCATCTATAGCTAATAGTATATGGAATGATATTAGCATCACTGATAATATTGAAGACTAGACTTACTAGTTATATCTATAAATATGAGTTATTGAGTTAGAAATTATTTAAATTTATGGTTATTCATTTTCTCGTCATTATTATTTATTATTTTTATTTTATTTTGAATGATCTTACTTTATTTGAAATGATCATTGTAAGATGCATCAATGAAAGTTTGTGAAAATCAATGAATTTTTATCCATTTTAAAAATATATTTGGAAATCTTAAAATTAATCGATTAATATTTGAAAGTTTACGAAAGTCATTAAAAATTTGTAAAAGTCTTTAAAAGTCTACAAAAGTTATTTATAAAAATCTATCAAAGTCTATAAAAATAAAAAATATTTCTTTAGAAGTTTTATAAAAAATATTTCTTTAGAAGTCTATGAAAGTCATTGATGGATTTATAAAATCTATAAAAATCTATGAAAGTTTATAAAAGTCATTCACTTTTTAAAGTTTTAAAAATTTATAAAAGTTATGAAAAGTCGTGGTTAGATATCAGTCCCTTAGACAGTGAACTTCTATTTTATACGTCCACACCATCTTACACTCACATTCCACTAGAGATACTAATATGTCTTGTGGTGCTTATAAAAGAAAGAGAGAAAGAAGAAGTAAAAAAGAAGTGCGACAAAAGAAAGATGGGTTAATATATTGATGTTTGGTGGAGGCTTTCATCCATTAATTTAATCTTTAACTATATAATTTAAGTTGTAATTCAACAAGTGGATCCGTGGCGCAATGGTAGCGCGTCTGACTCCAGATCAGAAGGTTGCGTGTTCGATTCACGTCGGGTTCAATCCCCGCCCACTTTCTTTTTACTTCTTGTAAAGACACAATTGGGCTTCGATTGTTGGACATTTGGGCTTCTAAGCCCCATGAATCCTCCGACCCGGTTATAAAATTGACAGGAGATTGAATAATGCCACCCCAAAATTTCGATTGGTGGATATTTTTTTTGAAAAAAAAAATTAAAATTATAACAAATAAACAAATACATAAATAATGGGATGTGGATGGCATTATAAAATTGACAGGCTTCTAGTTTCATTTTTGGATCCAGTTCATGTTGGCCCAACTAGAATAATGGCTTCAGTATCAATTCAATACTAATACTACACATTTGTTTTTGTGAGGGCAATCATACATGCACACTACACGTGTTATAGTACGGACAATTAATCAATGATGCACATTAATATACTTTTCAAAGATTTATCCAATCACCATTGATCATAATAAAATTTCAATTCAATAGATATTGCCCATACAAGACAAAACAACCCACTCAGATGCACCAGTCTCTCAACAATAATCACCACCAATTACTATACATTTAGACCCACCAACTTTTCCAATTAGGTTATTTAACACATTTGTAAGGTGTGTCCAACATGTCATTCAAAATAGAGAAATGATGACGGGATTGGATTCTTCATTGATTGTGATGTGAATGGGGAGGAAAAAAAGAATAGTCGGTAGCTTTTATTCGTCGATTGACTTGCTTTTTAGTACACAAAAATAACTTTATAGTTTTCCATTCTTGACTTTCTTTTAGGGTTAATGTGATTTTTACAAGATTAGGTAAGTAATGAAAAGGACTTAACAAGCACGACTTTTAATTCCCTCTATGTCTTAATGAAAAGGGTACCAACTCTATCCATCCAAATACAAGAATAGAAATTGGGACAATACCCTTTTTACATGCATTCATATGCACATCTTACATTCTTTTCTTGTCCTTATGAGATGAGGTGGCATCCAAAAAAAAACACCTTTTTGTGTGAAGAAAGAGGTGGGTTTGATGTGATTATTATTGTCAAAAATTCATCAATACAGATCAAGTATAAAAGAGAATACAATGTAAGGAAAATTCTGTCTGTCTTCTCTCTGTTTCTCAGTAGCCGCAATACATGTATATATATCTACTGTCTGTATGTTATGACCTAATTTATTTGTGTCTATACATAGGTAATAAGACAAGTAAGCCTCGTATCATGGCCCAACTAAAGATAGTAAACACTGATCAAGCCCATAACTTTACATCCCCTCCTCAAGTTGGAGTTTGGGAAATAGAAATCAAACCCAACTTGAACACTAAATCACGAAAATTAGCGACAGCAAGGGATTTTGTAAATAAGTCTGCAAGTTGAATTTTACTTGATATGAAGGCTGGTGAAACAAAACCAGATTTGTAGGCATCACGAACAAGATGACAGTCGATCTCCAGGTGCTTGGTACGCTCATGGAAGATAGGGTTGGAAGTGATGTGGAGAGCGGCCTGGTTATCACACCATAATCGAATGGGAAGAGGAAGAGTGAGTTGTAAGTCCTGAAACAAGTAAGAAAGCCAACGAAGTTCACATACAACGGTGCCCATAGCTCTATACTCCGCCTCACAGGAAGAACGAGAGACTGTTTTCTGCTTTTTTGTCTTCCAAGAAATCAAAGCAGCACCCATGTAGATGCAGTAACCTGTTAATGAGCGACGACTATCAACGCAAGATGCCCAATCGGCATCACAGTAGGCAACAAGGTTTAACTCATTCTTGAATGTGTAGAAAAGACCATAAGAGATTGAACCTTTCAAATATCTTGAACAAATGAAGAGAGCATTCCAATGATCCTTAAAATTGAAAACAAACTGGCTTAGTTGTTGAACATGTAAGTGTCTTGAGAAACCAAGATACGACCAATCCGATCAAAATTCATAAGGAATACCAACATGACCTGTGAACTTATAACTTGGTGGAAGAGGTGTTGATGTTGGACGGGCTTCATCCATACCTGCATCAGAGATCATATCTCTAATATACTTTTGTTGGCTTATTAGCATGCCCTGCTCTGATCTTGCAATCTCTAAACCTAAGAAATAATGAGCATAACCAATATTCTTGATGGTAAATTTTTTATTTAAAAATAACTTGACTGTCTCAATCTTACTCTCATCAGCACCCATGATTAGTATGTCATCAACATAGACAATGAGAGCTAGAAAGACATCATCAGCTAGCATGGTGAATAAACAAGGATCAGAGTTTGATTGAAGAAATCCATAAGAAATCAAAGCAGAAGTAAATTCCACATTCCATTGGCGACCAGCCTGCTTCAAGCCATATAATGAACGAGTAAGACGACAAACCTGACCGGGCTGTGCTTTATGATACCCTTCAGGAGGATGCATATATACTTCTTCATCTAAAAAGCCATGCAAATATGCATTATTAATATCCAATTGATGTATAGGCCAGCCCTTTGAAGCTGCAACAGCAAGGAACACTCGGACAGTAACTGTTTTAGCAACTGGGGAGAAACTTTCAGAGTAATCCTCTCCTAAAATTTGATTATACCCCTTCGCGACTAATCGCGCCTTTAGTCTATCAATGGTACCATCCTGCTTAAGTTTAACACGATAAATCCATTTGGATCCAATTGCTTTCTTGCCTGCAGGTAAAGTAGTTAAAGTCCAAGCATGGTTGTGCTCAAGAGCAAATAATTCATTTTCCATGGCATCTATCCATTCAGGATGTTTACATGCTTGTTTGTATGAATTTGGTTCATGAATATTACATACTGAAGCTTGAAATGTGCAATAATTAGGCGAAAAGGAAAAACCTGAAGTATCAAGCAAAGTTGGTTTAGATAATGATGTTGCTGGATCAATTGTAGTTACTGAAGAGACAAAATCAGAAAGCCAGGCAGGTTTATGACGAGTTCTAGTGCTTATGCGAGGAGCTATATTTGGGGCAGAAGTAACTGAGTGATCTATAGGTGAGTGAATAGGATCGCTAGAATCTACATCGGGTGTTGAGGAAGATTGTGCATTAGTATCATCTGGTTGAGCTTCATGGATAGGTAACGGCAATGGTGTATCATGAGGTAGAGAATGGTTATTTATTGAGGCATATGGAAAGATACTCTCAAAGAACACAACATCTCTACTTTGGAAAATTTTGTGTGTGTCAAGATTATAAACTGTGTACCCTTTACAACCAGTAGGATATCCAATAAAAAGACATTTAGATGATCTAGCTGCAAATTTATCCTTGTATGGATGGGTGTTAGTGACATAACATAAACAACCAAAAACACGAAGGTGTGTATAAGTAGGAAGTTTATTAAAGAGCAACTCATAAGGGGTTTTCCAGCCTAGATAAGCAGAAGGGAGACGATTTATAATATGTGTAGCAACCAAGATAGAGTCACCCCAAAACTTTTTTGGTAAGTTAGCTTGGAACATTAAGGCTCGACCAAGTTCAAGTAAGTGGCGATGTTTACGCTCAACTACTCCATTTTGTTGTGGGGTATATGGACATGTGCGTTGATGCATAATGCCAAGAGTAGAAAACAATGTAAAACAAGCTGAATTAATGAACTCAGTACCATTGTCTGTTCTAATGGTTTTTACAGAGGTACTAAACTGTGTTTGAATATTTTTAAAAAAGGCTTCTAGATATTGCACAGTTTGATTTTTGTGAAAGAGAAGAAAAGTCCATGTTGCTCTAGTATAATCATCAACCAATGTAAGAAAATATGAAGCACCTATTGTAGAAGGTTGTTTATATGGACCCCAAATGTCAGCATGTATTAACTCAAAAGGAGCAGATGTGTTTGTTTGGCTAAGAGGAAAAGCTAATCGTGTTTGCTTAGATTTCATACAAACATCACAACAAGTAATAGGAACAAAAGCATTCAAATTCATAGAAGATAAGTTTAAATGCTTGAAAGTTGTATTCGAAGTATGTGCTAATCTCTTATGCCAAAGAAGAACATTTTCAATATTCTGCATGTCATCAGTAGCAAAAACTGAATGCATTGGGGTACTACAAGACAAAGAAACAAATTTATTTGTGAACTCAGAGTTATCTGTAAGGAGAGCAGCTCCATGTGTGAAAGTCTTGTTATCTAAAAGATATAAGTTTCCTACAACTGATCCAGTAGCCACAATATGTTCGGTCTTCAGATCCTGTATCAAACAATTGGTATGGGAAAATATAAATTGTGAGTTTGTGTTTTTGGTAAATTTGCTGACTGAAAGTAAGTTGAAACGAAAACTTGGTACGAATAAGGTATCGGTGAGAGTTAATGATGGTGATATATGAACATCCCCAATGTACTCTACCATTTTAATAGATCCATCAGGGAGAACAATGTTATGAGGTGATTGGATACGTTTTAAGTTAATCAAAAGGGTTTTGTCATTGCACATATGAGTACTAGCTCCAGTATCAATAATCCATGAACCTAATTTCAATAAACTAGAAGCTGTAAAGTCATTTGAATGAATGTTACCTGCACAGTTGTTCACGTAAGCCATGTGTGAATAGCTTGTTGATCCTGAATCTATCTTTCCCTTCACCAGTTGTGCAAGTTCATTTAAGCTAGCTTGAATCCCGTTGATAGTAGATGTCATGTTTGTCATTGAGTTCCCATGTTCAGTATCTGTCTCAAATGGTGTCTCTGTAACATTTGCAACCACATCACTCTTTTTCTGCTCTTTCATTTTGACATACCACTCAGGGAAACCATGTAGATGGAAGCAATTCTCCTTCAAATGTCCTGCTTGATGACAATGGTAGCAAAATCTATCACGTTTGTCTTTCTTCTTCATAAAACTTTGAGCACCATTATTATGATTTCCATAAGAGCTATTCCCAGCATCTCTTCCTCCATTATAATTGTATCTTGTATCTTTCTTGTAAGGCTGAGATTTGGCAAGAAAGGCACTAGCTTGATTATTTTCAGGACCGACAAAAGACATTTGCACCTCCCTCTGCTTTTCAACACGAAGAAGCATTGAGTATGCTTTGCTTACAGAAGGTAGAGGATCCATAACTAGGATATGATTTCTTAATGTATCAAAAGCTTCATTTAGTCCCATAAGAAATTGAAGTAAATGAGTTGCATTACTCATTTCAACCATTTTCTTTGCAGCACCACAAGAACAGTTGCAAGAGCATGATGGAATTGGCATTAGACAGGTTAATTCATCCCAGTATTTCTTCATCTTTGTAAAATATTGTGAGATTGTCAAGTCTCCTTGTGACATAGAACTAATCTCACGTTGGATTTGATAAAGCTGAGGACCATTAGCTTCTCCAAATCTTTCGGCTAACTCTATCCACAACTCATGAGCAGATGAAACATAAAGAAATGCATCGACTATGTCTTTCGAAATGGAGTTTAGAAGCCATGATGTAACCATACAATCAACGCGTACCCATTGTTCATAATCCTCCGAATCTTCTGTAGGCATTTTACACTTTCCATCGATGAACCCTAATTTCATTTTAGCTCCTAAAGCTATCCTGATTGATCTACTCCAAGTCAAATAGTTGGATCCGGTGAGTGGAGAAGTAACGAGCATCATACCTGGATGGTCTGAACTCTGCAAATATAGTGGCTCGCCATTTTTGTACTCACGAACCTCTGCTCCACCATCGCTTCTAGCCATTTGTATTTTGGTTTAACTTCAACTTGATAAGTAATTTAATTAAAAATCTGGATCGTGAATTTTGGCTCTGATACCATGTCAAAAATTCATCAATACAGATCAAGTATAAAAGAGAATACAATGTAAGAAAAATTCTGTCTGTCTTCTCTCTGTTTCTCAGTAGCCGCAGTACATATATATATATCTACTGTCTGTATGCTATGACCTAATTTATTTGTGTCTATACATAGGTAATAAGACAAGTAAGCCTCGTATCATGGCCCAACTAAAGATAGTAAACACTGATCAAGCCCATAACTTTACAATTATTGCTTTAGTGCTTTCGCTATCTTTGCTTCTTTAATTCGAATTAAAAATGGTGGGTAGGTTGAGTTGGTATCTTGGTTAATGATATTATGATTCCAACCATTTTTAGTGTTAATTATGAGTAATGATTTGATTCGCTATATAGTATTGCTTAATTTATATGATAAAACTGGTGTATTTATTCATTCTAGTTGCAATTCAATAATGGTGATTATCTTTGGGATATTAATGATGCAAACTACCACTCTCAAGTGTGCATTAAAAGGGTAGGCATTGACAATGTGTGGTTTCATTTGGTATGTTGGAAAAGCAAGTGGATTGGAAACTATCTTATTTATGGAATTCTTTTACCAGCTAACTCTTTGAAGGGGTGGTTTAAAAAGTAGGACAAATTACTAAAAATATTAATATATAATTACATTTCTTTTATCCTAAAAATATAAAATAAAATTAATTTTAAATAAATATTACATCTTTCATATATATATTTAAAATTGTAAATTTCATTATTATATTGATAAATTTATTAATTAAATAAAATTTTATTATTGATAAAGAAGTGTGAATGTGTATATCAAAATGTTCACTTATGTATAATTTGTTTGAAAATATAACCGCAATTAACTCTTTAAAATATATTTCTATTCTTTAAATTAACTAACTGTGAGATGTAAAATAATGTAAAGAGTAATGTATTTTTTTTTTAATTTTTACTATTAATTCTTTAAAATTAATTTTATAATGTTAGTTTTAAATTTAGTAAAAGTTAAAAATGATTAAACTTTTTAAATTTAGTTTGAAAAATTTGACAAATTTACCGTTCACATTAATATGTGCTCACAGCAAATCATAAAATTGAGAACCAGCATATTTTTAAAGGTTATTTTTTATTTTTCTTTTCAAAATAAGTATATTTTTATAGGTTTTTTTTAAAAAAAAAAAATTGGCCAAAAACTTTAAATCAACTTCTTAATATGTTTTATTTCATTTTTATTACTAATATTCATTTATTAAACATTTTTTTAAAGATTTGAATTAAAAATCTATAATTCTATATTCATCAAACTCATTAAGAAATAGATATAATATTTACTAAATTTAAAAAATAGTAATTAAAACTTATAATCACATAAAGGTTATGTTTGACACCTTCAACCTTTTTTTAGCGTTAATTTTTTTTATAATATTTAGTGTTTTTTAAATAATGGTTAGCATTTAACATTTTAGTTAATATTTTGAATAAATATTATTTGATAAACTAGAATTTTAATGGTTTAATAAAACTCAAATGATATAAAAAGACATGATAAAATATATCATTATTTTTAAAAATTAAAATTAATACTTAAAATCATGTGAAAAAAATTAAAATAAAAATTAATAAAATTAATTAATTATTAATGACAAAATTTTATTATAATGACAAAATTTTATTATTGGATAAAAGAGTGTTAGTATGTATTAATACTAAAATGTTCATTTCTGTGTAATTTGTCTCCGTGTAAGTGCAATTAATTTTTTAAAACATGTTTCTATCAAATTAATCAACTGTGAAATGTAAAATAACGTAAAGAGTAAGGTAATTTTCTTTATAATTTTTACCGTTAATTCTTTAAAATTAATTTTATAAAGTTAGTAAAGTGAAAATTCTAAGAAATGAGCTTTTTAAAGTTTAAATTACAATTATATGTCTGTTTTGAAAAACATACAAAAACAGACTTTTTAAAGTTTAGTTTCCACTCCATAGGTCAAGTTTCCCAAAATACCCCTGAAACTTTACAATTCACAGATGCTGTGAATTATGCTCACAGCCTGTGAATTACGCTCACAGCTGTGAATGACCTATGGAGTGAAAATCAAAGTTTAGTTTTGCAAATTTTTCAAAAGTGGCGTATAATTGTATAGTAAACTTTTTATGGCCTAGAAATCCAATGGACTCTTTAGTAAAAGTTAAAAATAATAATCTTTTCAAATTTTATTTTGAAAAATATGACAAATTTACCGTTCATATTAATATGTGATCACAGCAAATCATAATTTTGAGAACCAGTATATTTTAAAAGTTTATTTTTTATTTTTCTTTTTAAAACAAGTATATATAGTTTTTTTTTAAATAGCCTAAAACTTTATATCAAATTCGTAATATGTTTTATTTTATTTTTATTACTAATATTCATTTATTAAACATTTTTTTTAAAGATTTGAATGAAAAATCTATAATTCTATATTCTTCAAACTCATTAAAAAATAGATATAATATTTGTGGTGCCAAATAAACCATAGCCAAATATTAGGCTAAGATTACTTGAGAAAATAGCTAAAAAGCTTACAGAGATAATCTCACAGAGTTTAGCTCTAATGAATGAAAAATCGGATCCTTTTACAATCATCCCTACCCCCTTATTTATAGGAGGTATTTGGGTTCTATTTCTATTTGGATTGAGACTCCCTATCTTTCTTGAATTCGGTCTCCTTTTTGGGCTTGGTCTCCTTCTTGGGCTTGGTCTCCTTATTGTATTTGGAGAAGGATCTCTCAATCGGAATTGATTTAGGAAATTATATTGAAGCGGACTGGGCTTGGACCCTTTTATTTTGTCTGAATCTTTGTTAGGATGGCGTTATGCTTCTTCGGCCGTAATTAGTATAGGCGCCGCTTGGGCTTTCTTCGGTCGAAAGCCTGATGGCTTTGGTCGAAGGCCCTTGATTTGCTTCAGTCGAGGATTCGGCTTTATTTACTTGTGGAACTCTGAAATGTTTTTGGGTTGCTACAACCTTACCTTTGACTCTTAAAGGTCGTATGTTATTTTCCCACTACAGTAATCCCCCATTACCACTACTTGATTTTTCGAGTGTGGCAATGCAAGTTAGTGGGAGATTCGATCAAAGGTTCGGGATCAATGCCATTGGCTTTTAGGATTACGGCTGAGAGTTCGGCCAATCCCCGGTTGCACTTTTTATTTGTGGTTTCCATGTATTTGCATAAGTGATTTCAACCGTGATATTTCTAGTTGAAAGTATATCGTGATACCTGCTTTTTGCAATTCAGTTGTATTTTACCTTTGTGATTTCGGCCAATGATGAGTCTATGGTTAACTCCTTTGGACCCGTTTCAGGTAGTGTTTTCTTTTGGTGCTTTGTCTTTCCTTGTTTTCATCTATTGTTGTCAGTACACAGGTTTGGGGATCAATCCCCAGGTTTCTGTCTTCGGCCGAGGAGATCATTTCTTGTGCTTTTACCTTTGGACCGGTTCAATCCCCTATTGTCTTGGGGAGTTCTGTTGGTTTTGGACTGATTTTTGAGGGTTTGGTGTTTTTGCTTCGACCGAGCGTGGCCCTATTGGGTTCTCTGACTGCTTCGGCCGAAGTACGTTCTTGGGAGGTTTTGCCTACTATACTTTGAAATTTCTCTCGCCCGTATCTCCCTGGGTTTTGATCGCGTTTTTGTCGTCTTTTGACCGCAGTATACTGAATTCATCAGAGATTCGCCCTTTGGCAATTTTTGGGTTGCCCTTTGGCAGTTCTTCTTTGCCCGAAACCTTCTGGATTTACCAGAGGTTTGCCCTTTGGCAATTTTCGGGTTGCCCTTTGGCAAAGCGTCTATGCCCGAGAACTTCTGGATTTACCAGAGGCTTACCCTTTGGCAAATTTTTTTTTTAGCCCGAGACCTTCTAGATTTACCAGAGGCTTGCCCTTTGGCAATTTTTTCAGGTTGCCCTTTGGCAATATGTCTTCGCCCGAGACCTTCTGGATTTACCAGAGGCTTGCCCTTTGGCAATTTTTTTCGGGTTGTCCTTTGGCAATATATCTTTGCCCGAGACCTTCTGAATTTACCAGAGGCTTGCCCTTTGACAATTTTTTCGGGTTGCCCTTTGGCAATATGTCTTCGCCCGACACCTTCTGGATTTACCAGAGGCTTGCCCTTTGGGAATTTTTTCGGGTTGCCCTTTGGCAATATGTCTTCGCCCGACACCTTCTGGATTTACCAAAGGCTTGCTCTTTGGCAATTTTTTCGGGTTGCCCTTTGGCAATATGTCTTCGCCCGAGACCTTCTGGATTTACCAGAGGCTTGCCATTTGGCAATTTTTTTCGGTTGCCCTTTGGCAATATGTCTTCGCCCGAGACCTTCTGGATTTACCAGAGGCTTGCCCTTTGGCAATTTTTCGGGTTGCCCTTTGGCAATATGTCTTCGCCCGACACCTTCTGGATTTACCAGAGGCTTGCCCTTTGGCAATTTTTTCGGGTTGCCCTTTGGCAATATGTCTTCGCCCGACACCTTCTGGATTTACCAGAGGCTTGCCGTTTGGCAATTTTTTCGGGTTGCCATTTGGCAATATGTGTTCGCCCGACACCTTCTAGATTTACCAGAGGCTTGCCCTTTGGCAATTTTTTCGGGTTGCCCTTTGGCAATACGTCTTCGCCCTAGACCTTCTGGATTTACCAGAGGCTTGCCCTTTGGCAATATGTCTTCGCCCGACACCTTCTGGATTTACCAGAGGCTTGCCATTTGGCAATTTTTTTCGGGTTGCCATTTGGCAATATGTGTTCGCCCGACACCTTCTAGATTTACCAGAGGCTTGCCCTTTGGCAATTTTTTCGGGTTGCCCTTTGGCAATACGTCTTTGCCCGAGACCTTCTGGATTTACCAGAGGCTTGCCCTTTGGCAATATGTCTTCGCCCGACACCTTCTGGATTTACCAGAGGCTTGCCATTTGGCAATTTGTTTCGGGTTGCCCTTTTGCAATATGTCTTCGCCCGACACCTTCTGGATTTACCAGAGGCTTGCCATTTGGCAATTTTTTTCGGTTGCCCTTTGGCAATATGTCTTCGCCCGAGACCTTCTGGATTTACCAGAGGCTTGCCCTTTGGCAATTTTTTCGGGTTTCCCTTTGGCAATATGTCTTCGCCCGAGACCTTCCGAATTTACCAGAGGCTTGCCCTTTGAAAATTTTTTCGGGTTGCCCTTTGGCAATATGTCTTCGCCCGACACCTTCTGGATTTACTAGAGGCTTGCCCTTTGGCAATTTTTTTGGGTTGCCATTTGGCAATATGTGTTCGCTCGACACCTTCTGGATTTACCAGAGACTTGCCCTTTGGCAATTTTTTCGGGTTGCCCTTTGGCAATACGTCTTCGCCCGAGACCTTCCGGATTTACCAGAGGCTTGCCCTTTGGCAATTTTTTTGGGTTGCCCTTTGGCAATATGTCTTCGTCCAAGACCTTCCGGATTTACCAGAGGCTTGCCCTTTGGCAATTTTTTCGGGTTGCCCTTTGGCAATATGTCTTCGCCCGAGACCTTCTGGATTTACCAGAGGCTTGCCCTTTGGCAATTTTTTCGGGTTGCCCTTTGGCAATTTTTTCGGGTTGCCCTTTGGCAATATGTCTTCGCCCGACACCTTCTGGATTTACTAGAGGCTTGCCCTTTGGCAATTTTTTCGGGTTGCCCTTTGGCAATATGTCTTCGCCCGACACCTTCTGGATTTACCAGAGGCTTGCCCTTTGGCAATTTTTTCGGGTTGCCATTTGGCAATATGTCTTCGCCCGAGACCTTCTGGATTTACCAGAGGCTTGCCCTTTGGCAATTTTTTCGGCTTGCCCTTTGGCAATACGTCTTCGCCCGAGACCTTCCGGATTTACCAGAGGCTTGTCCTTTGGCAATTTTTTCGGGTTGCCCTTTGGCAATATGTCTTCGCCCGAGACCTTCCAGATTTACCAGAGGCTTGCCCTTTGGCAATTTTTTTGGGTTGCCCTTTGGCAATATGTCTTCGCCCGAGACCTTCTGGATTTATCAGAGGCTTGATGACGTGATGAAGCTATGAAAGTTCAGAGAAGGGAGCGTGGAAGCGTACCTTGAGGTTGTGTGGAGATCGTTGATTGATAATGAGTTGTTGTTGATGTATTGAGGTTTGAACTTCTTCATTAGTTCTTCTTTGTGCCAAGTTTGACTCGGATTCCTCTTCAATGTCCCTGTTTCTCTTCCATACCAGTCTACTAAGGCAGAAATAATGACTCAGACAACTCAGACTTATCCAAATTATCATCATCAACAATCTTGATCACATCATAAGTTTAGTCATGTATCCTCGATATATAATTCAACTGATCAACTAACAACAGCCTTAAAGATTCTATCTTTGACTCAATAACCCTCAGCTCATCATCATGTTCACTGGCCAACTGCCTCAACTCCAACGATTGGCTCTCTATCTCACCAATCTTCACGTCCTTTTCAATTGCATTTTTTCTCCAAACCCTTAACCATGCTACTATTTGTTGCAACCTCTTCTCTCGAGCCGTTAATTGTAGCCTCAAGCTGAGAAACCTCTATGGTAATCTCATAATTCCTCTGATCCATTTGCTCTCTCACTTCACTCCTTGACTCGGCATTAGCATCAATGTGTTTAACAAGGTTTTCCATAATCTCATTCGTTCTCTTTATCACTCCACAGACAACTGCAGGCAAACCCGAATACTTCTGTGCAGTCCGCTAACGGCAGAATTATTAAATCTACTCACTTTGCCTGATATTTTATTGATTCCAATCACCGGCATGTGAGCTGAATTCTCAATTTCCATCTTAATCCATCTTTAGTTTTTGTTACATCCAACTGCTTCGAAATCTCATCTTTGGCTTTGTTTGCCTCGGTGAGTTCTGCAGCTAACTTCTCATTTGATCTTGCCAACTCTTCCTTCTCACGCAGAGCTTCATCCCTCTACCTCTCATAATCATCTCGCCGCTTGATCGACTCGTGCGTTATTGCTTTCAATCTGTTAATTTTATGGCTCAATTCAGTTGACGAATTCTCCGCCGCTGCTCTTGCTTGCCTCTCGCGATTCAGCATCACGATGACTTCACGAAACTTCTCGATAGAATAATCCTCCTCTGAAGCCTCATTCACAATAATCTCACTCTCCTCAAAGTCGCTAAGCACGGTGTCGGCGTCCTCATCAACGCCACTCGCCATTCGTCAATTTTCAACGATGACTAATCCTAATCAATCTCTACTTCGATCAATAACAAAATCACAACAATCGTGATGCGTCTAAATTCCTCCCGTCTCTTTTTTTTCTTCTGTCGAAATCCCTCTAATCCTTTTACTTCTCATGTAAGGAAACCACAAGTCCGATTTCTTGCAATAATAGAATTCAAGGAGATGATTCCAAATGTTACAAGGCCACCGTATCCATACCAGTCTCCTTCTGTGTCTCCGTCTGTGTTTTTCGCCTTAGCCGTACGATGGAAGGAACCACCATAGCCGAGGCTTTACGAGCCTCTGCTTTGGGTTTTGACACGTAGAGGCCTATTGTTGGAATTCTTGGGCTTTTGAATTGTGAAAGCAAAATTTGTTCGTGGATTAATTGGTATTGGTTGCGTGAGTTGGATTGTTATGGGGGAGGGGGTTTGAGAGATCATGAGTCCATGTTAGTTGGAGAAAAGATGAATGGAGATTGTTGTTGTTTCAGTGGTGATGATGTTGCTGCATTCTGGCGATAAAGAATGGATTGGAGACAGCAAATTGCGATAGTCTGCCATCGCGTCTGGAAGAAGCGTTGTTGGGGGATGGGGTCTTCCTCGTTGTTGGCTTTGTCCTCGGAATTTTGGTCGTCGATCATGTTCATGTCAAGGCTCTTAACCTTGTAGTCGTGGGTTCGAGCCCCACGGTGGGCGCCAAACTGTGGTGTTAAATAAACCACAGCCAAATATTAGACTAAGATTGCTTGAGAAAATAGCTAAAAAGCTTACAGAGATAATCTCACAGAGTTTAGCTCTAATGAATGAAAAATCGGATCCTTTTACAATCATCCCTACCCCTTATTTATAGGAGGTATTTGGGTCATATTTCTACTTGGATTGGGACTCCCTATCTTTCTTGAATTCGGTCTCCTTTTTGGGCTTGGTCTCCTTCTTGGGCTTGGTCTCCTTATTGTATTTGGAGAAGGATCTCTCAATCGGAATTGATTTAGGAAATTATATGTGAAGTGGACTGGGCTTGGGCCCTTTTATTTTGTCTGAATCTTTGTTAGGATGGCGTTATGCTTCTTCGACCGTAATTAGTATAGGCGCCGCTTGGGCTTTCTTCGGTCGAAAGCCTGATGGCTTCGGTCGAAGGCCCTTGATTTGCTTCGGTCGAGGATTCGGCTTTATTTGCTTGTGGAACTCTGAAATATTTTTGGGTTGCTACAACCTTACCTTTGACCCTTAAAGGTCGTATGTTATTTTTCCACTACAATATTTACTAAATTAAAAAAAATAATAATTAAAACTTCTAATCACATAAAGGTTATGTTTGACACCTTCGACCTTTTTTTAGCATTAAATTTTTTTATTATAATGTTTAGCGTTTTTTAAAATAATGGATAGCGTTTAACGTTTTATTTAATATTTTTAATAAATATTATTTGGTAAACTAGAGTTTTAATTATCTAATAAAACTCAAATAACATAAAACGACATGATAAAAGTATATCATTATTTTTAAAAATTAAAATTAATACTTAAAATCATGTGAAAAAAATAAAAAGAAAAATTAATAAAATCAATTAAGTTCTTATTTTATTAAAAAAATAAATGAATTACTTTTAAAAACATTTAATTAAGAAAACAAGCGATTTTTAATAATTATTATTTATATAATAATAATAGGTATGATTGACATATTGAATTTGAGTAGGATAATATTGGAATAATTTTGTAAATGATCTGAAACATTTTGTAAAATGCTATTAAAAAGCTCTAACCACTAGACTATGACTATGTTTGGTACAAGCGTTTTATAGAGAGTTTAGAGTTTTGACTAACCATATTTAATATCTTTGTTTGGTGTCTAACTTATAATCTGACTGTTAGAGTTTTTTCAGAGACTGTTAGAGTTTTTTCAGAGAGTTTATGAAACGCTGGTAAGAGCAACGTTTCAAAGAGTTTAATAATAATTTTCCTATATTATCCTTATCTATACTATTTTTTATCAATTTTTTTTGTTTTTTTTATTTCTATTAAATTATTTTATAATAAATATTTTTCAACTAATTATTTTAATTTTGATTTCAATAAGTTAAATATTTATTTTTTAGACATATTTATTTTTATAAATATATAAAAAAATTGATTTTTGTAAATATATTATTTATTTTTATTTATTGAAAAAATAATAAATTTATTCTAAAGTCATATTTTAAATTTAAAAATATTTATTAATTTATATCATGTCCTTTTACGTCATTTGGACATTATTAAATAATTAAAACGCTAATTTACCAAACAATATTTATTAAAAACACTCATTAAAACACTAAACGCTAACTACAATTTGAAAAACGCTAAACGATCTAAAAATAACTCTAAACACTACCTAAAATGCTAAACGCTATAAAAATGGTGAGTGGGTCAAACACAGCCTATAAGTTGTCATAACCACTATAGATTTTAAAAGTCTTGACTAAAAAAAAACTCTGACAAAATTTAAACTTTAATAAAATAAAATAATATCAAATATACATAATAAATTAAAATAATATTAAAATTATCATTTTTTATAGAAAAAAATTAAAATGATGTTAAAACATATATAAAAAAATAAATAAAAATTAGTTTAAACGAATACTTTTAACCGGCTTATTTTGGTAATAGTAACAATCAAATAAGGTACAATTTTTTTCTTTTAAATTTGCGATTTGTAAACACGTCAGGTAGCTATTTAGAAATTGAAAATTAAATAATTAAATATTATAAAAAATTTATTATGAAATATCTAAAATTTTAAATTATTAATATAAAATATAATCGTTAATAATAATAATAATAATAATAATAATAATAATAAGCTACCTATAAGAATATATTTAATCATTTAGAATGTTGATTTTGATTTATTTTTTAATTGATAAATTTAGGAGACAACAACCTGAAATTGTTCTTTAAAATAAATTATTCTCTTCATTTTAAATCATATGATAGTTCTTTAATTGTTTTTTCAATAGTTAAAAAAAATTTATATTCATTTAGCGTTCTTTGAAATAAATCATTTCCGCCATTTTTAAAATGTATGACAAAAACTTTCTTCATGTTGTAAAAATAAAAATAGAATTCGGATGGAAGAGAAAAAAACAATTCAATATTAACTGGAAAATAAATTAGAATAAAAAACTAATCTAGAATCTTGATATACTTTTTATAATATGCAGACCAGAATTATAATGATAATGAGAGAGAAATATTATGCAAATATGTTATAGGAGAGAAAACCAAAATTAACACAGATGTGTCTTTTATTTATAATGTATTCACATATATATAGTAACATAAGTTTGCACGTGTCAGTGTGGACGTAGTACTCAATACATGCATGACATATATAACTGAGGTGGAAAACCACCATTCCAATATTCTCAACACTTCAAACTTATCCTAACCTTTTTTTAAAATAAAAATTTAAAATATTTTATATTCATTCAATTATTCTTTATCTTTAAGATTGGTTTGCGAGTATCTGTTCAAGAACTTGCTACTCGATAATTCGCTCAGAATCATAAAGAGTCGCGAGTTCTCGACTATTCGGAGAATATTCTGAATTTATTTAATGGTTAATAGTAAATTTATTTATTATTAATCAAATCAGATCAACAAAATAATATATATATCTTTTAACGTTTAATAAATTATATTGCATTCAAATAAAAAGTTAATTATCCTAAAATAATTTTTATTTGAAGTAATTTTTTTATAAAAATAAATAAAAATATCATAATATAATACTACCTCCCTATTTTATTAATGACTACACTTTCTTCTCCAATAATGAAGTGTAATCATTAATAAAATACAGAGTTAATAATATAAAATAAAGCAACTAGAAATACATCTACACTAAATAAAATCACAAAAAGTGAATTGAGTAAATAAATTCAAATAGTGTACGAAAATATTAATTGGGCGAGTAAATCCAAATCAGTCAGAGTAAATCTGAGTTGGATCGAATAATCCGAATAGCCGAGAGGACTGAGTACTCCCGAGTAGGACTAAGTACTCACTGAGTACTCTCAAGCCTATTTTTTTTCTACTGATTTTGATATAATCGGATCGGTGGGGTACTGACTAGTGATTACTCGGGGAGTACTCAGCCTACTGAGTCGAGTTTCAGAACACTATTCACTTTTTAAAATTTTATATATTTTTTCACAGATAGATTTCGATTTTCTTTTCACTTTTAGATGATACATCTATTAATTTTGATTAATTTTATTGTAATATTTTCATTCTATTGTATTTGTGTTATGTTGTATTTTCTGGTTTTAATTGGTTGCCGTTGGGTATGTGGACTTGTGGGCTTGCTCAAGCCTATGTTGTCGTGTCTAGCCCAAGATACTTGGGCTAATGATGCAACTTTTTGAGAAGAGACAGTTAGGAGGCACCAAAATTGAAGAGATGAACGAATAACATTATAAGTCTAAATAGAATGTAAATATTTTAGGTGAAGTTTAGTCTTAATATTTTCATTCTATCGTATTTGTGTTATGTTGTAATTTTTGGTCTTAATTGGTTGTTGTTGGGTCTGTGGACTTATGGGCTAGTTGATTAGTCAAGTAGATTGGTGTAACCTGATTCGTTTGTTGACCCGCATGTTTTACCACTTACCTGGTTGCATCTCTTAAACTAGCTATAAAATTTTCTTTGGGATAGTTTTACATTTAGGATTTTAAAAGTTAGAATTAAGTAAATGGGCCTTGAAGTTTTGTATTAAGTTATTAATCCTAACATAATTTGGTTTTTATCCACTAGCCCTTTGTGACCATTATACCCTTATGAATAAAAAAAAGAATTTTAATAATAAAAAAAAATAAAAAAAGCATAGAATACCCAAACACACCCTCACTTTCACCTTGCTATTACTATTTTGCCCATATAAATAATCACTCTTTCAAACCCCAAAACCCATTCAACAAATTCACAACCCATTTACGTATGTTCTTCCCCTCTTCATTTTTCTCCACCATTAATACCACTCATCTCTTTCCATTGTAGAATGCCATCAAGTTTGACAAGTAGTTCATTGAGGATAGTATATTATAATCACATCAAGGTTTAATTTTATCAGTAGTATTAGTTTTGGGTTATAGTGATATTTGTAGGGTTTGTGTAGGTGGATTTGGGTTATTAGAATTAGTTTGCAATTAATTATATGGTGATTGGGTTTTGTTGTTGGTAGTGAAGGGATGTGTAATCAAGCATTCCTTTAGTTAATTATTGTGGTGATTTCCTAAATTTGGTAGATTAATTCCTTTTTGTTTGTTTTGGGGTTTTATAGAATACTCACCATTGTTGGTATTGTGTATTGGGTTTTGTTCCTTATTGATATAGAAGCATATAGTAAGCATTAATTTTGTGATGGTGTATGTTAGTGTTGTTAAATTGGCATGTTATTGGAGGTTGTCATAGAAGTTATTTGGTATTGTTAAATTGGCATTGGGAGTAGTTAGTGTTGTTAGTTTTTGTGGAAAATTTTAATTGGTATGTTATTGGAGGTTGTCATAGAAGTGTTTGTTTCTTGATATCCGTTGTTATATATTTGTATTTTTGATGGGTTCTATTGGAGTTATGTTTTGCTATGATGGTGTTTGGGATGGTAGCAATTATAGGGGTTGTGTTGTATCCGGTGCAATGTGTAGGAATGATGTGACATTGAAAGAAATATCTGAAAAAACGGCGGCTAAGAGGGGCATTGATATTAGTAGGTATAATTTACGACTTTATACACTTGTAAATAGGCGGGGCATAGGGATTACAAGGATGGAAATCAATGATGAAGATTGTATAGGTTATGGGATTACACTTGTAAAATGTTGAAATATTTGTTGAATTTATGGAAAAGAATGTAGAACAATTAGATATGGTTAGTGTAAATGTATGGAATCGAAACGTCATAGGTAGTTTTCCTAACATGTGACAACAAGTTGATGCCATTAGGGATTCAAATTTAAATTATGATGCTGAATTTTTTGACGATGACGATGTCCGAGCGATGAACCAAGGCCGCAGGGTAGATGGTGATGACGAAATGACATCCCAATTTAGTGATGATGATATTGGTGACCCGGAAAATGTTGCAAGGAATGATGGTGATGAGAGAATGAGTGATTCGTTGGAAATGGACATTAATGTGGATTTTGATGATAGGGAAATAGAGGATGGTGAGAGTGAGAGACCGGGTTACCATCGAGTTTGGGAGCTCCCTTTACACGACTAATATGACTTTGTTGAGCCTAGGGTATATGCACTATTCATGCCTTATCAAAGATATGGCTTAATGGTGGGAAATTTATTTAAAAGTAAAAAGACATTGAATCTTACAATAGGTAGATATGCATTGGAGAACAAGCTATCCCTTTATGTGTTGCGGTCCAATAAAAAAAGATTGGAAGTTTATTACACGGAGAGGTCTAAATATTGTAAATTCGGTGTTAGAGTAAGGAAACCAAATATGGATTCCCCGTTGTGGCATGTGACGCATTTTAATCATGAATGTACATGTCTTTGTGATCTAGACAGAGCGGAGAGAAGGACTGTGATTGCAAAGGTAATTGGTTCTTATTTTTCCACACACGTGGCTGGTTCAAAATTCAGTCCAGATCATATTGTGAGCGAGGTACATGCTAGATGGGCCGTGAATTTGCTATATAGCAAAGTTTGGAGAGCTTTAAAGTTTGCACAGTCAGTTGTGTATGGAAGTTATGGGGACTCATGGAAGTATATTTCTTCTTACTTCCATATGTTAAAAGTCACTAATCCGGATACTATCACGGCTATTCGAACAAACAGGAGTGGAAATTTTTTATACTCCTTTTTTTCTTAGGGGCAAAGCATAGTCGGATTTAGAAGTTATATACGACCGGTGCTTGCAATGGATGTGACCCAATTGAAGGGTGAGATAACTGATGTCATATTCACCGCAATGGGCCTGGCGGTTCCGACGGTATTTATCCAGTTGCTTTTGACTTTTCTCCGAAAGAAAATGTTGCTGAATGGACTTGGTTTTTGGAGAAATTGCGGGTGGCGATAGGCGCATCAGAGGATATTCTCCTTGTTACGGATCGGGGTAAGAGTATTGGTCAGGCTGTGAAAGAAGTATATCCCAATGTTCCACACATAAATTGCTATTTTTATTTGAAGAATAATCTAGGTAATCTATGCAAAGGTAGAAGTTATGTGAGGGATGTTTTATGGCATGCAGCCTATTCTTACAAGAAGGAAGAGTGCTCAATTGTTAGATAGTTTGACCACAAATTGTCCAAAGATGCATGTGGAGCTATTGAAGCTTGGAAAGGAAAAGTGGTCCTGTGCCTTCTGTCCCCGAAAAAGATGGACTATAATAACCACAGGCATCGCTGAGTCATTAAATAGAGTAATATTACCAGCTCGAAAGCTTCCCATTACAGCGGCATATGATTTTCTTAGAGGGCTAGTGCAGAGATGGTTTAGTAGTAGGAGCGCAGCAGCAGCCAAGCTTGATTCATCGACAACGGATGCCGTTAAGGCACATGTTGGACATTGGGAAGAGTAAATTGTGAAGTGCAATGTATACCCAATTGAAGACAGCGTGAGGTATCAAGTGAAAAATGAGGAGCTTGGTGATGGCATCATAAATGTGGAGGAGAAGTCTTGCACTTATCTTAGATGGGATTTGGATGGAGTACCTTGTGTTCATGCAATGGCATATGCAAGGTTGATTTTTTAGACACCAACATATATCCTTATTATTGGTATGTTTATTAATATTGTTTTATTTACTCCTTGAGTATTATCTTCTTAGGTATTCACGTGTTTCCATTAGCCACTTGTGTCATCCATACTATAGTAAGGAGTTCCTTCAGGGAGCTTATTCGCGTCCTATAATACCGTTGCCTGATAAGAGAGCATGGTTGGAACCTGATGCTGTTGTGAGGACTGAAGTATTGCCAATGGTAATGGAGAAACAAGCAGGTCGTCCAAAGGAAAAACGTATTCCTTCTGCAGGTGAGTTCCATCGTGGGAAAAAATGTGGAAATTGTGGTTTACTTGGTCATTCTCAGATAACCTGTAGGAATCCACCTTTGATTTGTGGTAATTGTGGAGTAATGGGTCATCGAATTGAGGATTGTCAAGGCCCTACAATGACTTGTGGCAAATGCGAGACTGAAGGGCATACGGGATAAATTTGTCAAAATATGACGTTTCGGTCTTCCATTGGAAGTACATCTGCCCAAGGAAGTGATGTCGGTGTGTCGTCAAAAAGGCTTAGAGTAACGCACTGTAGACATTGTGGTGGGGCGGGTCATACCGTTCGAACTTGTCCCGAGGTGTGCAGCTCAGTCCCTAATGCCTAACCAGTGGGCGAGGATCGCGGAGGCTCAGAATTCAATTTGGAGAGGTCCTCACATATCGATGGAGAACAACATGAAGACATACATGATGTTTAATCAATACATACAATTTGTACTTTATTCATATTTGTTGTTATCTTTACTTACAATTGTATGGACTCGATCGTTTGTGAAGTGGAGTTCTTAGACATCTTTATTTCTTTGATGAACCAAAGTTTGTTGGCAATTGCTTGACTTGAGTGTAGTTGGTAACAGAACAGGTGATATTGCTGCTTAGTAGTTTGGTATTAAGTTGACAGTGCGTAAATGCTTGTCAGGAGGTGTTTATTTTTGGACACCACCTGACAAGCATTTACACACTGTTGAAAAAATATTCGAACATGGATCAGTAATAAAGATAACAGTGTGTAAATGCTTCTTAGGTGGTGTCCATTTAGACATCGCCTGACAAGCATTTGCATACTGTTAAAAAAAATTCGTAATCAGGTCAGTATTAAGTTGACAGTGGGTAAATGCTTCTCAGATGGTGTCCAAAAAATAGACACCACCTGACAAGCATTTACACACTGTTTAAAAAAAATGTCTGGATTAGTAATAAGTTGACAGAGTGTAAATGCTTGTCAGGTGGTGTCAAAAAATGGACTCCACCTGAGAAGCATTTACCCACTGCCAAAACAAATTCAGTTACAATCTACTAATGCAATTCATAATCCACAAAACATAAACAATATCTACAATTTACAAAAAAAAAACAGTATCTCAAAATGATATATAAAGGAAAATTAAATAGTTCTAACATCTTGTCAATTTCCATGGGATTAAACAAGTTCGCCAATATCATTGACCAACCCATGAACCAAAATACTAACTAATTACACCACTAAGTTGAACCTAACATGCCCAAAAAGCATGATCCTACCATAGTTCAAAAGTTAATTTGATAGATCCTAAACGTACCTTAACCAAAACATAAAAACCAGCATATTCCAGGAACCATTCATTTTACTTACCAACGACTGCACGTTATAACATTAAATGTTATCATCCTTCTCAAGACCACCAGTTTCAGCAATAACATCAACAATATCTTGGAGATGTGCCATTTCTTTTATTGTGAGAGCAGTGACATCAGCTCCTGCCGCCTTCGCAAAATCTTTATTTTCCACATTCACATTATCTTCTTCAGGGTTAACATGGTTATAGCCATCATTGCAGTATGAGCCACGCCCATGGTCAGGTGAAGAATGAACATCATCACCCCTTTGACAGTAATCTTCACTAGCTACTGCTGTGATAGTCAATGGTTGAGCCACTAGTTCAGCACCTATATTCAAATGTGCTTCTATAACCGATAACCTTGCTGCACATAACTGCAATACATTCAGAATCTCAGCCTTGTGTTCTTAATTTCAACTATATCATCTCGCAATTGTCCTTTCTTTCCTTTACTCTTCTCATTCCTATGGTCTGAATCATCACTCCATCCTGCATTTTATTCATCATCAGCAGCCCATATTTTTGGCTCCCCCCTTGATAGAACTATTTTGTTATATGCACGTGCTCCCAAAGCTGTTCCTGACCGTATGAGTTGGTCGTCATCCCTTGCCTGAACACCAGCAAGTTGACACAATGCTGTAATAGTGGATAGGAACACTATT
Source organism: Cardiospermum halicacabum (assembly GCA_031304145.1). Lineage (NCBI taxonomy): Eukaryota > Viridiplantae > Streptophyta > Magnoliopsida > Sapindales > Sapindaceae > Cardiospermum > Cardiospermum halicacabum. Next base: position 2,855,146 of record CM062399.1, on the reverse strand, counting down.
TGCTTCGCACTAGTTATGTGCCACTCAAAACTCCTACACATTGTTACGCCAATATCCATCTTCTCAGCCCTATTGATGCATAATATCATAAATGGATGGTCTTTTCGGAGGGTTTGGTGCTGAAGCCTAGGTGATACCTCCCTACTAAGGAATATATTCCAGAAGGCAAGATCACCACTGAGTTCACGGTGATTGATTTTTTGTTCTCCTCCCCTCAATCTCCCAATTGGGTAATGCCGGAGCTCCTCAGCAATTTCTGCAGAAAAGTTCTGTTCATAGAAATCGTCAGTAGGGGGAATCCTTGAAAATGATTTTCAAGTGCAGTGGTCCCAAATAATAGGTTGATCGTCTGTGGATTTAAAGACACACGAACACCTCTAACAAGAACACCCCTTTCCATGAATGTCTCAGAGTTGATACTGTGAAATAATTTGTAGACCATACTAAGGTTGATTTCAGCTGGTTTGCTAACAAGCTTAGCCCATCCCATCTCTTCAACCTGTGTTGGAATAGATGTGTCCTCCAATTCTTCAATAGAAATCGGCTTTTCTTTAATAATCTTCAATGTCTTTAGAAATTTCATCTTGACATCATTTGGTGGACCATAATTTTTCCCATTACCACCAGCCCCTTTACCTCCTACGCGTTTTCTCTACCTTTCCCCTTTCTTGACTTCTGAAAGTCCAGCTTCATCCTTCTTGTTGTTTTTACTTGTTCTCAACACCTTCTTTTTTTTACAGTCTCCTCAACCACTGGAATCTTCTACTTTTTATCTAAATCTGTATTGTTCGAATAATGAGAAAAAGTCATGACAATTATGTTTTCGAAATTTAGGTTCTATCAAAAAGAAGATCAACACCCAAAATGCTAAAGTAATATCTATCTTAATTATTTTCAAATACAACCACATATAATGCCTAACCCTATTTAGGAATGGCAATGGAGTAACCGACAATGAAGTAGATTAAAACCCAAAGATTAAATAGGTCGGCTGAAATAACTTACCTCTGCGAGACCTTAAACCCTCCATGCGGTGCAGTCGATTGAAATCTGGGGAGTTAGGGTTTCTCTAGTGTTCTGTTATTTGTCTTTTGTTCTTCAACATTAACACTCTCTTCTTCTCTTCTCGGGTAGACGAAGTGACAAGGGGTTAGGTAGTAAGTAATTGGTCTAGTTATAATTGAACTAATTAGCTTAAACGTTGAGGGAAATCGTTTATTTAAAAAACTACAACGTTGTCATTTTATGCGAGCGAAATAAAGCTACTAAATTGGAAATGACGTGGCATGCTTAATCTAATCAACAAAATGACCCTCATATCCCGGGGTGGTGTTACTACTGGTGCCCAAATTAAAAGTTCATATTGTGCACGAAATCGACTTCTAACGTTTGACATGGATGTACTTATGCATCCATTTACATTTGATAATATAAACAATATATTATTTTTTCATGTAATCAAATGTTGTAGATTATTTTATTTCGGAAGTATCTTAGATACTTATTATGCGTTTAATTCAAATTATTACCCTTACTTTTGGTGTATGATATATTACTGTGTTAACAATTGATTTTGTCAACAATGAACTATTATGATTAAAATGTTACAGTAAACTAACGAGTGTTAATCTTTTTTTATAGATTTGTTGAAATGACGTGCTTTTCTTAAGGTGCATAACTTCTTTAAAATGTACAAAGCATATAAACATAGTTCGGATAAGGCTATTTATAAAGTTTTTTGAGGGCTCATTTTTTTGATGGAATATAGTATTCCATATGTTATTAATACCAACTCAACATTAAATAGTTCAATTAGAACCTCTCTTATACACAGTGAAGGAGGGTCATGTTTTTATGAATAAGGCAATCCTGATTGTGAAGGATGTGAAAGATCTGTGTGAAGGATGTGAAGGATTTATGTGAACGACATTACTTCTTGTATGAAGGAGTTAAAATATTTTGTGGACGACATAGATTCCATGAATAGGTTGTAGAATAAATATATTGTAAACCTAACTATGTGAAGGAGACTTATTTTTTCATGACGGAGAGTTTATTTTTTATGAAGGATTTATTTTCAATGATTGTATTAGTTTCAAGAATAGTTTTCAGCACCATGGTACCCACTTTGACCTCAACGTGGACCCCACTCTGTGAAGGAGAGTTATTTTTTCATGAAGGAAGGTTATTTTTTTATGAAGGAGAAATTTTTTATCAGCAAATCATTAGTGTGTAAAAGGGATTGTCTATACAATGGTACCCACTTTAACCTCAACGTGGACCCCTTTCTGTGAAGGAAGGTTATTTTTTCATGAAGGAAGGTTATTTTTTTATGAAGGAAACATATTTGTTACATGAAGACATTAGTTCCCAAAATAGTTGTCTGCAGCATGGTACCCACAGCTCTGTGAAGGAGAGTTATTTTTTCATGAAGAAGGAAATATTTTTCAGCAAATCATAAGTGTGTAAAAGAGATAGTCTGTAAAATGGTACCCACTTGCACAACAATGTGAACCCCACTTTGTGAAGGAGGGTTATTTTTTTTATGAAGGAGGCATATTTTTTCATGAAGGAGACTTATTTTTTCATGAAGGAATTAATGCCAAAATAGAAATTTTCTGGATTTCAATGTCATGGATCAAGTATGATATCTGGGTATAAATGTAAATAACAAAAAATCTTAGATGTATGAAGTAATATTTTAAGTTAATGGACCTTATTTCAATCCCAATACTTTCAGTCTTTCCCTTCTCTAGAAAAACCCTAAAATCGCAACCGACAAAGCGAAACCCCAAGGCACAATGAGCTCATCAGCAACTTCCAGTGGAGAAATTGAAGACAGAAGGTTCTACGAATGGTGTCAAGATTGCGAGCTGTTTAGTTATGATGAATACTTTGGCAGCGGACATCACTGCAACTGCGGTAAAAAACCAAAATTATGTATCAAAGATTTAGGCATTTTCGAAGGACGGTACTATTGGGTTTGTGGGAATGAGGTAAGACTAGTTTAACCCTATTTACACTTTGATAATATTCGTCAAACTCAAGTTTTTCAAACCTTCTATCTTACTATCAGGACTACAATTGTGATTACAATGTCTGGCAAGATGAATGGATGAGCCAGCGCATGGTCCAGATAGTGCAAGAGGTGCATGGGATTAAGAAGTCAGTGGTGAAGATACAAAAGGCTATTGATGATGATACATCAAGGGAAAGGCTGGAGAACAAGTTTATGGAAGAAACGGATAAGACGAGGAGCTATGTGAAATGGGTTTTGGGTGGGTTTGTTTGTCCTCTCTTGTTGGGTCTGTTGTTCGTGGGTTTGGTAAAGTAAAATGCCTCTTGTATGGTCTGTGTCATTTTGTTATGTTGTTGTTTTATTTTGGCCCTGTGATGGTGTTGTCTTGTTTCTCAGTTTTTTGGGGTGTTAGCTTTATATGGATGGGGTGTTAGCAATGTGTCCAAGTTATTATGAACGTTGTAAGTACCATTTCAGTAATATTTTCCTTATGAAATAAAAATGAAGTAAATTAAAATTTACTCTTATTTTGTGGTTAAGTTAGACAGATTTGGATCATAGTTAGACAGATTTGGATAGATGAATGATGTTTTATATATTGGGAAAAATTTTACAGTTACTCTAATGTTGTGGTTTCTGATATGTTGACACTATCTGAACAAGAATCGAAACCCATAAAACCTTATACAGATTTAGGTGGTTGAAATCGGGCATTTGTGGTGTTACCATTAAAGACACCACCTGAGATGTAACTAACAATGGAAAAATGTCATCATTAATTGATGGGAAACAGACTATGGGGGTACCTAATCTTCTGGTGTTGACAACATAAACACAATCTGATACGCATCTAATACTATTATAAATTAAGTACTATTTCTGCAGAAAACAAAACAACAGACCCTGCTCATCTAAGTAATAGTTACATAGCTAGCTATTATGTTTCATGAAAATTACATTCAGGAGAACATCGCTGTACAACAATTAAAGTCAAGGGATACCATTCTGAAATATTAAACGAACAATATCACAACAGAGCGGTGCAGGCCAAGCGGGATCTCTTTTAGACAACGCCCAACATCTCCTGTGAAGAGCGATATCCTCTATAAACTTACACACATATGGCCCGCAAGAGCTGCTGCAGTTATAGAAAAATTGGCACAATTAGCAACATCTACCTTTACTGTGGTTATGTTTTCGAAATTAAAAACTAGAAGGGTGAAACATACAAGTCATATTGTGTAGGTATCAAATCTGGATGTACATAGTGAAGCGACCATATTCTACCCTTCCATCTTGGTTTAACACCCCGTGCTTTGTAGAACCCTGCCTCCTTCAACAATGTGGGAATAATGTATGAAATGCATGCGTATTTATCGGGCAAGTCAGTGTCTTGGTTTCTGTCCGCCATTGGATCGATGATTATTACCCGTTCTTCAACCAAGTCTAACATCACAGCAACCCAATGACTTTTCCAAATGTTTGCTGGAAAAATAACCTGCAAACATCAATATACAATCTCATAATTTCTAATTTTAAAAGTATCATCAATTTGTAATCCAAATCAAATATAGACTCACATATGATAGAAGATCCCAACGTCGACATACATCCTCATCCTTGCCTTCACCTAATACGACACTCATGAGATACATGTCCGCCTTATAAGATGCTAGACCTTTGGGTGACTTCAAACAATCGTCAAAAACACCACACAATTTAAGGAAGAAAGTACTTCCAATGACACCAACTATGTCAGAAATAATCATGTAGAAATCATGCTTTAATGCAATCACAAACATGTTGATGTCATCGCCCCGGAACCATTAAAAAACATCTAACAATTCTTGCAATCGCTGTGGGCTTATGTCTATGTCTGCAGTACTAGACCTCCTAAGAATATTTGCAAAATCGAAATCAACTCATACACCATCACCAGAAAAGTAAACAAATGAATAAAATTTAATGCTTCAGCCAAAACAACACTCTCATTCAAATTCAATGACAAAACAGGCCCTCGCATTCCTCCTACACCTAACCGAGCACCTCGGCCAACAACTAAATGATGGTTAATTCCAATATGTGTCCTATCTTCCTGGCCAACATTCTTACTGATTTCCATTGCATTATACCCTTCTGCAGCTTCTTCAAATACACCAATGTTTGTCCCATGATAAACTTTTTCGAATTCATTAAGTCTGTCTTGAAATGGAGTGTACGAAGATCCCATAATTCCAGCATTTTCCTCTAGTCGCTGCAATCTAAACCGATTATCAACTTCTTTGGCCAACTGAATCCTTCGAAACTCATCAGTTTATTCCATTCCATTTGTACCTTCCATCTCTCATCTTGTTCCTTCTTCCACTCTATAACTTCATTCCATCTCTTTTCCTCAATTTTCTTCCATTTCAACAACTCAAGGTTGGAAGGAATCTGCTCATTTCCACCCTTAAAAAAATTTTAAGAAACCAATTAAAGGCTACAACGACCCTAATAATAAATGAAATAAAAATACACTACAAAATTCAATACTTATGTTACCTCTCCTCCAGAAGTACTAGAGCGGGCTGATGGTGATTTCCTACCATGCTGTGTAATAGTGTTGGACAATGGCATTGCTCTTTCATCTGAGACATTATCAACCAAAGGCTCCCAGTCGCTTAAAGGTTCTTCTTCTACAACATCTGCCCCTAGACTATTTGGATCAATAATCATGTCTGCATTAGCCAAGAAATATTTCAAATACCAACTCTCATTCTCATCAGCAATCGGTTCTAGTGTTCGATGACCCCTCACCTATATCAAGTTAAACATCAACATATATATATATATATACATTATGCAAATACTGATTATAAATATTGTAATTATTCCATTCATACTTACCAACATAGCATCATCCAACTGCTTCCAGGAAATATCATCCAATGACCATCCCAAACACCTTGGTTCTAGTACATGATTTTTGTTCATTTCCCTTGCCTTCAAAATTTCCCTCATATAAGGAAATGCTTCAATAAGCCACCACTACAACAGAACAAAGCAATTATCAAACATGTGAGGTAGTTTAAATGTAACTGTAATAAATACTATAATTAAAGATACCATGAATGCAAACAGGGATCCTCTTCCGATCCTTCCCCTTTTTGGATGATCCAACAAATCTCGCATCATCAAAGTCTTCAACACAGATAGAGTGTTTGAAAATACATAAGTGCCCCACGCAAATCTTTGGAATCGATATAAATCATCTACCAATATCCATAGCAAATTCGAAACTACTCTGTTCTCCCCATACCCAAGCAATACAACATGGACTGTGACTACCAAAATTAGTCTTTTAACATCGTCAACATCCAATCTTCTCCTTCCTAAAGTGTTCAGAACATCATCAATCCTGACATGTCCCTGTTTTGAGGGCCACAACCTCCTACAAATATTATCCCTTCTAAGTACTTCACTCTCCAGCTTTAAATCTGATTTTCAAATCTTACCAAATCTCAAACTGGTTACGAGTGCAAACTCCTGCTTCCCAAACCGGTGAAGAGCCTTATCAACTTTAAACTACATTTCATCAATTGGTTGATTTGGCTTCAATACTTCCACTGCAAGCACCCTTAATAATAATTTCCCATAAATACTTGCTCTTTAAAACTGGATCTCTCCACCAGTTCAAAAAATTTCCGAAATGGACACTTTTTAATGAATGTTTGCAGTTTATACCTACGAACAGGTCCGTTAAGAAGATCTACCAGCACATTAAACCTGCCTATGTTGTTTACCTTCTGCTTAGTAATAACTCTAAGTTCATCCCATACATAACTAGCTTCCATATCCCCCTGACAACAATTAGGAAACAGAAACAAAGAATCTCAAATTAATACATAACAAACACTAACTCGCCTACACTGAATTATTGAAATCAAATGGATATAACTAACCTGTTCTTCAGCCATCTACACGTGATAAGATTATTCAAATGAGAACAACCTGAAACGTATTATCAATATTAGCATTTTAATGTCTAAATCACTCCACTACCATCACCAAACAAACTCACAATTTCCTATGGTAAGATTTTCTCATTCCACAAGCTATAAACCATGTTAAAATAAATAAAAACAATCATATACACAATGAACCAATCCTCCTACCAATCTACTGTATTGCAGATAAATTTGGTTTAATAATAACACGAGGCCACACAGATGATGCCCAATATCATGTCACCACCTAATACACTTTTACCCTTCCATCAGTTAAAGACATTTACAATATTTCTTGTGGAGTTCAACTTCTTCCCACCATACTAGACAACATACAAATTATTTTTCCACAGACATATCACTTCTAACATATACACTGCAGACTATTCAACATTTTCCCATAAATTTTTAGTTAAAATAATCGAACACCACATAATACACAATGATATTTTACATAAATAACATATAGTCAAATCTGTATCACGTGGGAAACTCATATTTAACATTATCTAACATGAGCGATATGAAATAGCTTCACTAATATCTATGGCTCATATTTAACATGACTTCAGTTTCTCAACACCACCTGAGCCACACTCCATTGCATCTATGTAATAGATCATATAAAACAGCTTTATATGTAAAACATTTACAATCACCAACACAACACCACCACTAACACTTTCAACTGCCAGAAAGAAATAGATTTTAATTTAAATTTTAACATCAGTTCACATCCTCCTCAACCCCAAAAACACAAACTAAACAATCATAACACATATAACCATCACGATTCCCACGGACTCCAAATTACATTCAAATAAGCGCCTCACTTATATCTGTTAACATAACATAAGCATAGGATGAGATAGTATTCTGACCAATAAAACATACACAGTTAACCAAAACTGAAAACTACCCAATTTCATACAACTTAAATCATCCAAAAGCACATACGAACATATCAATAAACAAGTCAGACCCATTTCAATTAAATATCACAAACCACTCCAGATTAACAACTGAGTACTAATTCCTAAAACAGACCCCATTACATTACCCAAAACCAACACATTTCAATACAACCACAACAGTTTCATTGCTAACCGTCATAAAGCGAATTAAAATTGTACTTGGGCAAAATCAGTAAACTAATTCTCAAATCGTCGACCGCTACAAAATTAGGGTTCGTTGTCGCCAAATCCAACGCTTCACTACCACCAAATGCAATTCTTCACTATCGCCAACTGCAACGGTTCACTGTGGCTCAACAAATCGTCCTCCGTTTCAATTTCCCGGTGCTCTGCCGCAAAGCTTTGATAGAAACTATGAATGATGATGATTGTCGAGATTGAATAAGTTAACATGGATAACGTCTTCTTTTGTTTTTTTTTTTTGAAAATTTTATAATAAGGGTACTTAAGTCTTTTACATTTTCCTTTTATTTTTTATTTTTATAAAATGTAAAACTATGGTATTTTCGTAATTAAAATTTCTGGATGAGGTTATATTGGGGATATTGGTTCATAGGAAAGAAACCAACTTTTGTTTGGTTTAAAATTTTAATACAAAGTTTAAGGGCCCATTTACTTAAGTCAATGTTTCAATGGTTCATTTGATGTATTTCCCCCTTTTTCTTTTCTCATTCTAAGCAAACTTAGTAAGAGAAATTTGTTGTATTGTTTTATCTCTCTCGCTCCTACTCTACTAGGGTGTTGGTATTTTCTTTGTTCTTAGTGATTTGCTGTTGTAATTTGGCTGTAATCTTTATGATTAAACATTGGAGGTCTTTTATTTGGTTCTAATGATATGGCAGTATTTTATCCTTTGTTGAGGTCCCTTAGAGTAGCCCAATTGGATAACACGTAAATATTGTATTGTTGGTCTTCTCTTCTTACTTTCAATTCTATTTTGTTGTTACTATTGTTCTAAAAAGTCTATATCCTATACTGAAATCGAAAAGAAAGATCGAACTAGAAAATTTGCTATTATAAAAAAATATATTTTATCTTCTCGTAATTTTTTTTAGTTTAAGTTAAACTAGTATATTCAAATTTTATTATAAATCATTTGAAATTCAACGCAATAAAAAATTTAAATCAATTCTAAATAATTTATAAATGTGGTATATAAGAAAATTTTTTGGAAGATAAATTAAAAATTGGCTCGCTATTTTAATTCATTTTTAAAAATTTTAAAAAAAATGAGCAACCCCCTTTAAATGCACACTACAAACACTCCATTCTAGGATATTCACTCACATTCAAATACATGCTTCAAAAGTAGAACCTAGGCAGTGCCCAGGCGTTAGACAATGCTTTACCGTCTAAAAATCTAGACAAATGTCTGAAACATCTAGACACCGCCTAGACAATGACTTTTTTTTATTGTTCAGAGGAATGTCTAGTATATTGAGGTATATTTGTACCGTGTAGATAATATATTTTATTCAATGTCTTTTAAATATATAACATGTATAAAAATAATTTGATTAGCATAAAATTTCATTTCTTTTATTTTTAATATATTATTTTCATATAATTACTACTATTTATTTTTTGTAAGTCTTTCTATAATATTTATATATTTATTTTGTAAAACTTTTCAACCATATATATTGATAATATTAACAGCCTAATACAAAACGCCTAATTCCGTTTAACCGCCTAGACACTAGATTTTGGGTCACCACCTAGCGTCTTTTAAAACATTGTTCAAAAGTGTGGATGAACCTTCAAATGTCTTTTCAAAACCGTGTTCACACTTTAAAAAAATATGGACTCGATTGTTCAAATACTAACTTCCAATCAAGAATTTTTAAATAAACTCTCTAAATGCATAAATATGAACCACACTACTTTCTTTTATTTGGTTTTTTTTAATCAACTATTTAACAATAATAACAGTAAAAATCTTGGCTGATTAGATGAAAGTTAACTACTAATCAACTTGAACAAAGTATTGTTAACCTTTTTGGTTTTGGATCCAATTATCAACTTCAAATCTAATTCACTTAAAGTTACAATAGAATTTCAATCTCCATACAAAATTTGTCAAAAATTTGCATAATATGCTTCTTTTGCAATAGGAAAATTAGGGGTGGACATGGTTCGGGTCGGTCCGGTTTTGAGCAAAACCGGACCGAAACCAAATTACTTGGTTTTTTTATATTTAGGACCGAACCGAACCAAATAGATTAGTGAAACCGACCGGTTTGGTTTTAGTCGAATCGGTTCGGTTTTATTTGGTTTGGGCTTTCTTGTTGGGCTTAATATTTTGTAATTTATTTTTAAGTAAGTGATATTCCATTTAATTCAAAATAAATTTATAATATATGTATGAAATCAAATATCATTTAAAATCTAATTTATTTGTGAATAATAAAGTAATAATTAGGTTTGAAACCAATCATCCAACATTCAAACAAAACAACCTATGTGATCACCAAAAATACTAAGTGTACAACACACATTAAATAATTTGAATGGATAAGAAATATAACTTTTAAATATGCATGGAAAGGACATCAAATGGTTTTTATATAAAATTGAAAAAAAAATAAAAGTTGAATAAATAAGAAAATAATGTAAAGAAAACAGTATATATTTGTGAAACACATGAAATTCAGTGCAGATTTTTTAAGGTTTTTGGAGATTAAAACCGAACCGAGATCAAATAACTCGTTTTTTATTTTATTAAATCCGGACCGACCCAAATAATACTAAGAACTGATTAATTTAGTTCGGTTCAATTCTGTAACGTCCGGTCCCGCCCCCAGATGAACCTGAAGCACGGCGGCAGGGCGCCACATCATTATAATATCGGTCTTAAGGCTGACCACTAGCCCCACAGACCACCATTACGCTTTCCAGCATGCTTTGTCCTCACTCGCATACTTTCATCTGGGCTCCTGAAAAATAATATGCACATTGGTGATATGGGTAGCAATTCAATTCCTTTTAACCATATCTCAATATGGGGTGTTACAATCCATCCCCCTTAGGACACAACATCCTCGTTGTGGTTAGCCCACATCATTTCCAGCGTCATTACAATACCAGTATTAAGGCTGAACACTAGCCCCACAGACCACCATTTTGCTTTCCAACATGCTTTGTCCTCACTCGCATGCTTTCTGGAAAAATTTCCTAGAAGGTCACCCATCTCAAGATTGCTCCAAGCCAAGCACGCTTAACTTTGGAGTTCTCATGATCTGGGCTCCCGAAAAATAATATGCACATTGGTGATATGGGTAGCAATTCAATTCCTTTAAACCCTATCTCAATATGGGGTGTTACAGATTCGGGTTGGTCCGGCTTGGTCAAAAACTGGAAACTGCGCCCACCCCTAAGGAAAATTCCTGCATCAGATTGATCAACCTCAATGCCTGAAGAATGTCGTAAGATGCCAAGATCGTTCATCTCAAATTATGACATCATCGACTATTTGAACTCCTTCGCCATATTTGGATCATTTTCTTCCTAAATTAAATGATCTACGTATAAACAAACAATCGAAAATTGACGTGGGGTGATAGATTTAATAAAAATTATTATGCTCACATACACATTTTAAAATATTGATGTGCAGGAGTAGATCTCTATGCAACTACAGTAAACTCATGGAGTTTGTTTCAGGTTATACAAAGCCTTTTATAATCTGTATATCATGGTTGATCAATAAATACCAACTTTTGGAATTCACAATTGAGAAATTAAGTTTAATCTCTAATTGATAAATTGGTCAAGATTTTTGAGTACTTATAACGATTACCAACCAAATAACATTTTCAAAAGAAATAGGATCATAATATGAAAATAACTGGAAATAGGAAGCAATATCATCATTATAATTTTTTTTTTAAACTCATCTCCATTTACTTAATCATCCAAGTTAATTTTTTCCCTTGACACTGATTTTGTGAGATGGTCTCAAGAGACTTCATGCCTCGATGGCAAGTTTAGGAGCAAGAATAACCTCTTTTATATATTTTCTTGTGCCTTTCGACTTGAATGCCTACTTTTCATATACATATACCAAAAATACCATGCTAGAAGGGGACTCAAAAGATTTCATTCCTAGAGGGCTAATTTAGGAGCAAGAACAACTTATTCTACCTATTTCATCTAGCATTTTGTCTTACAAGACTACTGAAATTCATAAACCCACATTAGAAATGTCATTATAATGGTGGACTCAAGAGATCTCATACCTTGAGAACAAGTTTAGGAGTAAGAGCAACCTCTTTTATATATTTTCTTGCACCTTTCAACTTTAAGGCCTATCTAATTCATAAACCCACATTAGAAATGTCATTATAATGGTGGACTCAAGAGATCTCATGCCTCGAGAATAATTTTAGGAGTAAGAGCAACATCTTTTATATATTTTCTTGCACCTTTCACCTTTAAGGCCTATATAATTCATAAACCCACATTAGAAATACTATGCCAAATGAAGACTCAAAATATTTAATAACTCGAGAGTTCACTCTATAAACTATTTTCTATTGAGATATCTCGATGAGATAACACTTTTGACGTTTGTTGATATTGATTTAAATGATTAGGTTGTTGAATCACCTACACAGACTCCTTTTCATTTTCTTCAAGATCAATATTTATAAAAGTCTGTCAATTTTCTATATCATTTTAATCATATGTCTTTTCAAAAATGGCACCGTTCACTTAATATTATCTTTTTAATTGGATTATACAATTCGTAAGCTTTGGATTTGTCACTAACTTTGAGGAACACACATTTCATTCCATTATCATGAAGTTTTTTTCTTGTTTCATCTAGTATACGTGGATATGCTATGCACTTGAAAATTTAAAAATGATTTACCATTGGTTTATATGTGACCAAGTCTCTTCTAGTGTCATGTGTTTCACTGCAAAAATGGGTCATTTATTTAGAACATGGATACTACAATTAACTACTCCAAATCAAAATTGATTTAAAACACATTATGTTCCCAACAAGCTTCTTACCATGTTCAAAATAGTATATTTTTTCTCTTCGACATGTCATTTCATTGTGGTGTATAAGTGGTTGTCAATTGTCTAAACATTCCATGCACAAAAACTTCTAAAAGCCATGAGAATTTTAAGTAGTACTTAATATCTTCTCAAAATTTTAATCTATGTTCTTGACTCATTTTCACAATAACCTCAAACCATTTGAGTTCATCAAAAACTTTGTTATTTTTCTACACAAAATAAACATAGGTTTTTGTGCTATAGTTATCTATAAATAAAAAGAAGCACTTATTCTTGCTATTCGATACTAGATGAATTGTATCATATGATCAAAGCGAATCAATTGCAATAACTCATTGGTTCTTCATACTTTTCCAACTGGTAAAGGGTCGGATTTGACTACAAATTTGACAACAATGTTATTGACTATACCTTTACTAACTTCACATTTATATTTATTGACTCGGTACATTTATATTTGAGATTTATCAAATACGAAGTTATTAAAGATATAGTCACAATCATGTGCATTCCCTTTCCAATCGAGTTCATATTTCTGTCGTGTTATTGGCCTCGTCCATGAGTTCCGTGTAACCTTTTCTTGATTCGTTATTAATAAAATAATCATACTAAGTGAATGCTTTTAAAGCTCCTCCATCACAAAGGATGTGTCATTCACTGCTCGTGTATTATTGATGAATTTACAATTCATCTACTATGTCAATATCCTTCCACTCCTTGATTAAACAAACTACATACACAAAATTCAATAATATAGACCTCAAAATATTTTTAATCATAGAAACATCATTCAATAGACCATCATAAACATGCCTCTTATTGACAATGTTTAATGTTTGGAAAAAATACTCATCAATAGACTCCTCTTTCTTTATGTGAAACATCTCAAATTCCTTGTGAAGAATTTGAAGCTGTTGTCACTTCACCCTTGATGAGCCTCCATATTTTTCTTTATGGAATTCTAAATTGTTTTAGCAATAACCTTCTTAAGAATGATTTTACGTGTAAACCCAAAAGTGGGAAAAAATCACGGTCGTTAGGATGATGAGAGGCTAATTTACTATGTAAGGACAAAGCAATATATATAACCGGAATACCACTCTCTTACTCCCCAATTTAATTATATTGGTTACAGTCTCACACACAAACTCTCCTCATATGACTCTCATAGGATATCAGGATTCAATTTTGGAACTCAAGATCTCCATGGTCTCCAGACCCCATGGGCACCTTTTAAACCTTAGCGACCGGATCTACATTGTTATCTCAGAATACATAATAATATATATAAGCATCATAGTAATAACACTAGGTTATTTTGCCACAAAGTAATCTTAAATTATTAAGATTTTTTTTTATATTTACATATTTCAAGGATTTTTTTTCGAAGGGAATTTTTTTATATGCCATAAAAAGTTTACTATACAATTATGGGCCAGTTTTAAAAAATTTGCAAAACTAAAATTTGATTTTCACTCCATAGGTCATTCACAAACTGTGACAGTAATTCACAGACTGTGAGCATAGTTCACAGAATCTATGAATTTTAAAAATTCAGGGATATTTGGGGAAACTCGGTATATGGAGTGAAAACCAAACTTTTGAAAGTTTATTTTTATATATTTTTAAAAACATACCTATAATTGTATTTTGAAGTTTAAAAGGCCCATTTAAAAGAATTTTCATTTTTTGTAATAGAATCCATTTTAAGACATACCTACTAATCAATTATGATGCTTCCAAAACAGTTTTCGAGTCCTTTTCAAATTACCATACCTTTTTGAATTCTCAAATCTATCCAAAATCGTGTGTACCATAAATTTCCCTACTTTGTTGTCGATGGAACTTGCAAAAAGATGTATAGGAGCGTTCGGTCTTCGATTACTTCGAGCTACACGCCATTTAATTTGTCTTTGAGTAAGCTTTCCAATGATCTCCCCAATCAAAATTTGTTTGCGCCTTGAAACGACTAAAACAATTCTAAATAATAGAGCATATCCGAGTTCTCGTCACAATTCCAAGAATTATCACACATATGGTTCCTGTAGTTAGAATCTAAATACCATTTATTTGAGTACACTTCATACTTATGAGCCTGATAGGCCATTAACAATATTTCCTTTACCTCTTGCTTTGTAATATTTGATTTTTCACAAGTTAAATTCGTAGTCCTATCACATTTATAGTGACCATCATGTGCACTCCCTCTATTAAAGTTTATATATTCACCATGTCCTCAGCCTAATCCACGACATTTGCCAAACTTCTACTGAAAAAATAATCATACTGAGTCGATGCTTTTAAAGCTTGTTCATCAGAGAAGGTGGTGTCATTCATTGTTCGTGTATCAATAACATTGCATTTTATCAATTGTCATAGTATCAATATCTTTCGACTACTTAATTGAGCAAACCACATACATAAACTTTGATGATGTACACCTCAAAATAATTTTGATTACAGCAACAACATCCAATTGACCATCATAAATACGCATCCATATTCGTTTCTGCTGAAAAAATACTTATCAGCAGACTCCTTATTCTTTCATATGAACCGTTTTAAAATTCTTTAAAAAAAATTAAAATTATTATTATTTCATTGTTGACGAGATTACATATTGAAAAAGAGTTTGAAATCTATTAAATAATATCCTTATTGACCTTACGAAACAAGTTCATAAAAACGGGTCTCGAAGATGCTTCGATCCTCCTTACATCGCATAAAATTTCTTAAATGCTCAAATGATCACAGTTAGCATGAAGAGTAATAATATAAAGTTTTTCTTCTTTTCTCACCCCTTGATAGACTTCCTCCCATAAATAATAAACTATAACCAAGGGTTCCCTTATTTTTGTAATTCTAAGGTTCCTATAGTAGTTAACAACTTTATGAATACTTGATAATTTTTTTTTAAGTATCTGCTTAAATAACAAGGTACAATAGAGCTAAAATCAGAATATAATCCACACCTAACCATTCAATTTCTAAAAACATTCAAATCCTCAAATTGAACCGCTCATTATTCACGAGGCAAACTGTAAACTTCAACAAAATATAAAGTAGAATACAAAAATTACTACAAACACTCCCTAATAATAATAATAATGTAATAATAAAAATATTTTTAAAAAAATTAAAATGAAAAAAAAGAAGCATAATCTACATGTTCCATTTTTCCCTCCCAAAGAAAACTGTAAAAGCGATTCTAATGCGGCCAGAAATGTGAAGACATTGTTAGAAAAATGGGATTCATGACTGGGCTGCATGTATATTACATTAAAAAGGCCAAAAACCAATCATATACACATACATATAATTGATGTTGTTGATCAATATCTCTCGGTGTTCCTTTTGCAATTGTGCGAGGCACTGCAACCACGAGTGTAAGGATTGGCCTTCTGTGCATCTCTGCAACTATAATACGAATTTCCACGTTGACTACACGGCACATTGTCTTTCCTCAACGCTTCATAACTCAGATACCTCTTTTTATCAGCCGAAAGTTGTCTCCGAATCTCTTCATTGCTAAATAACATTTCGTTGTCTTCAAATAACTCTTCGTCATGACCCATGCTCGTCAATGTGTTCAAACCCGATTCTAATCCCGACGATTCCACCAAACTCACTACATACACAAGCAAGATTATCAGTTTTGTCGAAGAACCCATTTCCTTGATCAGACAAGAGAGTTTTTGTTTTCGTTTTGTTGTTTTTGTCGTTTGCTCTTCTCTTCTCTTCTCTGATGAGATGTGGATGATGTTGAGAAAATTTTAAAAGGGTTGATGGAGGTGTGATGTTTAATTATGGGGTTTTGATAAATTTGGGTTTGGATGGTTTTTTTCCTTTAATTTTTTGGTAAGTCGTCAAATGTTGTTAACATGGAGACCACTTAAATAAAGGACATGTCGGGCTAATTGTGTGGGCGGTTTTAATTACATCAATATATGACGTGGCGAAATCATAATGAAGGTCCACGTGAATAATATAGGACCTGATCATACGATAAAAATGACAAATGTTAATGAGTAGTTAAATAGTACCTCTCTCTCTCTCTCTTGCTTCGTCAACAGACT
Organism: Cardiospermum halicacabum; assembly: GCA_031304145.1. Lineage (NCBI taxonomy): Eukaryota > Viridiplantae > Streptophyta > Magnoliopsida > Sapindales > Sapindaceae > Cardiospermum > Cardiospermum halicacabum. The sequence goes on along the minus strand of CM062399.1, from coordinate 2,838,063 downwards.
CTCTCACTACAAAACTATACATATACATATATATTGTACATCACTCCCAAAAGTGAAAAAAAACAAAGATAAAATTGAAATTTGTTGAGATGGGTTCTGAATCAGATTTAGAGCTAATTTCGCCATTAAAGCTCCCCGTTTTCTCAATTAAGATGACGCCAGATTCACCGGAGAGATCAGGGACGTCAACACCACCACTGCACAAGTCAGCATCGGTTCCATTTCGCTGGGAAGAAGAGCCAGGGAAGCCTAAACCATGCTCTGCTCTTATAACTTACACAGACCCACGTAAGTGCTTGGAACTGCCTCCGAGACTCTTATCGATGGAATCAAACGGCTCCAACTCCAAGCTCTGTTCGCCGACTACGGTTCTCGATGGCCCTTATGTGTTTCGTTCTAAAGGGTCGTCGTTTAGAATTGGAAGCGAGTGTTATGGGTCGTTTCGGAGGAGTTTGAGTCCTGAGAGAGAGGAGGAGGAGGAACAGCAGCTGGGTGCTCTGGTGTTGAAGAGAGGGAGAAGAGAGAGGAGTGTGTTTGGTTCGTTGAGAAGAGGGGTATGGAAGAGTAATAAGAGGGAGGTTAGTGGGGGTAGTTATGTCTTTCCGTCTTCTGGTAGTGAATGTAGCAGAGATGGTGAAGAGAGTGGTGGTGACAACAAGATCAAAAGAACTGGCAGCTTCTCTACCTTATCTGTTCCTCTTCACAAGTCTCACTTCTGGGTAATTTTGTTTTAATTTTTGCTTTCTTTTTACTTGATGAATAATTCTTTAATGGAGTTTGGTTTTGATAATAAGTACTGTTAGACCCATAAATTAAATTCTGAGAGTTGGGTTTTAACTTTCAAGTATTTATTAATAATGAAGCGGAAGCGGAAGCGGATCATACGGAGGATAGTGACCCCTGTTTTTCTTCGATTTCAAGTTTTTCCACATTTGTCATGAAAGTTGTGTAAAAAAGATTAGATTAGAATCTCTATCTGCTGACTAATGTTGATCACTTTTTTTGCTTTGAAAAATTGCAGGCGACTATATGCGGAGGGTTAAAGCAAGTGGTTCCATGGAAGAATAAGAAAGCTAAGAAAGATGCACTTCTCAGTTGATTGCGAGTGAAGCCAGTTAATTTGTCTACTGTATCGAAACTGTCAGTGTGATAATATTTTCTGGTAAACGAAAATGACCTATCTAAAAGGACAGCAAATTACTGCCTGCCTGCTTGTCTGCAGAGCTGGATTCCGCAACATTTATTTTGGACGTTTGCCCAGGAATGAATGCAAGTAATTGAACTCTGTTTGTGGCATGTAAATTAATCTCAAGTGTGAAATATTTAGGGACCATTTGGCCTACATATCGTCAAATATTTGTCGCAGTTACTGCATGAGCTGTCTATTGGTCCAATTTGTTATAACTTGTTAATTCATTTCCTTGTAATTTGGGTAAAAAATGTAACCTTAGAATCGTAGCAGTTTCTGCTGCCATAAATTTGCTGGACATAGACTATATAATATTCAAGAATATTTCTAGTATATTGTTGACTCTTGTAAGCTCCAAATCTAAGGGATAAATTCTGGTGACACAGGAAGAACAGAATTCTCATTTAGAAAAAGATTTTGATATGCTTACACTTAACAAACATCATGAACGTTCAATTAAGCATCTATTAGTGTATTCCACAAATAACAAAGTCGAGGGCTTATTTCATTGGTGGTGTCGACATCAAAATAGGAATGGCAAAGGAAAGATTCAAAAGGGGTGATGTGAGACAAAGTTGCTATCCGAATCTTATCAACCCTACTTTTTCCCAGTCACACCTGCAACCACCTGCAACAATGCAAGACGAGTTATAAAAGAAGTGAAAGTGGGAAACATATCGACCAACCAACAAGATTGTAAAACCAAAACATTGTAAAGGAGTGAATTATATTCTGGTGTCAGATTGTAACAGGCTTTTCCCATCTTCAATGCAATGACCCGATACAAAAAACCCTATCAGATTACCTTTTCTTTTGATTGCGGTTTCAGATGGTATGGTATTTGACCATCGCCATACCTTGTTTGCTTTGTATTGCACTTTAACTTTGGATGGTTTATTCACGGTTTCTAATGTTCAAAAGCTTTCACTTTTTGGAGTCACCAGACTAATTATTGATGTGGTTTTACTCTCGTATCTAAATATAACAAGAAACCAAACGAGACCATCTATCAACACGCTTACCAAACTGGAACCAGATATTTAATAGGACATTATGACTCTAAAATATGGAACCGTATCAGAAATCATCCACGCCAAGTGAAGTTCTAAATCCTAGCAGCCATTTAAACATGAGGGTTATGTTTCATTAGTACCTAAAAGTGAGTCATGAATTAAGTGGACATGTTATGTTACCACACCTCACAGCTTAGGAATTTAAGACCTGGAAACCTCAAAATGCAAATAAGTTTTCCAATATAACATCCTAATATTGAGGCTCTACTATTACAGGCATTGTTCTCAGTTGGAAGACAGTGAATATCATTAAGTATGAAAAACTGCTCAAGTAAGTTGCACACTAGAACTAAAAGTGCATGCATCTAAAGAAAAATTAAGGTTTTTATTACTGATAGGATGTAAAATCATAGTACTCACATCCTTTAATGCAGGTTGAGGAACTTGTTTGGACGATTCAAAGGAATCTAGCATGGGACGTACAACAGCAGGAAGGAAGAGGCCTGTCATTTCCAGAACATAATAAGTAAATTACCAGATAAATGAACATTTTTGTCTATGCAATGCAGATCTCATTCTGATAGTTTCACTAACCTGTCTCTTTACAATGAATTTAGACAAAAATTTCCCAGCACAAGCACAAAAGTAGATTATATACAACTTAATCTACAATATATGCAATCCAGTCAAAGAACTTGATCATGCGTTACCTAAATTTAATGCTACAATTACAGCCGAAATGAATACAAGAAGCTCAAACAGAATGAGACAATCAGAAAGCCAACCATTCTTTCTATGAATCAACAAAAAGCCAACAAATTGATCCAAAGACTGACCTCCACTGAGAGAGAACAAAATGCCAAACATTCCTCATATGGATCACAGTAAACTATTTTTTGAAAACTCAAGAAATTAACTAATTATCTCAAACTGCACACTTATAAACCATAAAATATTGGCAATCAATACTTTGATATTGGAATACTCTCACTTGCACCTATTCTGTACCACTAGACCAAATACTGCTACAATGTTTTACTAATGACACAATTGTCGCTTATTCTGTACCATGATCGTGGGCGGTTTTCATTACATCAATATATGTGGATTTTATCAAATTTCTATATAACTCCAATCACTCTTCTTTTCAAATATGGCATCCTCACTCAAATTTCTATATAAATCATACTGCTACAATGTTTTACCTTAGTATCCTGCTTGGTGGCATAAAAAATGTATAGTACAGTATGAACAAATGAATGATACTCTATCCCACATCTCTGTATCTCATATATAAGTAAAGCCAAGTCAGATTAACACATTTTATTTGATTAAACCAAGAAAATTAAGCCTGCAGTCTTTTTAGTTTTGAATCTTTAACATGACCTACAATTGAGTTTGACATACATCCAAAAAATAGCCATCCAGTTTCGATGAAAATCCTAGACAATGTACCGTAATAGTGTGGCACTTGAAATATTCTCCCAACAAGAATCAAAATCTAGAGATATAATATGGACAACAAACAAACTAATCACTCAGAAAAACCTATCGAGCAAGAAGCCAGAATCAAGTCTCATCCAGAGAATTATTCATTGAAGATCACCATAGCAAATACAAGACACACAAACACTCTAAACAAACAAATAAATAATATCAGTAGGATTCAACCAAAAACTACCACAGCTTTACTCAAATTAAAATGAAAGCTGAAAACATCGGAATTCTACACTAAAATTCAAATGAAAACTCCTATCGATTTCCAAACCCTAATCCCACCACCGTCCAATTCGTCGGAACAAATTCCGAACGGTTATTTGAAAACACTCCCTACAAGAAAGAAGAATTAACTTCCTAGCGTCTGAATAAAACTGTCGAAGTTGAATATAATTGGAGCGACTAATCGATTGACTAAAATATAGATGTTCATCAACGGTTCTTAAATCAGCTAGAAATGGAGAGTGGAGAAGAGAGAGTAGTACCGAAACCAGCGATGAGGCATGAAGCAGCCACAACAGGCTCTTGCGCGACAAACATCCTTAGTTTCTCCATCGCCGGCATCTTTTCACTAATTTGATCTCACTCTCCACAGCAGCAGACACTTTTCCTGTTCTCTCTGCGTTCTCGTTTTGCAAATTTGGATCTACCAGCTTACCTCTGTCGATTTAATGGGAATTTGATACGGCCCAACGGGTCGGGTAGACCATACGGGTACAACAATCCAACATATTATGTAATTTAAAGGATCAGATACTGCTTTTATTTACTTGTATGGGTTAATATCAATTATAATAGTGTCCCGAACCATTCACATATGATTCAGAAATACTTTATGTCCAGATGATTCAGAAATACTTCACAACTCCACAAGAGTACATGTATTTTGCAGCGATGTTTAGGTTTGAATACATTCTTTCTTCACACTATAACTAATGCATTAACTTGGCCAGCGAAGACATCTGTACATCCGCACAATTCAATACATATTCAACCAACCAATATATACACACATCAACACCTCAGAATAATTTTTACAAAACATAACTAGATGAAAAATGTAATTTACATACAAAGACTAACGAATCTAACAAGTACATACTGGAATAAATTGATTCAAACACCTCACTTCGTGATTCAATCTTTCACCAAAACCACCAGCAAGCACAACTTAGAAAGGGAGCATCCACCCAACTGTCCATCCCAGTAGCAAACCAGCACCCACGAGACCTAAACCCAATGCGAAGGCAACGGTGAACGTAGACATGTCGTTTCTAGGTTGGCTTTGCTTGCGTCGTCTACCCTTGGCAGCCTTCTGCCAATTCTTTCGTAGTTTTCGCCCTCTTTGAGGCATCCATGGAAGGGAAACAGGGAATAGAGTGGAGATTGGCTGGTCATTGTTTTTGATCTGAAGATAAAGGGTTTCTAGCTGCAGCAGTTGGAACCACTGCTTGTAAGCGAAAAGTTGGGAGGCTTGTCTGAAGAACAGCTTAAGGATGTGTTCTTTCTCGGCATAGGCTTGCTTTGCTGCTGTTTCGGCTTCCCTTGCGCGCGTTTGCGAGTGGCGGAGAGCCTCTAGTAGCTGCGCCTTGCAAGGATCACTCTCTGGAACTTGATCCATCATGCTCTCATGTGTTGAGCTATGTCTACAACCAACCATGCAAGTTTAGAAAGATGGACCTCAGGCTAAATTTGATGTTAGTATAATGGACATGAAATTATCAATGGGTATAACACAGATCACAAATATATCAAGAGGCAGATACATAGAACAGTAAATTCAAAGCAATTCAGTATTAATAACATACCACTTACAAAATATGAAAGTCCGTAATAATACGTACCTGAATGAGTTATTTGAACCAAATGATGTGTGCCCTTCATCGGCAGAAACTTGTCCAGGATTAGGGGAACTCTGAGCAGGAGCAGTAGGATTAGAGATATGAGCAGATGAAGAACGCGGATCCAAAGAAGATGAATCATTATGGTCAAAACATCCAGACCGAGCATATGGGTATCTCCTAATACGCATTTTCTGTGGTGGAGGAAGGTCACAATTTTCCATATAGTCAAGTGACTTCTGTGCGACCAAAGAGGCTAAATCATCTTTATCTGTAGTTCGCCACCATGGCTCAGTCTTCCCACTCCCGCTCCAGGGAGATTCTGGATCAAAGGAGCGCTCGCTGGGTTTTTCTGAAGTTGGCAATCCTATAGGATCTGTTTCAAAAGACTCATATTTTTCCTTTTTGTCCATAAGTTCAAGGAATTCTTGAGCTGTCTTATAATCTAGGGCATCTACATCTCGTTTACTAAATTCATTTTCCAGAGAAAAACCAGAGATTCTATCATTCACACCATAACTAATCTCGCTACTTTTATATCCATCACTAGGACTACAACCTGTCTTGTCGTCGAATAGAGGATCTCCACCAACCTTAGGAGGTGATTTTACAGAACCAGCTCTAAAGGCTTCCATTTCAGCTTCAAGGGCAATTATCTGCTCAGGCGTCAAGCCCTTTTGGTACCCATAGTTAGGTTGAAGGTGAAGCCACCATCTAGTATCCGAAGGTAGATTGGTAAATGAAGAATTCCTATTTAAAGGCATGAAACCTACACTAGGCTGATCAGGTGCATCTGCCGCACCTGGAGGTCCAGCATCAACCTGTTTAGACGATGATGAAGATGATTGGCAGCACGCTAATTTAGGAGCTCTTTTGGCATCTTCCTGAACAAAGCAACGATTAGCTGTCCTCTGCCACACTGCCCTTGCTTCAGCTGCTGCCATTACACTCTAGATACATTTATCTACAGAATGAAAATCTTCCAATGCATTAGATTCCAAGACATTCATTCCAGATACATAACATATCTATTGATAAAAATGATATCCTAACAGGAGTTTCACAGGCCACAATGAAAACAGAAAGTCCAACATAACTTATACATAACTTCATGACAAAAAGACAAACCCATGTGCAAATACCAATATATAAAAAAAGGAAAACCGATAAATATCTCAAGCAAAACATACTTGCAGAAGCAACAAAGTTAATCGAAACTGCTAATGAAAGATTCCTAAACAACATTGCCAGTAGTACAAGGAAACATCAATCGAAATAGATAAAGTCAGTCACAATTGAATCCTGATTCAATCTGGTCTCATTGGTACATACCATTCACCTCCAAAATACAATAAAATCATTTAAGGCTCAAAACGGAAAACAATCATAACCTGCTTAATTTAAAACCCTAAAAACAGAACCAAAAAAATCTAATCTCCGCCAGTAACTTTTGTTTTTTCTACACTAACGTAAATAACACCTCCACTTCCTTTATAAACCTACCAACAAAATCACAGACAATTCAACTAACCATACAAATAGCAGAATCAGAACAGTTAGTAGCTAAAAATAGCACATCAAACAAGCAGATTGACAATCCTTCCACAACTTCAATAAACAATCAATCAACACAAACGAAACTAGAGAACTGAAACCAAAACATACTCAACAAACAGAGGCAGACCAAGATTGAATCAATTATCTATCAAGTGAAGCTTTTGAAGATCCAGTAAGAGAAAGTGAACATGTGTATGTTATTTCGGATCTAGAGAGACTTCACGATGACGAATCAAAGAAGACGAGAGAGAAGCGTAAGAGGTGGTGTCAAAGTTTCGCATTTCATATTTTTAATTTTTTAATTTGGGGGTTACAGAGACTACTCCTACTACGGTTATCAATTATCATCATTCTCTATCGTGTCTTTCACCAAGAACATCTCTCTTTCACGATTTATCAATGAGATAAATATTAAAAAAGAGAGTTAAACGACGTCGTAGATGGACTGTCTTTTTCCTATAGTTGGTTAGTGGGGTCCTCTTGATTGAATTGAAACAAAAGAGATTTTAATCAGCAAGCTATTTGGTTCATCGTGATCGTACACGTGTACTTGTGGGTCCGATGCTGATTAAAAGATAAGACTTCTCTGTCTCTTTATAGTTGATGTTTTCTCTAATACATTGGGTCCGGATTCTAAACCCACCAATTCGTTTTTTTCTAAGGAAAATTTGTACTATATATTATGTTAAATGAATTATAAAGTCGAAAATTAGCCATTTGTTTTACATTTAATTCGATCTCACTTTGAATTGAAATAAATAATAAAATAATAGATTGTTTCTTTTAAAAAAGATTTGACCATTGAATATGGAGTTGGTGGTTAATGGTTATATAAATAATTGAAAATAACCATAATAAGTGTATGGCGAAAGAGAAAAGCACAAATTCAGGAATTTTGATAATTATTGTCAAGGTAGCTTCAAGAACTTTAGATTATTCAGTGTGTGCCCATGGTTTCATTGAAGCTCTTTTGATGTATTTATCAGCTAAGCTGATAAGGTGTGCATCTGTCAATTGTTAGATAGGTAGGTAAAAACTATTCAACAATGCTTTTCTAGAACAAGTTCATATAGAATCTATGTTTAGAATAGATATGTAATTAAAAAAAAAAATACCACTTAAGGTGATTATTTGGATTATTAGATATGTGGATGAACAGTGCCATCCAATGGTATAATAATACGTGGAAGTGATATACCTAAAGACCATGAAGACACAGATATTGGATTTATCTTTTTTCTTTTTTGACTTTACAACTGAACAAATAAAGACAGAGAAATTGGAAGTGATGTAGGAATCTGTGATTTGCACTCAAGTCTATACAGTTCCACATGGATGGTACACAGGGAAGTACAGTGACAATGACACTGACACTGACACGTGGTTGTTGTGGGCTGTCTCCACCTCTGTTTACCCACATCAATGCAACAAAACAGCACACACTACTGCTTCTGTGACTCATTTACCACTCTCTGGGTGCGGCTCTTTGAAATGCTTGGACAAAGAAGAGACTAGAAGCCTACTTTATCCACCCAACGTTTCGTGAAGAGTGTGAAAAGGGAAAGAAAAGTCTCACATTAGTTACATCAAATTGATGGTAAATAAATGAAATTAATTTCGGTGTACAAAGCCAATGGTTTTATTTGATGTCTAGTTTTGGGTAAGGCTCAAATAGATTCTGGATTGTTCAACAGAGCGTGGAAAAATTTCCCTGTTGATACATACGTGTATATACAATCACTCCGCTAAGTTACAGTGTCGAGCTCTATATTTTACATATAGATACAGAGTTTCATTTCTACATTATACAAAAACGGGAACAGAACTTTCCACAGTGCCTGCTCACATAATGAAAACAGAACCTGGCGTTGAAGAACTGAAACGAGGAGACAAGAACAGTGGACAAGAAATCTTCAGACAAGCTTTGAGATGGCTTCTGCAATATGTGGTACTAAGCAAGACTTCTTTTGTTCGAAACGAAATTGATGGTTGTTTACTTGCTAGAATAAAATGCACCAGAATGTCGGATGTTTCCAGGCAGAAAAAATTGGTTGGGTGGAACTTGTAGGTTTGCTTGAATGGAAGACAAAAAAGGAGTCTTGAGTTCCAACTACAACCATAGTTTTCTGCATTTGACGATTTTGCATGAGCTCAATGAAGCTTACTCAACTGTTGTTATCTATGTTGGTAATCCTTGAATTGGACTAGCTTCACAGTGCCATCTCCACCACATGTAAGAAAACCAAGTGAGACAACTTGAATATCAGTCACTGCAGCCTGCAACATTTAAACATATTATTACTCTGCTGTACAGGTGACTGCCTCTATAACAATCTCCTAAACTATGTTTTACATGCAACTGATAGAACTTGCAAATTTGAAGGAATAGTTCTGTATATAGTTACAGATACCCGGACAACTCCACCAAAGCCCCGAGAACCAGGTTGCAAGAACGTGTGCCTTTCATGCATTTTTGGCCAATGATAAACTAATTTGGTTGCTTTCGCGTCCCAAAGTTTAACATCTCCATCTTTACTTCCAGTTAAGAACAGGCTGGTATTTGGAACGGTTGTTACTCTGGTCACACTCCCTTCAGTAAAATCAATAGATAAACAAATTAGATAGATGAATCACTGAGATGATATAAGTACTGGGACTAAAGAAAAACAGGCCCTTACCAGAGTGAGCCTTTGGAATATACCATAGCATTCCATTCTGTTCTACTGATTTACTGCCTGACCCTGTACTCAGAGAAGAGCTGGTACTAGGTTCAGAGTTATCCACATGTCTATTCTTTTTGGTTCTACCAGTTGCTATGTACCGAAAGTCATGAATTCCGACATCACCAGCTTTTCCACCAGTGACAATAAGGGGAGATACAGATCCACTTCCAATGTCATTATCAAACACAGAAATAGAGCGTGCACCACCTTTACATAAAGACAAAAATTGACAATACTAAGTTCATATGCCTATTTGTAGTAGTAGAAAGCTTTTTCACTCTGTTCTGGTCAGTTTTGATTCTCATATTATACTACACAAGGACTGAAAATGTGATTCCCAAATCTAACACTAGTAACAGATAGCTAGGTGAAGTTGACTTGAAAATTTACTCAGTCTCCTTTTCTATCAAAAACAGATGTCTACGTATGAGTGTGACCATCAACTTAATGTGCCTTATTTTTAATAATTTAGTATTCCATTTATCTTGAGACTTGAAAGCAAAAATCAAAACATTAACCTATTTATTTTATTTTCCAGGAATAAACAAAAAATACCTTCATGACAAATGATGGAAGCTTGGGAGGTTGTAGGTGGAGCCAATGTATCCCATATAACTACATTAACACCATTCGAGCTATGCCCGGATGCAGCAATGACTGATCCACTCGAAGTAATATAAGTGACATCCCTGCATCACATTAGCAATGAATTGATGACTTTCTACTTTACAATAATCAGAACATAGTATTTTTAGATTCCAAGTTTCCTAGTAAACCCTAAAATCATGATTGATTCAGAGAGGAAACTGTTAAACGAATATACGGAAACTAATGGCAAAGCATATACCAGACAGCACCAACAATATCTAAACAATCACCATAATATGATAAGCATTCATTTTTGACAGCATCAAAGTCACACCATGATTTTCACAACTAAAAGTTAAGCACAAATCCAAAAGTATATTGATTTTAAACAATTCATGTTAAGCAATGTGAAGAGTTGAAGACTATTATTAGAGTTCTGTTATTCCATCTTGACCTGAAACATAACAATCCAGAAGTGCATCTAATATTTTGCTTCAAAAATCTGAAAGAAACTAAAAGCAAAGATAATAAATTTCTAGCATAGAGAACCTACGTTGCATAGTTATTAAAACACAGGGATGATTCAGTAGGACGAACATTACTCCTGCCTCCCACCTCAAGCTGCCATGTACATACAGTTCCATCAAGTGCGGCACTAGCAAATCTGTGTCCACAGTGGTCAAAGTGCAAAGCAGATATTGACGCGAGAGCATATGGTGGAGGAACATTTGCAGCAGGCAACACACCATAAGTTGCAGTAGCATTGTCTTTACCAAACTGTATACCATAAATTGCCTAATAAGACATACATCCTACTACCAGATTTCAAACAATTCCAGAAAAATAAAATGAAATAAAACATGATTCACAAGTTACATACAAATCTCTTTGTACATCCTATAGCACTGGTGTTATTTGCACCGAAGCCTAAGCAGCAATAGAAAAATGGAAAACGCCAGTTTGATAATCCATAAAAAATAAAATCTCACTTACACTAATATATAATGGTTAAGGTAACTCAAATTTCTATCAAATCAGCAGTAAAACCCAAAATCATGGACTAGAAATTGAATTGACTATGTTTTTATCGTCTTTTCAGTGCCATTCTAATGGACACCAGGATCAGGATCTCCCAAACATGAATGACATTTAATTTTAACCTCGGGAAGAAAGATCAATTCTTTATTTATTTTGAGAAGAAAAAGAAAAAAATTGAAACTTCCAAAAATTTTCCACTGAAGAACCAAAATGCAATTCAAGTAATTACGAAACAAAATATTACACAAGTAATTTACTAAATGATAATGTTTTGGCCAAGTTTCATACCTCCCACAAGTAAATATGCGTGTTACTAGAGCCAACCAAGAACAAAGGCCTTGAGGGGTGACTAGAGAAAGCCCTTGTGCTAACATTTTCGACTGTAGCAGGAGGATCTACGAATTCCTCAAAATCATCTTGAATCTCCCAACCTAATCTAGATGCACCAATGCCAGCATAACCTGGGATCCCAAATGCTCCACCACCAGTCCAGTCTTTCCCTGGTTTGGCTAAGGAACCCATACCGATAGTTGCACCACCCAAGCCAAGGTGAGCCCCTTTTTTCGTCCCAAGACCAATACCAGGAGACACAAAGGTTGGAAATGGGGTTGATTCTGAGCCCGCCCAACCATTCTGTGGCCAATCTGCATCTGACCAGATATAGGCTGACTGATCTCTTGATGACATCCTTTTCTCACAATCAAAGAAAGTTATTCCCTGAATAAAAAAACAAATGATAATGAATGCATGACAACTTAATATTGAGTAAAATATTATCCTAGCACTAAAAGAACAAGGGCGAAGGCCTCTTCACAAGTTAAAAGTACATTTTATAACACAAACATGCCGATCCATCCCATAAAAATACATTTTGACATGGAACTTTCTGGGCTACAAATTATTAGAAAATGGTTACACTGCATCATGCACCTTTAGACCAAATTAAATTGTTATGTGGATTTTATCAAGTAAAGCCTTTGCTATCTTGTGGTGATAATAAAAATCATCCTCTAAATGAAAATAGAATGATATTAACTTGAAGGGTACAATACAACAAATGACAATGTCATGAGAACTCTATAACATTTATTAAACTTTTTAATGAAAACATACATATATATTCCACCTTTGGGATGTCACACAGATGGATGCCAATTGCATATAGCTAACCAATAATTGCCAATCATTACTCCTTCACAAAATACCACCACCACTGCTATTTTTAAAACTTAGGAAAATGCTCAGATGGCCAAGCATATCTTTATCGATTCTTTATCCCTAAAACTCATGCAATCCTTTCATGGGAATGCCGACACAATTGGTATGACCATTTTAAGCATTTACTTGGATAAACTATCAAGAACAGGATTAAAAACTGTGATTAAAAACAATGGAATGACAAAACAACGATAATTAAAAGGAAACTATCATCAAATAAAGTGCTCAGTTGAAGGGAGTATCAATCACACACTGATGGCTCTAAACAAAGAAACAAGTTACACAAATCAGCTCACATGTATTTCAATTGACTCAGACGAATAGAACAGCATCAAGTTAAACAACTTTTTTTTCCTCATTTTAGACAGTAGAGCTTATAAGCAAAAGTAAAGTCCAGTTCTTTCTTAAGTAGCGCAGAGAAAGTTTCTTTTTGTTTTCCAATTTTTACCCGATAAATTTTCATTATCCTACTTCCTTTTGGACACACCTAAAGTGAGCATGTCTAGCAAGATTAACCGGCAAGTTCTACAACCAAACAAATTTGTCTGTCCTCCTCCATGAAATCTCAGTGATTGACCAACCACAAAAATCTAAAATAGCAAGTTGATCATGCAACTATCAACTGAATCTACAAGTACAAGAAATTATATATTTGGAGGACCACAAAAGATGCACATGAAATAATGGAAACCAACCTTTTTGTTGCTTGCAACTGCAGCCTGTCTCTGATCAATGGAGTTAATACACAGTGCCTACTTGACATAAAACATTTAGTTAGAACCAATTTGGACAACTCTAAGATGTTAATGTCAAAATCATATCACTGTGTTTACTTGACAAAAAACATTTAGTTACATTTGAGGCTCTTTCAAATGAGATAACCAATATATAAAATTGACCAAAAAATGAAAATTAGTTGGAACTCAAAGCTACCTCAAAAAGTTTCCCATTTCTCTTATATATTTCTTCAGGGGATTGGAAAAGCACGGCCTCATTTGGAATGGTGGAGGAACTAAAGGATGTAGGACCACGCACATAACTCCTATCGGTAGATACAATTTCACCATTAGTTGAAGTACTGCTCACTTTAGTTCCATGATCCACCCTAACACCTTTGTTTATTTCACTCCATCCACTAAAAGGTTTGCAGTAAACATCGTGTGGCCAGGTTAATTTTTCTTGAGCAAAACCTTCAGTTATCATACAAGTGTCAGCACAAACCTCCCATAAGAATTCAGAAAGGGCTACTTCATCTTTGTTCATAATGTCAGTGCTAGCAATACTCTGACTAAGATGTTGATACATGACTCTGGGTTGAGATTGACTAGATTCTTCTAGCAATCTACAAGTTGGAACATCTAATCCATTCTCTAGTTTCTGCTGTAGGATGAATGCAAGTTGTTTTAAATGATAAGAACAGATGTGAGACAATGTGGAGTTCAATAACTTTACCAAAACCAATGATAACAGATTGACATGATCTGATATACTTATGCTAGAAGAATCAGGACTAGTCGACCTATACAACCAAGAAGGAAGGTTACCATAGGAAAGCCCTGAAAAATTATAATCATCAAGCCTAGTAGTCCTCAAAACGAGTTTATGTTTCAGAAACCTAGACATGTGTTGCCACAAGCAGACACCCATGATTGGCCATCTTTCGTCAACTGGAATTGAATGCTTGAGATCTCCACCATTCTTATTGTCAAAACAAGTAGTATCATGACAAGCTCCCTCTACACTGTCAACTGATAATTTGTTGGTAACCAAGTCAGCAACATGGCTAAATGCATTTTTCAGATTTACCATATCAACATCATAAGGAGTATGCCCATTGGTAAATGTAACAATTAGAGGTTGCACCAATAAAAGGAGACCTTTTGAGTTTCTCTGAAACCATGCCGCGGAAAAATGTACATAGTATTCGCAGAAGTCAAGCAACATTAGGAACTCCAGACTAAGCTCTTCAGAAAAATTGCCAGAAAATATCCTCGACGCAGCTCTTAAACTCCACAAAGACAATAGGATGCTTTTGAAGTAATGTCCCCAGGAATCCAAACATGAAGCTCTGACTTCAGTATGCACATCATGGTCTATATTATATGATTTTGAATTGGAGAAAGCAATACAAGATGCAGTGATAAAACGCAAAAGAAAGAAAGAAATATCCTCTGTAGCCTTCAAAAGGAGCTTATAGTGAGAAGTATATAAGAAGCTTTCAATCAAATTGTTCTTTTCTTGCGACCACACTTCATGGTTTCCCCGTAAAATATCATATCCGATGAATAATAAACCTCTGTTAGACAAGTACACTAACATCTGTCAAATGGAAATGATGAACAAAAATTAGTGGTGCTGAAATAGTTTCTGCTGGATTCTCAGAAAACCACAGTTAGACAAGTTAACAATAATCATAGCCGGTACAACTAACTTACCATACTAATTAGACTGAAGGAATGCAAAGAAAATTTCCTGCCCAATGTTGCAAGTCCAGTGTAGAATTTTTGTTGAAAATTTTCTAGTAATTTCTCTTCTTGGTGATTCTCCACATCCATACAGTATATACTAGATGTACTAGACTGATCAGGCCATCTTGGGTGCTCCTTTATCAACTTCGAACAATATTGGAGAGCGAATTCTAATTTGGCAATAGACTCCAGATGCAAAGCAACATCACCTGACAACCAATTTGAGGAATCACCAGCAGAAGGCTTGAGAAGTTCATGTAGAATTTGAGAGGACTCAACAATTGATTCAGTCCCCAGGTCTGTAAACCCAAGAATGCTGGAGGAAGACAAAAGGCACTCTAAAGCTTGAAGCTAACCCAAAAAAGAGAGGGAGAGGGAGAATCAATAAGATAACATAAATTTAGCTTGTGAAAGGATAACATTAAAGCTGAATCCTAAAACTACTTTTAGATACTGCAATAATACACTGAAGCAAAATTCAAAACAAGCTCAAACCATATATATATAATCCAATCAATAGAAAGATTGACCACTTAATCAACTTACAGGATGTCCACATCTATTTAGTGCTGTAGCGGTCATCAAAGTTGCCCATCTAGCAAGGCTTGCAGCATTTCTTTCCCCAACAGAATTCTTCATTTTGGTTTTATTTGCTAAAGTGAGGCAGTACAGACCAATGCAAGGATCCATGAAAGCAACGCTACTAGATGAAAGAGCATATTTGTTTATTGCCAGAGGCAGTTGGACACCAAGCATTGTCAGAAAAGACTGAGAATAATTCCCCAATTCCCACTGCAGAAACAAGACAGCGATTATTAATTTGGGACAACAAAAAGAAATGCATTATATATATATATATATATATATATATATATATATATATATATATATATATATGAATAAAAAAGGAAGGGACAAATCATATTGAGGAACCTCCATAAGGCTTGCAAGCCAGCAGTCTCCACTCTCAATTGCAGATGGAAGTATGATCTTTTTAATAAGATGCTGCTCTAGTGGCCCACCATGTTTCTCCACAAGCCGGCAAATTACCAGTGCAAGTTGTATGTCCCCAAGGTTTTTAGCACAGACAGTGATTGCAGAAGAAGTATCGCCTCCAAGCAAAAAGAAAGCAATAGCCAACTCTAGTTGATGTTTCCCTAGTAGAACATAAGCATTCTTTAGAGCAGCTGCCTTGTTTTTATCTTCCTGCAAGCACAGTTAATAAATAATCAAATTAAAATTGGGTATCCTATACTCAGTTCCACTTGTCATCAAGTGTATGGCAAATAAATTTATTAAGTATTGGGGAAGCAAACCCCATTTAGTGACACTGCCAGGCTGATGACCCCAATATATATATATATATCTAGATTGAGTGCTGTTAATACAGATGTCAAAGTAATTAATAACTTCATAGCACATAAATGAACTCAATACCTGAAAATTGCGCGCCAGAAATGCTACCAATGGTTTATCTTTCTCATCTGTGCTGATTTTAAAAAGACCAGCCAATACTTGAAGTCTATTCAGTGCAATATATAGAAGTGTGCAATCCTTGGGATCTCTTTTCTTCAGGTATTGCAATCTTGCCAGTTTCTCCATCTATCAATAAAAAATGCATCATGAATTACATTTGTATAGTATCTTTGATAAGGGAGTTGTGAAGGGGCTACACAATAATATTCAAGTATATGCTCCACATAACCTCCAAATGAGATGGAGAAGGAAAAAAGTGCCTTGCATGAAGTAACAACAAGATGCACCAGCATAATACCCTCATTCACACAGACAGATATGCAACATGTCAATATATTTCAATACAGCTGAAAGGTTCAGAAAACAAAATGTCGATGAAGGTAGAAGAACTGTTTCCTTGATTAGTTTGTTTATTTATTTAATAGCAGCAAAAGCTTTGTAAACTTACCCTTGCTCGCAACTGACTGTCATTAGTGAACCAAAACCCAACGCCCAAAGCTCTCATATCTGGCCACGATGGTTCATTGGATAGAAAAGAACCAAGCAAAGTTTCCTGACAGTCAGAGTGGAAAGCCCAACCTATGAGCCTTGAGTCAACAACCAACTCTTCTGCAGAAGCCAATTGACCAGATTTTTCAAAAAAATGCAGTTGTTGAAACCTTACTGCCACCCAAAACCTTCAAAAAAGAAAATGATGATGACAATTGATATACCACAATGAAACTAACAAGAGAATTTACTTCTAACAATAAGAAGTTAAAAATGAAAAGCCAGCATAACTTAAGAAACACGATTATGAATTGTCATAGTAGCGTAACCAACTAGGACTAGTTCAGTTGGGGGAAGGGGAGGTATTCGGGGTACTAGGTTGAGAGTTCCATACTCCCTGGGTGCCTGTGTATTATCGTTTGTTCATAATACCACAATTGGCCCAAATTTTATACATAAATATATTAAAAAATAATAATAATAATAATAATAAATAAAAAATCAGAGTAGCATACATAGCAACAAAGAACAAATAATACAACTGATTATTTCTCACACGAACTGTTTTCATCTCAAAATTAAGATAATAAAACGCTTGCATATATATATATATATATATATACAAACACATACATATATACACACATATATATATACACATATATATATACATACATACAGTCACATGAATTACGGTGAAAAACATGATTAAACATGAGTAGCCAATGTTTTGATTAGATCTTCTAATGTTATAACTTCTAATGAGAAATCATTACTGTGCCTTCTTTCTTCATTCGAAATAGATGCTAATTGTGGTCATGGAAAAGGGCTTAACTGATTTAGTGTAGAGCAGATTGTTACAGTCATTCTTGTAAGAATTTATATATCGTAAAAACATATTGGAAGGTAAAAATAAAAAATAAATTAAAAAATATATATATAAAAAAAAATTAAAAAATAAAAAAGCAGCGGCAAGGTGTTGAAGCCTATGTAAGCCTATATATGAGATTAATAACTTCAAACATCGGAACATCCAAATATCATAAAAAATGACCTAGTGCCTAACTATTACATAATTTCTGCATATTTGCATCTTTCCATCCAGCATAATTTTAGTTAATAATATTAGTCAGCTAGAAAAATCATAACAAAAACTAATACTAGACACACATCTGGCCAATCCATTACCAATTTACCACTTAAACTAAGACCACTATCAACATATACATATTAATCAATTAGGATAGTATATGCATTATTAGATGTCATACCATGCATCATAACTGAAACTATACAATCAATTAAATGAGTTAGTACCTTCTCCCAGGTTCATCAAGATTCTGATAAGCTGAAGCAGAATGCACATTACTAATTTCGTTGAGTAGATCTACAAGTGCAAGGATTTCCACCTTCTCCTGGTCAGTTATAGCAGCTAGCTTGTACAAATTCTTAATCAACTCAACAAAGCCACTGACTTCAGATTTCTGTGATGATGAATTTGACATATAATTGGAAGCATCAGACTCCAGATTGTGAGAAAACGGAATAAATCCTGTATCATACTGTGAAGAAGATGTCGTTAATGTATTAACCCCACCCCACTGAAATCCCTTATTAGTTGAACCTTTCAAGGGAATCTCTTCAAAATAACTTGACAAAAGAATCTGTGGTACAATGTGGCTAAACTTAGTATTGTCATGACCCTTCTTTGATACAGAAATCAGGCAGTCAACAAGATGCCTAACAGCTGCAAATGCCTGTTTCCAATTGCCTGAACACATTAAAACAAGAATCATCTTTGGTAATGTAATATCAGATTAAATAAAATCATATCACACAATGTAGACAAAAGGTTTCTAAAACGAAACAACACAGGTGGATTTCCCTGATCACAAACTAATATTCAGTAGGTACTCCATAACAAAATGTACAGCTTCCTCATCTCAATCAACTAATTACATCAACAATTGTTCCTCTTCGCTCCTATTTAACAAGACTATTCATGTATATCACAGAAAATATGGAGAAAAAGCACATGACATAGATAGAAGAATGGGAATGAGAAGAATGAAGAATAGCTGAAGAATTAGAAGAAACATTAAGAAAATCCAATATTTCTATTTGAAAACATACAGGTAGCTACAGCAAACTATCAACATTTAAAGCCTGATGATATAAATGAGAACAATACCTGAAAATATATTCAGAAATAGTGCATGAGGATGATAAGCAGGTAGAGATCCATTTAACTTCTCTGCCAAGTCCAACATATTCCAATAACCTAGCATTGCAGCTGAACTACATTTCTCTTGATCACTTGCCACAAAGAAACAACGGGATAGGTAATTATCTTCAAAACTAATTTTCATAGGAGAAGCAGAATTGAATTGTCCACCACAAACTTCCACAAAAGATTTATCAAACTTGCCTGTTTCAAAATCAGCTAAAGTTCCTGAAAGAATTTCTTCATCCATTTCTCCCCTGTGCGGAAGAGAACTGTCCAAGATATACATAATATGACTTTTTGCTTGATTTTCTTTATCTACAAGAAACAACCACTGACTAGATAGACTAAAGTAACTGCCATGGACAAGTATAGCTGAAGCCCTGCGACTCCAAAAGAAGTCATGAATTGCAGCAGAAATATGAGCAAACGCAATGCAAAACCAAACATGCATGTTCACAGAACTTTTTGAGTTTAAAGAAGCCTGCCGACCACAACGCCTCTGAGAATAAATTTGCAGCTCATTCTGAGTGCAAACACCAAGTAAGAACTGACCGCTTCCTAAGGCTAACCAATCTACAGAAACAATATTACTATCAAAGGTTAATGTGTCCTCCAACATGAAACTGCTTAATCCTGTAAGATAAACAGACTCCCATATACAAAGTGTGCTAGCAGCATTTGAATGATTAGCAGCAGAAACAGTTGCTATCTTCCGGCCACTATCAGTCAAACACACAGATGTAACAGGACCTAGATGTGAATTGAGCTTGCCTACTAGCTCCCATGGTGGGTGACGGGTTGATGGTCTACTGAGGTTACTTCTCCAGAGCTTCAAACTTCCATCAGAGAAACCTGTAGCCATTATATATGGAGGCATTTTGCTGCAGATTTCATCATCATAAATTGACTTCTGCTGTATAGATGTCAAATTTCTTGGACAAACAACAGCAAAACTTGTAACCTGATTGTCAGGTTGAAGCTCAGGAAACTGGGATGAACAAGGCCTGACACTAAGGCAACACTTCTTATCAGAAAAACTACATTCAGATGTCCAAAAGCTGTCATTAACAGAATGCCGATAATCAATATCACATTCACAGGAGCTTCCCCCCGAATCGAAAGAGTGTAAAGTGATTTCCCAAGATAGAGCCTCAAATCCTTTCACCCATATGCCCAAAAGTATAAACTTATTGAACTTGATAGTTTTAATATTGCAAGAAGGGAGGGGTATTGAAAATATATCAGTGGGTCCATCCTCAAAAGGACCATGATCTGTGAAAGGTATCGTGCAAATCTGGTGACACGCTAATCCACCACCTTCACTTTGAGCAATATTAACTACAAAGCAATCAATACCACCAATATGTCCCAATAGAAGCACCCTATCCTCATTGACTAATGAAGGTGCCCAACCCAAGCTTGTATATTTAGTGCTTGAATCATGAGTTCTAAGCTTTCCACATAGTTTCCACGATGGAATAAAGGTTGGAAGGGTTGAGATGCAGTTTGAAGTGGCAGAGAGTATCCAGAATAATAGTAACCCGTTGGAATCCAATGAAACAGCAAGTTCAAATTCGGAGACATAAGGGTGTATTGAAACTTGTAAGATTTTACTGGTGTGACCTTCCATTTCCAAAATCCCAGTAGCTGAACAAGACAAAAAATTTTCTGGCTGAGTTTTACTGACCACACCTTCTGCATTGTCCGATTGATTATGCAGTAAAGACCATACCAAGGTATTACAGGGCGATAAATGAACCAGAGAGCAGATAATAGGAGGACCAGATGAGCAATTTCTCAAGATAGTAACTTTGTTAAGAAGCAATTGCTCCTTAAAACTTGAAAAACTGGTGCTATGAAGATTCCCAAATTCCAAGTTCTGTTTCTTCCACAAAGTAATGCGAGGAAACCTCAAAGGAGAGATGTCATCAAGACAATGGATGGCCCAGAAAGTAACTAACATTCCCGGACCAAACCCAATCAACCACTCACATTTTCCAGTCCTTTCAAGTTCATAGCCTCCTGCAGAAGTGACTTCGCTTGCAGCACCAGGGATAGTAACTATACCCTTAATTTCAGTTGCCCAAGACAAAGCTATATCTGTACCCAATATTCCATTAAGAGATTGATTTATCTCAATCACAGCAGCAACTGAATAAGATCTTTTAATGAGTTTCTGATCATTCATGTCCTTGCCAGCTTTTCTAGCTCTCCCATTATCTATCTCACTCCATAATCTAACAGTTCCATCTAAACAGCACGTCAGCAGAATGTGTCTCAAGGAGCGTTTAGCATCTCCCAGGGGTTGCATTTGCGTCGAAGGCCTCCACTGAATCATTGTAACAGGATGAGGGTGACATAGCTCAAGTTTTGAATATTCAGACTTCCCATCACTGTAACATACTAAAACACTTTTGCCTGATTCACTGGATCCCCCAGTGACTTGTCTACTAATACAAGTTGCAGTTGCCAAAGGGCCCCCAATAGACCAGGTTGCAGAAACCAGATTTTGAGGAATATTCTCTTTAAACTTCCAAGCAATTTCCCATGACCTGTTCTTCTTTCTCCACAAAACAATCTCCATTCCACCAGCAATGATCCCATCTCCAGAACCTGTCCATCCAATGGCCTCCACCTTTGTACATTGAACGAGCACTGCATTCTGGCTCCAACAAAAAGAACCTGAATATGAGTAAAAGAAATTTGAATCTAAGACACAGTAAGAAAGAAAAGAAATTTGAACCTGCATGCAACTCGGCACTCATACCAAAATACATTCACATTTTGCACTAAACTTCAGTAAGATAGCCCAACCAATATTTGATCATATAACAACAGATTAGTTAAAACTCTATTTCGAATTTTAAACTTCCACTTACAGCTGCCTATTTTTTGTTTTTTTTTTACTAATAAAGCTTGTTTTCGCTAAAACCTTAACCTGAAGTAATTTGAATTCACTTGTATCCTAAAAAGTACTAAACCGACCAATAAAAACATAGACTTTACAATCAAGTACTTGTTAGTGCAAATTCATAGTAAGGAGTTATAAATTCAGCAACTGAAGCCAAACCTGGTCTTCTCAAACCAAATTTCAACGAGTTAGATAATTATCGTCACCATTCTAATTGAAGTAGGGAGAACAACGGACTCAATTCAGTTACCTTCGGCCCTCCCAGAACCGTGGGAGAAGATGGAGATACGATTTTCTGAAGCAGCAGCGAGCTCGCCGATTGAAGGAGTCACCGGAGACCAGGAAACAGCTGTAACGGGAGACGAACAGTCGGACAGCTCGAAAACTTGGCGATAAATGGGACCGATTAGGGTTTCGTCGGGAGAGAGAGGAGAGGGGAAATGAGAGATCACCAGAAGAGACGAAGCTCCATATGCCACCCATGTGTAACCGCCAAATTCAGGTAGCCAGTCTATAGAGGACGGGGATCGGGTCGGGGCAGAAGGAACATATTCGGATCTGAGTAGAGAGAGCGGGAGATGGCGAGTTGGATCGATAGCGGGATTCAGATTTCGTAAATCAGGACCGGAATCCAGTTCCACCATTGTCTTTGCGTTCTGTTGACAGTGAATGGGAAGCTAGTACTGGTTTTCTATTACTGAATCTGTATGCCATATTTTTCATGGGTGGTTAAATTTTTTAAAAAATAAAAAAAAATTAAATTATATTAAAAATAAAAATTTCAGCCGTTTAACTTAATATATGAGTTATCTTCCCATACCTACCATTGTTGGAAGAGAAAATATCATTTCTCTATTCTCAAAATAAAATAAAATCATATCATTCAAGAGCTGGAAGTGGCTGAGGAGACTGATAAATCCAGTTCAGTCGTGTCTTTAGATTGATAGAGATGAGCCCTAAAGTTTACACTATTTTAAAGTTTAAAATATAATATAATATTAAATTTTTAAAATAAAAAATAAATTCAACTCCAACCACATCTACTCTATTTTAAAGTTTAAATAATATTTAATTAAAAAAATAATTTACACCACAAATTATTATATCAAAATAATCTATCAGTACTAAAAATTATATATTATTATTTAAAATATTGAAATAATATAAATTATATATTATTATGGTTATTGATTTGAATGATGTTCTTATTGATTTTTTATTTAATTTTTTTATTATTTTATTAAATTGTTTTGTTGACTTTTTTTTTAAAAAAAATTATAAATTTTAATGAAATTAGTTAACAATTTATATAAAATAATAAAAATAAAAAATTTGATTAATAAAATTTTAAGCAATTGTAATTTGACCCCTAATTTAAAATGCAAATAAAGATGGATTGCGGGCCAAAAATTTTTTTGGGTGAAACATATCTTAAAAGGTACTTTATTCTTACCTCAATATGCAAATAGTGGTGGGTTGGAGTTGATCTCGTATCTTCTCCAACCATAGCTTTAAACACTATTTTCACGCATTTCAAGCTTCATTTGCATTTGTACAAATGCTATTTCCAGTTTTAAACTATAGCATGTCACAAGTAGACTTGCATTGTATCAACTCTAAAACATAATTTTTTAATATATTTTAATTTTATATTTTATTTTATTTGTATTTTATAACATATTATATTAATATAATATTATATATTCGTAATTTACTTTTAAATTTTAATATTTTTTCTTATAAATTTTATATATTATATATTTTTGTGATCAATTTTTTAATTTGGTTATTTAATTTATTTATAAATATATAAATTATTATAATTTATTAATTCTAATTTAAAATTATTATTATTTTACTAAATATTATAAATATAAAAATGAAGTATAATTATTTTAAAATTTAAATTTTAACTAATATGAGAATAATTAAAATTTAAAATTAATATAATAAAAATTTAAAATTAATAATATTGAATAAAAATAGATATAATATTTAAAATTATTTAATTCAATTAAAAAGTTCATTTTTTTAATATTAAATAATATTATACTTAAAATTTAGAGTACCTGAATTGGAGTAATGGAAAGCATAGAATAGAAATTTTGTGTAATAATTTTTTTTTTTAAAAAAATAAAATTGAGAATAGAATAAAAGAGTAAAATTATAGAGTGTGTGGTTGGAGATGGCCTTACCAACTCCAACCCAAACACCTTATCTCATATATATATATATATATATATATATATATATATATATATATAGGGCAGAGAAATTACAAATTTGAAATCCAATCCACATACCTCATTTTTGATTTTAAGAAAATATAGAGTGTTTGCACACAAATCCCTCATTATTAATAGTGTTCCATTTTCCTCCACACCAGTTGGACCTATTTGTAATTTTACAAATTAATATTTACATTTTGATCATTTTAACCATATATTTTATAGTTATAATAGTTATAAAGTAATAATTATAAATTACCATTAACTATATGACATTTAAAATATTAAAATATTAAAATATTAAAATATTTAAATTTAAATTATTAAATTTTTTTAATTTTAAAATATTTAAATTGATTATTTTTAATGATAATAATAATTTAATATAAAAATTAAAATAATAACACTGAATAATAATAAAATAACTACATAAAATTATAAATTAAAACATACATAAAGTAATTTGTACATAAATTTAAAACACCACAAATGAACTCATACATAAATTAAAAATGATAGGATATTTGAATAGAAATTAATTTAAAATAATATTTAAATTTTCTTTTATTGAAAATACATGACTGTTGGGATGAAGAGTTACAACTGCTGGTGAAATTGTGTTTTTACGTGAAAAGACATAACATTTCAAAACATTGTAACTATTCAGAACAGGTATCATTTGTCTATAAATACGTGGAGTTTTTCATAAACAAAATGGTGATTTGCACTTTTAGACTTTTTTATTAAAAAAATTATATTTTTAGACCAACATTAAAATTTTTACAAAACTAAACTTTTTGAAAAAAAATTGGCAAAAAATAGACCAAAATGATCATTTTACCCTTCAATACCGAGAAAAAACATATCCAGTAGCTTTCCGTTGTTGGCAAAATTCAAGCCAGCTTCCCCGGGAAGCTAGCTTGCCAGGTAGCTTCCCTGTGTGTAATATAGGGAAGCAAAATTTTGCTCCCTGTATTATACACAGGGAAGCAGACAAAAATCAAACCAGCTTCCCGGTGTGTAATACAGGGAAGCAAAATTTTGCTTCCCTGTATTACATACCGGGAAACTGATTGAAATTTGCTTGCTTCCCGATAGTAATACCGGGAAGCTCATTTTCTGAAATTTTTTTTTTAAAAGTTTAGTTTTGTAATTTTTTTATAAAAAAAATTTAAAAGTGTAAAAAATTTAGGGCTGGTCTAAAACTGAAAAAAAAAAAAAAAAAAAAAAAAAGTTGAAAAAGTCTAATTTTTCTTATTATCACTAAACAAAAACATAGAAAATATTATAGAAATCACTTAGTTCTTGGATTAAGTGTGTAGAGAGAGATTCACAAAACTTTAGTTTGCTGTTTTTGAGGATTTGAAGTGCTACTATTCTCGGAAGGAAGTAGTTGTAGCCTGTGAGACAGTCGCCAAAAGAGAAGATCCGTTTAGCACCATAGTGGGGCGAAAATTGTCTTAAGGTCAAAGAATCAATTTCTTGCCTCCATTCAAATAACTGGTTTTTCTTTCATCTCTAACTTAGTTTTTTAATTTTTATGTTTGATTGAATCGTATGATTATATATGATTGATTTATTGTTTAATTAATCATATAATTATATTTTTATAAAGTAGAAAATAGACCCTATATTCTAATAAAAACTACCATTAAAAAGATATATATAATTTAGAATTGTGGATAATAGTAATCATCTTCTCCAAGACCACCAAAACATGAGTTGCTATTGTTGGATGTGTTGGAAACACCAGTTTGTTGTTCTCGAATCTTTTTTGCATAAATTCGTTGTTGTTCTCTTTTAATAAACTTACGATGGGCAGGACTTGTTATGGATTCTAAATTTGTTAATAGAATTTTGTCCTTATGCTTCCGTTTTTAAACTTTAATTTTCTTTCTTATAGGTCATTATGTTGTTTAAGTAAT
Source organism: Cardiospermum halicacabum (assembly GCA_031304145.1). Taxonomy (NCBI): domain Eukaryota; kingdom Viridiplantae; phylum Streptophyta; class Magnoliopsida; order Sapindales; family Sapindaceae; genus Cardiospermum; species Cardiospermum halicacabum. The sequence goes on along the minus strand of CM062399.1, from coordinate 2,811,675 downwards.
CTTTCGTTATTCCGTTTAAGTATGTTATTTTAATTCAAATTTATTTATTTATTAATATAAAAAATAAACTATTTATTTATGATAATAGTATTATTAATTTATTTAATTAATTATTCATTACATTTTAATAATATTATTAATTTAATTTGTATTTATTAATACACCATCTATAATTATATTAATCTTTCAATATTAATAATGAATTCAAAATTTAGCCACAAAAAATAAAATAATTACAATTTTACCCCAAAATGAAGATAGGGTAGGGGAGGGTTGGAATGAAAATAGGGATAGAGTGATAAGGTATGCCTTATATTTAAGATTGCGTAGATGTATGGGTTGGAGATGGTCTTAGAGCAACTTCAACCACTATTTAAATGTTTTGTTGCATAAAAACAAATATTTCTTATAACTTTTTCACTTCAAACTCTATTCATTTCCAACCACACATAAACCTACTTTAAAATTAAGGTTAATATATAATTTTATATTCAGTTAAATGCACTCACACCCCTTGAACGATGACAAATTATACATATATGAACATTTTGGTATTAATATACAATCACACTCCTTTTAACCATAAAAATTAGTGAAAATATAAAGTCAAATTAACTTTAAATGAATATTATATTATATAGATTTATTCAGAATTGCAAATTTTATTGTTATATAAATAAATAAGATTTTATTATTGGGTAAAGGGGTATGAATGTGTATTAATAACAAAATGTTCATTTGTATGTAATTTGTTATCGTTCAGGGAGTGTAAGTGTAATTAACTCTTTTAAATTTATGATCCACATATTATATTCAAATAATATTGAATAATATCATTATTAGTAATTTATTTATATATTATTATTATATTATATTAAAATATATTAATTATATATGTCAATTTATTATAATTATCAATTTATTTAATTTGATAAAATTATTAATGTAGTATTTATAATTTTTAAATAATACCATATATAATATTTAATTTAATAAAAGAGAATAGATCAAATTAAACTAAATAACATAATATTATGAGGGAAAATACAAGAGACTTAATGATAATTTGTAAATAAAAACTACTACAATATAATAAATAAAACATATCAATTTTTCGCATTTTCATAGTGTTTCCATAAATTTTCGATTAATGCATTACGAAGTTCAATATGAGCTTCTCTATCTCTAATTTGCCTATATCAATCAAGAAATTGTTGAAAATCAACATTTTCTAAGAGATTCCTCTACACATTCTGCATTGGTGTTTCTCTCCAAATGTTGATATTTTCTTCAATATCATGTTCATATTCAATTATCATATTATGCATTATAATGTATGAAGTCATAATATCATGCAAAACTCGTTTATTCTAAAAACGAGCTGGCCCTTTTATTATAGCAAAGCGTGATTAGAGAACATCAAATGCACGTTCTACGTCATTTCTACAAGCTTCTTGCATCTTTACAAATAACTTATTCTTATGCCCACGAGGATCATGAATAGTTTGAACAAGAGTAGACCATTTCGGATAAATTCCATCAGCTAAATAATATCCAGTGTTGTACTCTTTTCCTTGAATCGTATAATGAGCTTCCGAAGCTATACTTGCAGCAAAGTTTGCAAATAAATGGGATGATTCTAACACATTAATATCATTGTTTGAGCTCGGCAAACCAAAATATGCATGCCTTATCCAAAGATCATAATCTGCGATAGCTTCCAAAATAATTGTTGGAGAACCACTACGACTACTTATTGTCCCGCCCAAGCCGTGGACAATTCGACTATATCCAAAATAATTGTTGGAAAACCATTACGACCACTATATTGTCCCGCCCAAATCGTTGGACAATTCTTCCATTCCTAGTGCAGTCAAGACTTCCCAACATTCTAGGAAAACCACGTTCACCTACATGTAGTAATCTTGCAACATCAGTAGCATTAGATGCTCTAAGGTAACGCTCTCCGAACATCTCCATAATAGCTCGACAAAAACGCTTCATACTTTCAATTTCTGTAGACTCTCCAATTTTAATATATTCATCAGTATAATCTGTCAGTACACCATATGCCAACATCCGAAAGGCCGTTGTTATCTTTTGCAAACTTGACAATCCAATTCTACCAATTCCATCACGTTGTTGCACAACATAATTATTATGGTCATTGATAGCATTAGCTATACGAAGGAATAAGGGTCGACCCATACGAAATCGTCTACGAAACATGACATCATTGTATAATGGATTTTCTGAGAAGTAATCATTTTATAATTTTAAATCAGCTTTTGCTCGACCACGGTTAATGACACGATGACCTACAATAGAACCGCCATGCACCGGTTGACTATTTGCGACTTCGTTTGACCAATATGACATAAAGATATTATTGTTGTGGTACATTTGCAATAATGCTGCTTGTTGATTCTGAAAATGGGAATTATTTGTCTCAATATATGCATTGAGATCAAAGTCAATTTCATCTTTGGAAGTTGAAGATGAAGTTGGAATACAAGAAGAAGACATAATGATGTAATGACAGGTTTGAGAAGTAAAAATGATATTGGCTTAAAAATATTTTGCTACCAACCAGTGGCGGAGTCAGGATTTAAAACACGTGGGTTTACAATAAAATGATGTGATGTCATTATATAATAATATTCACTAATAACTTTTTTTATGTATAAATTTTATTAATAAATTTAATTTTTTTCCAAAAAGCAGTGGTGTCAAGTGACACCACTACTCCATATGTGGCTCCGCCACTGCTACCAACCATCTCTTATATATATATGTGGAAAAAATATTTTAAATGAAAATCTATTCAAATTAACATAAAATTTATGATTTGAACCACTAAATAGAATTTGTATAGATATAAGGTTAATAGGTTAAATCTACAGAACTTTTTTCAATAAATATAAGTTTTATAACTATATACAAAAGTATATAAGTATATATCTAATATATATAAGTATGTATATAAATATATATATATAATAAATCTAATATATATATATAAAAGTATACTTTTACAATAAATTGTAGTTAGTTATATATAAATATATATCTGTAATATATATATATATATATAATCTTATATAAAAATTATAAATTTTATATGTAACAATAAAATTAAAAAATCTCCAATAAAATCACACAACTTCCAACACTATTTTTACCCCAACCGTTAGATTAGATTTCGATTTAATCTAAACCGTCAATTAGTATTCTCTACTTTTTCCATATTTACTAATAGAATCACACTTTTACCGATAAAATCACACTAGTCCCAACATTATCTTCACCCCAACGGTTAGATTAGATTTCTGTTTAATCTAACCATCAATTGGTGTTCTCTACTTTTTTCACATTTACCAATAAAATCACACTACTCCCAACAGTATCTTCACCCCAACCGTTAGATTAGATTTTGGTTTAATCTAAACCGCCAATTGGTATTATCAACTTTTCACATTTACCAAAAGAATCACACAAATTCCAACATGTTTCCCTAACCACTAGATGAGATATCATTTTCATCTTAACCGCTGATTAGTATTTACTATTTAATATTTATAATAAAACTATTTAATAACTCAATGCTATAAATAGATGAGATTTCTCTACACATTCATCATAATGTCATTACTAATACTATCATCTTCAAAGAAAAATGTCTTCACCGGTTCAAAATTTTCGAAATACTTCATATTCAATTGAGGAAGTTCAACTTTTATGTCATATATATCTTGATATTACTCAAGATCCCATCATGGGTAAGAATCAAATATATGAGAGTTTTTGGTCTCGTATTGAAACAGAGTATCATAAAGCTTTACCGAGGTATATTACAACTATTCGTCCTAAACGATCGTTGCAATCTCCATGGTTGGTTATCAATGCGACAATTGGAAAATTGAAAGCATGTGTTCGGTAAGTGGAAAGTGTAAGACCAAGTGGAGCTTATGAACAGGAAATCGTGAGTATTTAATTTTATTTATTACACTATTAATTAATTATTTTCATGTTTTATTCAAAACTACTATGCAATTTCTAATAGTAACTCATTTTACATTTTATGTAGTTAAATCAAGCAAAAAAAACTTTTCATGGAAGACCCTAAATATAAAAAAGATTTGAATTTGATCATGTGTGGTCAAAACTTAAAGACATGGAGAAGTACTCTAATGTTGGAAGTGATCAAAGCCATGGTGGCAGGAAGCATTGTGTTCGAGATAAGACACAACAATTCAATTTCACCACTATAAATTATGAAGGTATGTCATCATTTCCTATTGATTTAAATGAAAACTTTAAAAATGAAGAATACATCCATTCATCTAATAAGAGTTTCGAAAGACCTATGGGAAGAAACAAAGAAGAGATGAAAAAAAAAACAAAATAAGGAGATGTCTCAACAATTTAATTACTTAAAAGAAAGAAATAAAAAAAAAATTGAAGAGATGTTCAAATATAGTCAAATTTATTTGGAACAAGGTCGTTTTATAGCACAACAAAATTATGAGCTCTAATTATTACGTGCAAAAAATGAATCAAGAAAAATTGAGATGAAGGAACAACGTGAACGGAATCGTATGCGGCATGAAGAGAACAAGATTTTATCAATGGACATAGAGTCCATTGGTGATCCGTCTGCACGTGAGTTTATGATATTAGAACGATTCAGAATTCCTGAAAAAAGGGCCAAGAAGTACGAGTTCAAGGAGGTAGTGAATCATCAAATGCTTTTGAATCACAATTTACTAATTTGGGAGATGATGAAAATGACTCTTGGAGTTTTTAGACTTATATCCTAAATTTTTATATTGTATTTTGTTTAAGTATCGTGAATTTAATGTTATCTTTTTATTTTTATTATATATGTAGCTTATGTTATATTTAATGTTAATTTATATTATATTTCTTAACAACTCTATTTTAAAGTTTAATTAATATTTTATTATAAGTTAATAATTTAAATATTACTATTAAATAATTTAATTAAATAATTATATTAATATTTATTTTCATAATTTAATTTTTATTAAACTTATATTTATTTTATTGCAATATCAAAATAAAAAATTAATTAACCTTTACTAATTATTATATTTACATAATCTAATTATTATAAATATATAAATCATAAAAATATTTGTTAAATTAAAAATTAATTAATAATTCAACTGTATAACTATCAAATTAGTATTTTATTATTATTTTTACATAAACATAAACATTAAGTTAAATAAAATAAATAAATAAATAAATTAGTATTTGATTGAATATTAAAATAAAAATAAAACATATTAAAGTAGTACTTCAATAGTAATGATAAAAAATATAAAAAGAAATCAATTATAAATTAATAAAATAAAAAAGTAAATTTGATTTGATGAATAGTTGAACGCTAAATGTCATGGCATCCATTTCCAATGCACGCTATTTGCTATTTCTTTTTTTTTTTTAACAACGATATCTAGCGTGTGGTTGGAGAGAGAATATACATCAAATCCTATTTTAACTACTTGGTTGGAGTTGCTCTTAGAGCATCTCCAATGCTAAGTCCAATCTCTGTCTAATAAAACATAAATGAACACGTAAGAAAATTTGGGATTTATTATAAAATATTATTTGGACTCCAATGCTATGATCCCATTTTGATTCCCAACTTGTTTTTAAAATAAAATAATTTCAAATTATATTACAACTGCACCACTCTATTCAATCATTATAAAACTTAAAAAAAAATAAAAATTAAACAATGGAAGCAATCATAGTTGGGACGGACCCTGTCATGAGACGGTCTTATATTTTAAAAACTCCTCCAATGCGGTGGGACCTGATTAGAGTCACAACTTCATGCTAACTATGAGAGAGACGGAGGAGAGAGAAAGAGTTGGGACGCACGTTGGAGATGCTCTTAGGGCATCCACAATAGAGGGACACTTTGAGTCCCAATTCAGAAAAGGTCGATAGAAAAATATTAATTTAAATCAAATCAAATAATATTTACATATTTTCTCTCTCCGGAGTCCCTCTAAGTTGGGACGAGGGATAATTCTCATCCACCAATTATCTCATTATATTTCATTTGTATTTCTTTCTCTTTTCATATAACTTTATTAATAATTAAATATATTTTACTATATTTCGTAGGACCCACATAGCAGAATTAGGATACTGAGTGTCCCTTGCTATTGTGGATACTCTTAGATAGCTATCCCATTCATAGGGAAGCAAATGAAATAAAATAATCACTCAGCAAATTTGTACTGACTCAGATGGCAATTGAGTTAGAAAAGCCAATATAACAGCATTATGAAGCATGATCTTGATTGGCTCTGTGCTTGGTTGGCTTAACAGGTATACACAATTTAAGTTGTACCAAAAAAATTTCTTATAGCAATGACGCACACTATTATCTTCATGAACCTTTTACTTCTAATTGAAAGAAATTTGGAAAGAAAATAAAATAAAAGCAGAAAGAAAAATACAATTTTTTGTTGGAGATCTTTACTATTTGCTTTCAGCAGAAAACTGTCGGAGCTCTGCTAAAAACACATCATCTTCAATAGAAACTGTCGGATATCTTTCTGTGAAATTGAAGAGAGAAAGGGGTTTTAGCACACCTTAAGCAGCTTCGAAGGAGGATAAGAGTAGGCGTGATAGCTTGGTTAAGTAGAGAGTTGGTCTCCAATTCAAAATACATAGAACCGGAGAGGAAGATGTGATCATGTGAGTGTGAGTCTACTCGGGTGAATGAATTTGTCACATGTGGATGTGGTGAATTTGACCGCTATCAACTTCACTTCTCGTTAGCAGTTGAAAACAACGCAAGCTAATTAACGGTTGCTAAAACCAAATTAAAATAAGTAGCTTAAACTTAAACCACGTAGATTTTGAAATCTTATCTGTCAACACGAAAAAGTTACACATCTTTAATATTTCCACATTACAGAACAATGGTAAGAGTTCAATCTTCTCTGATCCTCTTCAAGATTAGCTATCGAGAACGAATCAAGGCCACTAAAAAATGTCGAAGAAGGATTAGCGCAACTAGTTAAAACGCAAAGCCAAAAATGCACCACCTATTGAAGACCCTTCATATTATTTATACCACCGAATATATATATATATATATATATATATATATAAAAGCGGAACTCCAAGTGAAATCCACTAGATTGATGTGAGAGTTCACACTTGGGTTGAAAGTCATCAAAAACTACAAGTTTTGAAATTTGAACATATTTATCCAATTATAAAATGTCACGTGTTTTGACATTCTCCCTCAACATCTTTCTCCTTCTCTCCATATTTAGTATTCATTCATCAACTTCTTTGTCTTTCTCTCCTATTTGTTTATCAATGTCATTTAATAAGGTTTTCTGAAAAAATTAAACCAAACAATAATAATAAAAGTTTATCGATTTATTAAAATGTGCCACGTGTTCTTATTAATTCACGTGTCATTATTAATTTTTTGTTCTCTCATTGATTTATATTTTTGTATTTATCTTCATATATAGAGGTTTTGTATTTTCAACCATTACTCTCATTTCATTTAAGTTTTTCTAAAATTAAATTTCAGTTATGATCTCTTTCGGTTACGCTTTCCACTTTTCATTTTTTTTATCCGTACATATTACACTTTTTACACGATGGTTGGACTTCTACTCAAACAAAACTATACCTCTCTCTCCACTATATATAGACTGTTAAACAGAAATTGTGAAACCAAATCTTTTTACTTCTGCACTTACATTAGACGTTCTATGTATACTTACTGCTGGATATCTTATTAATCGCACTCCTTCTATTATCAACGGCGGCAAAACTCCATATGAATTAATTTTTGGTCGCAAACCATCCTATGGTCATCTTAGGAATTTTGGGCGTTTATGTTTTGCATCCACCATTTCTCGTGATCGAAACAAATTTCATTCTCGCAACCGCAAATGTAGTTTTGTTGGGTACCCTCACGGTCAGAAGAGGTGGCGATTATTTGATTTGGAGAAAAGAGAATTCTTTAATTCTCGTGATGCTTCTCCTCCACTTGCAGCTCAGCCCACGCACGACCCGAACCCAGTAGCCTATTACCCATTTCCTCCTACTAGTTTTTTTAGATAATTTGAACATTACATCGCCGACGTCTAAGGAACTAGACGTTAGTTCTGCTTCTGCTACAGTGTGTGACATGCCTTCTTCCACTGCTACAGTTGATTATGCCTCTTCTCCTGTGCCGACTGATTCTATCGCTTATCCTGAGCCACGTCATAGTGCCTGTGATCGTATTTCTTCCACTCGATTGCGAGATTATGTTTGTCACACCGCATAAGTCATAGACCCTATTTCTCTCCAACCTGCTTCGTCTCCTTCCTCAGGTACACCTTATCTCATAACGAATTATGTTAACTGTGACAACTTGTCTGCTCCCTATGTGTGTTTATTGGCAGCTGTAACATCAGGGTCGGAACCTACTCATTTTTCTGAGGCTGTTCATCAACCTTCTTGGCGTAACGCAATAAAGATAGAAATTGATGCTCTTTAGTGTAATGGAACTTGGAAGATTGCAACCTTGCCTCCAGGCAAAAAAGCAATTGGATGTAAATGGGTGTATCGGATTAAATATCATTCCGATGGGACTGTTGAACGACATAAAGCTCGCCTGGTGGTTCTTGGAAATAAACAATTCACTGGTGTTGATTATTATGAGACTTTTGCTCCGGTAGTAAAGATGGCTTATGTGCGTGTTTTTCTTACCGTAGCCGCCATCCGTGATTGGGAACTCCATCAAATGGATGTTCATAATGCTTTTCTTCATGGTGATCTCGATGAGGAAGTGTTCATGTCTCTTTCTCCTGGCTTTTCATGTGCGACTCCTGGTCAAGTTTGTCGCTTACGTAAGTCACTTTATGGACTTCGTTAGCACCTCGAAACTAGTTTGCAAAACTCTCCTCTGCACTTAAGAATTTTGGATTTATTCAATCTTATGCAGACTATTTCCTGTTTTCTCTTATGCGCCATGACACTTTAATTCATGTCCTGGTTTATGTTGATGATTTGATAATTGGTGGCAATAACTCCGTTGCTATTTCTTCCTTCAAACAATACTTGAACAGTTGCTTTCATATGAAAGACTTGGTTTTTTTTGAAGTATTTTCTTGGAATTGAAATTGCTAGGGGGCCTTCTGGTTTGTTGCTTTCTCAGCGAAAATACGCCATTGATATCATATCTGAAGTCAGCCTTCTTAGCGCTAAACCTTGCGACTTTCCGATGGAGCAAAATCACAATTTATCTCTTGCCACGGGTTCTGATTATTCTAATCCTGAGCAATATCATCGACATGTAGGAGATTGATCTATCTCACCATTACACGTCCCGAACTATATTTTGCGGTTCACACTCTTACTCAATTAATGCGGCATCCAAAGAAAACACATTGGGCACGCTGCTCTTCATGTTGTGTGATACTTAAAGGGCCATCCAAGCCAAGGGCTGATTCTTCGCCGTGATAGTGATATTCACCTTAATGCTTATTATGACTCGGATTGGGCCACTTGTCCTTTGACTCGTCGTTCTCTCACCGGATACTTCGTGATGCTAGGATGTTCTTCAATCTCCTGGCAGACAAAAAAGCAACACATAGTGTCATGTTCTTTCGCTGAAGCTGAGTATCTCGCAATGGCTGTTACTTGTTGCGAACTGATCTAGTTAAAGGCTTTACTGAAATCACTTGGCATTACTCATCGCAAGCCCATGCGATTATTTTGGGATAGTTAATCTACTATTTATATTGCGGCTAATCCTGTATTTCACGAGCACACGAAGCATATTAAAATTGATTGTCACTATGTTCGTGATCAGATTCAGCTGGACAACATCTCTACTTTCCATGTTTGCACTACAGTCCAACTTGCAGATATTTTTACAAAGGCACTAGGAAAACATCAGTTCTAAACGCTTCTTTCCAAGTTGGGCACTCGTGATCTTCATGCTCCAACTTGAGAAGGGGTGCTGAGATTTGGTCGAGAGTTTCTCCGTAATCTTAGTTGATTCTTTATGAATGTATATATTTGGGAATGTACAACTAGCTTATAGGTGTTTCTATTATTCTGTCTTTATCTTTCCTTTCTTGCACAGATTTGTTTCTATTCTTTTTTAAGAAGCAAAAGATGTTTTGCAGTATATATTTTTCGACACAAGTCAGTAATAAAAGATAAGAAAACACTTGCTCTCTGCATTTTTCTTCATCATCACAAACAATATCTCCATCCTCTAGTTGTTCAAGTATCTCATTAGGAGTGACAACCAACAAGCCAATCGGGGCATGAGATACATCTTGTGTCTACATCTTGTGTCGCTTGCGGAGAGCTTTCACCATCACTTGTAGCCTTCAAAGAGTTCAATTGAGCATGATGGCTAATAAACTTTCCCATGCAAAATATCTGCAAAATCCATCCGTCTACCTTGTTCAAAATAGAGACAACATATAAGCAATTCACAAAGTAAGGTTTAAAAAGGGACCTGATCAGCTGACTCCTCTGTGTTGCATAACACTAGGGCTCTAGGGTGCTTAGGCTTCATAAAGACCAATGCCTCATCTCTTTTCAGCATCTTCACAATTCAAAACATTAACCAATCAAACAAACGTTAAATTAAATTCTTCCTTACTCTAATGGGCAATATAAACTACAGTCAAATCTCAAAAAAAAAAAAAAATTGAACAAAAACATGTTGTCTACCTGTATAAGAGGAAACAAGTAAGCCAAAGTCCTATCAGAGCCAGAAGTAGAGCTCAAAATCACAAATTTAAAATCCAAAACAGCAAGAATTCCAACACATTGAGTTTCACTTGGAACAAACACACCCATCTCCTCTGCAACCCATACAAGCTCATCTCTCAAACCTAGTTTATGGAAACTTGTAACGACCTCATCAGATGGATTTGATTGAGGTTTGGTTTCTGGGTCGGTGTCAACACTAGATTTAGCTGAGAAACCTTACCAGCACCATTGAATCTAGAGGAATTGATTTAATATCTACATCCTCAGTCAGAGGCTTGTTCAGCAGATACAGCTCCAAGATTTCTGGTTGATCCCTCGTATCAGGATTGGGAACAACAATCTAAAACAATATTTGTTATTTTTTTTCGATACACCACAAGGAGTCGTTGAAAATGACAGCAAAAGAAACGATGGTTGTTGAAAAATTAAATAAATTACTAATTACGGTGGATGACGGAATGAATGGAAATGAAGGTTGTTGTTCTCTGGATGGTCGATGGCGATGAATGAAAACAGAGACTAGAAAGTTGATGTTTTCTCTCCGATGGTTATTTGTGGAGAGAGAATTATTTTAATAAAAATAAATTGTTAATTTTAATTACTTATAAAAGTTATAGGTATTTATTAATTAGTCACTCTATTTTTTTATGTTTGTTCGAGTGAAGAGGGACGTAGTATGGTTCCATGCACTCCACGGTAGAATGGAGTGTTCTCCCATATAATTTAAACTCATATTTTTATATTATTTATATAATTTTCTAAACACTTATCCAATATACATATTAGATATTGTTTGTGGAAGGAAAAAGTGTTGTCAAATATAAATATCAAATATAATGCTTTTTTTTTACAACTTTCATAATTGTTCGCTCATATTTACAGAATTTCAAAGAATAAAAAAATTATATGTAATTTAATAATTTATTATTTTTAATTTTTTTTAATTAAAAGTGTTTGTTATTGAATTTAATAATTATATTGTATTAATAAATCTAGTATTTGTTATTCAGGTTCTTTTAAGTACTCTCTTTATTTTACAATATAAAATATATATTATTTTATACTTTTACTAAGAAGGGTTAGAAAATAACTTTTTTCATTACTCTAAATTTTATATTTTTCTTATCACTGTAGTAAATGCGTCGTTAGCTCGCATATGGACCCGTTTGACCATATGGAATTTGGATTAGGGTCAATAAAATTTTAACCCATTATGAAAATGAGTCTATATAAACCGATCTGTTCAACTAGCGGATGTATACATAGATTCACTAATATGTGATATTAAAAAAATAATTATTATTTATATTTTATATAATCGACGGTATAATATTAAAAATTATTTTTATATTTATAAATTTTTATTTAACAGTATAACTTATATTATTTAAATATTAGAATATTATTTTAATTATGAATCACCAAAATAATAAAATCAAATCATACGTTATTTTAAATAATGAAATGAATTTAAATAGGATTAATATGAAATTATTTATTAAATTTTTGCTTGATTAAAATTTCTACAATTTTCAATTTATGATTTTTTAAAAAAAAATTATTTTAGAGAAAAGTTGCATTTGAAAATAAATTTCACTTTACTAAACTTCGGATTTCTCAGTATATGGATAAACTCAACAACTTTAAATTTCTCTATATATTAATAAAAATATTTTTTAAAAATATATCTCATTTTAAGCACGAATAGTTATTTAAGATGAGATTATATATTTATATGTGAATTGTATTATATATTTTTGCTGAATCTATAAAAATATTTAAAATAAATTTGAAATAAAAATCAATTGATAAAATGTAAGAATTTGTAAATTAATGCTTCAATGATTTAATCTTTCAATATTAGGAGCTGTTTGTTAAACAGTGTTTTCAATTAGAAGTTAGCTTTTTCGGGAGTTTTAGAGGTTTGACCAAAATCAAACCTCTAATTTTTTTAAAACAGCTAGTTTGGTTAATAGCACCTTAATCAACTGATTTGATCGAAAACGCTAATTTCTAAAACGCTGATGGTAGGAACGTTTGAAATGTTTTAAAATTAGAGATTTGTTAAAAAGATCAAATTATCTCACTTTTAATTAGAATTATATTAATTATATATTAATAAAATAATTAAAATATATTATAATAATATTTAATACTTTCAGTATTATTTTTTATTATAATATTTTGTAATTAAAAGTTTTGATAATATTTTATTATGAGTAATACTACACAACCTACTCCTGATGCCTACTTTCATTGCCTAATGATTGATAGCCTACTTTCATTGTCTAATGATTGATAGCCTACTCGTTGTGACTACTTTTATTGCTTACTCTTACATATTGATTATTATTAAATTGATATCCAATCATTATTATTGTAGGAAGTATATTATTTTCTTTAGTATATTATTTTAATTAATAATTAATATAAAATAGTGAATATTATTAAAATTATTACTTATTATTATTATTAATACTAAAATATTTAACCTATTGTATTATCTATTCGATGGCATCCACATCATTTTATAATTGAATCCGCTAATAGTACTATTATTAAATACAATTTATTATCAAACACTATATCATCAAATCCGCTAACCCCCTAATAATTCGTCAAACCGCTTATTGCCAAACAAACCCTATGTGTCCAAATAAATAATTAATAATTTATTTAAAGAGAGACTGTCCTTGAAAAACCTTTAATTGCTGTATAATAAAACTTAATAAGATATTTGACTCGGGCTTATTTACTAGGGATAACTAAATCAGATAAATTTCTATGACCAAAATGAAGAAAGTAACATAAATTACAAAAGGGGAGGTAAAAGTTACAGGGGTGGCTAAAAATCAAAATAATGAAATGAATTAAATTTTAATTTTGTTGGCTCAACTTGCGCTTCTTTGCCAACTTTCTCATCCTTTCCTGCCGTTCCTCTTCCTCTATCAGCCGCAGTTGTTCTTCATCCTCCTTTCTAGCAATTTTTGCACTGGAGATCACAAGGACAGAGAATAACTGTCAAGTTTTGTATTTCTTTCTACATTATCAAGACAGGCCAAGACTTTTTCATGTCCAATCAAGGAAACACTAAGCACCAAAAAGAGGGACTGGAAATAATTTTAACCAACCTTCGTTTCTCCTCTTTCATGATATCATCAAAGCCGGCCTCCATGTCGCTATCATCATCATCATCATAATTAGAATACTTCCGGGGTCTGCAATGGATTAACAAGTCCCCATCATTCAGCAATACAAGGTAAAACAACTAAAATCTCTAGCAGCATCTAATAATCGAGCTAAGTCAGCAAAAATTCAAAACTGAATTTTGCAGTTTCAACATAGACAACCAATTCTACCACCTGCCATCTACCCGCAAGTAAACTCACTGAATAATTTAAATGCACAATAGAACATCTAAAGAATAATTAATTACCCTAATATGCTTCGAAGCATACTAAAAGCCATAGCATCTTCTCCATCCTCATCGTCAGAATATCGTCTTAATGGTTTCTTCTTGGGCCGCTGATCTTGAACCACAGCAGGACGTGATGGCCGATGATCCTGAACCATTGGACGAGAATGCCGATGATCTTGAACCATGGGACGAGAATGCCGATGATCTTGAACCATAGGACCTTGAACCATAGGACGAGAAGGTACTTGTTGCTTGACTGGCCTATTCACCTTCAGTAAAGTGGAGTTGTTCAGTGAGTCAAACAGTAAAAAATAGTTCTAGAATGAATGTCTTTTCAGATAACATGATAAAAATAACAAAACATAAATATCTGTGGGGTAACCTTAGACTTTGCAGATGATGCATCAGTCTGTTTTAGACCCATTTTACCCCTATTGGTTTCTTCTAAGCTCTTCCTCTGCTCCCACTGTTTCTTGTTACCATGAGGTGGCAATCTTGATGAAGATTGTGCATTGGTACCAGGCAGAACATTCTTTAAACCTGAGGCAGAAGCCTTCTTCCCCATGGGCGCCGTCAGCATTTTGTCTGGCAGAGGTTTAGGCCCGCCAGGCCGACCAGGACCTAGTCCATTGCTGCTGCTGTGCTGCCTTCGATTGTCCATGGAAGTCAAGTTCGGTTTACTCCCAGATGTCAACTTGTGGGGTCCTGCATTAAGGTGCACTTCTCCATTCAAAGAATTTGGTCTCCTTTCTTCACGAGCATTATGAACATTTCTGCCATTGTTAATCAATGGCTGTTTGTTCTTTATTGACAATGGAGCTGGACGTGCCTCTTGAACATCAGCAAAAAAAACCTGTATAAGTTTCCTCAATGAAAATAGAAGTTCAAATTCCATAACCCAAATCCAGATTTGATAACTTATGCAGCCACACACCAGAATTTGGACGAGACACACTTTGAGCCGGTTGATCCTTTTTAGGGGCAGGAAGTTCAGCATCATTAGATAGAAAGGAGTAATCTCTAGAAACCTTTATTTTCTGAACTTTTGCCTGTACCTGCATTGCAATAAAGACTCAGGAGATAAGGAATTCATCTCAAGTAAAAACTAATTATAAAAATTTGTAGACAGTACCGGATTATTAACTTTGGGCAGCTGACGCGGTACTCCAGCCTTGGAACCTTTGGTCTTCTCATTCTGCATACAGCAAACCCGTAACCAAATAAATTAAAATCAAATGACAAAGCCCAAAAGTGCACAGCTGCATCTGCATACAGCAGATGATCTTACTGCAAATCCTAAGTCACTAGACAACAATTTGAGCACTCTCAAAGTCAAGTACAAGCAATTAAATAGAAATATCAGAGTCAGCCATGAAAGCCAACCTCCAGAACGTGAAAGTACATACTTGACAAATCAACAGAAGAAATGTCAGAGTTAAACATGAAAGCTAACTCCAAAATGTTAAAGTACAAAGACATTTTAAGGACTAACTAATTCATTATTTTTAATGAATGATCTCGATCTAAGATGACTTCACAGGTCAATTCCTCATCAAGCAAGTATAGAGAAATGTTAATGTTAGGAAAAAACAAAGTAGTTTAAAAAAACTGAAATTAAGTATAATAACCAGGAACACTTTATGGACAAAATCATCAAGAACCATAAACATGCACCGCATCAGTACATTAAAACAGACAAAGGGAATACACACCAATCTAAAAAGAAAACAGAAATCAATATAGTTACATTGAGCATATTTTAAAGAGGTATTTATTCAGTCAGATATATTAATGTCAAGTAACAACTTGCACAAATGTATTGATAGATAGGCAAGAGACTAAAGTTGCAGAATGAAGTCATTTGGAATCAAAGGTTATGATACATACCTCACGGTGAGACTGTAAAACCTTATTTGCCAAATGCTGGTTCTCTAGGAATGACTTGCTTTCCTGAATTACTCTCTGAGAGATAACTGGCTTAGAAGGGCCAAAGAAGGATCCGTAGCTGCATAAATAGACTCATTAAGAATAAAGAAAGAAATATGAACATCAGATCAAACAAATCTATGATATCCCTTAACTGAGCAAAAAAAAAACAATATCCTTCAATCAAGCAAAAATGGAATTGGTACATGCAATCCCAACATAGACCACTAATACTAAGGCACATGTTTATGCATTGCAGGATAGTCAAACAACAGACACTAGGAGAGGGAGAAATAACGCTTAAATGACCTTTTACTCTTTCCAATCTGAACCCATAGACTGACATATCTATAACAATCACTATGAAGGTTTAATCTCCTCCTAGTGTATCAGAAACCACATAGCAACCAGATCACATACAGCAAGAGGAAATAGAAAGGTAAATATCCCCTCAAGCAACACCAAAAACGTAATTGAAGTCATAAAATAAACCATATCACTAGCATTTATGAAGAACGGATTACTTGTCATATGGAAGCCTATTCTTTTTCTCTTGAGAACCAGAGAGAGCAGAGCTACTTCCTTTCTTCAAATTCTTCCTATACCGTTCTTTCAGCCGCTTCCTCAATTCTAGATACTCAAGTTCCTCAGCAGTAGGCTTCCTTTCTTCTTCCCCTTGAACTTCCTCCTCCTCCTCATCATCATAGTCTTCATACTGCTCTCCATCATCATAATCATCATAATCATCATATCCATCAACCTCCTACACAGTACACGAAGTCAATACAGAACAGCATATCCAGAACGGAAAAACATGAGATCAAATTGACAGATTTTCCGATCATATCAAAGTCAAAACAATGTAAAACTTGTTAGATAGAAGAACTGCTTACATCAACACCATATCCCATGGCCGCTTAAGCCTTATGATTGATCCTACTAGCAGATACTTGATGCCTGAAACACCCACAGGAAAGTTTAGTTTCAAACATTCAAATTTATTTAAACAATATATCACGAAAAAAAAAAAAAAAAACTCAAACCCTAAATCGAAAGCCCTGTACCCATCCGATGAAAAATACAAATACAAACCCTAAAAGCTGAAATTTTCAAAAAACAGACCTGATGAAGATAACCTGATCGGTTACCTTACACACAAATCAAATGACTTCGATGTATACACGGAAAACAAAATCAAACAGAAAGTTCAGGCATCTAACCAGAAGATGATGCCTTACCTCGATATCAAGAAATTTGGAGGATTCAGACCGGAATCGCGCGATTCCAACGCTAAAACGCAAAACTAATCGCTATAGGCACTGCTCTCTTCTAAGGTCATCTCCAAGCTGAAGTAGCGTTTGACGTTGATTGTGGCTCCAACCCTGGTGATCTCACGCTGTCCACGGCGTTTGGGTATAGCGCTTAACTGTAGTGAGGATCAAACAATATTTTACTCATTTAATTATTACTAGGCAGGCAGGTGCTTCTGCGTTCTTTTAAATTTGTTAAATAAAATTTAATAATAAAATTTATTTAAACTATTAATAGTTTTAGTAAAATATAAAAATATGATATTTTTAAATAAATTATTTATATTCATATATTGGGTAATATTTTATTTAAAAAATTAATATCATGGGTAAGATGTTCATTAAAAAAAATAGATAAATTTAGTTTAATTCAATTATATAAATTAAAATTATTTTTTTAAATGATATTTTAATAAATTTAATTTAAATTTTTAAAAATATTATATTATATATATAGATATTATTTAAAATTAATATTTAATTTTTTTTTAAATGAGACAAAAAAAAAATATGCTTCCTCATATATTTGATAGAGTAGAAGCTGATTTTTAGAAACAATTTTGAAATACAAACAAAAAATACGAAAAAAAAAAAAGTAAAAATTAAAAAAAATAAAAAAATTGGAGAAATTTTTATAAGTAAAAATTTATTTAACACTTTATCAAAATTTTAAAAATGGATAATCCGCCACATGAAGAGTTGAAACATTTTTTATAAATTAATTATTTTATATATTTTAAAAAATCAAAATATAAAATTAACTTATATCTATTTCATATTAATATATATTTTAAATTATAATTGTACCGGCTAAAAATAAACATCTATATATACGTATAAAGTTTTTTTTTAATAGTTCAATAGAAAATTGATAAGTGTCGAATTTTATATTATCACGTGATTTTAAAGTATTTAATGCAAAAATTTGTATTTAATAAATTCATTACGTTTTTTTCTTATAATATATTTTTATTATATTATATTTATTTTTAATTGAAAATATTTATATACCTTTTAAAATTATTATAATATTATATAATTCTTTTTATATGTGGCATGTCCCAACAAATTTATTCTACGAGAATTATTCAGAAACTTTAATTTCATTCTCTTTTATGTAATCATTTTTACTTAATGTTTTAATAATTTTAGGTTCTTTTGTCTTCATATATAATTTTCATATTATGAATTATCACGTAGGTTATTTCTCTTTATTTCTTTTACATATATTTTTTTATAATGAATATTTTTATTTTTATTTTTATTATAATTATTTTTTGCCTTTTATGTTTTTTTAGTTGATTTTATTTTTCTCAAACTCTCCTAAATAAGTATTTTTATTCACTAATTTTAAGTTGTTTTGGTCTATATTTTAGTAATTTTTGTTTGTTTTTTATGTATTTTTTTTATATTTTAATAATTTTTATTTTCTTATATAATTACTTTTTCCATTTGTTGTAGTTGTTTTTGTTTTAATAACTTTAGTTTTGTTTTCATCTTCTTATATATTATTTTTTGTTTCGTGTTTTTAGGTGTTACATATGATTATGTGCATTCTTACGAGGAAGATAGAAAAACTATATGAAGAGAAGATTGAAATAGGAAAAAGATGAGAACACGATGAATATAGATATTTACAAATATCATATAATTTTAAAATAAAAATAATATCATATAAATTGTATATATAGATTTAGATTTGTTTACAATTATAAATATGTAATATAAATATTTAAGTTCTTATTATGATTTTTTTTTCTAATTAGGAATTTATGCGATTGTACAATAGTGGTGTATATACAATATTAAATTAAATATTTTATTTATGGGTAAAAGTGTATTTAAAAATATATATCAATAATTGAAAAAAATTTAAAATATACATTTTTTTCGGGGTGAAGATTTTTATTATAATTTTCATCTTTTTATAATTTTTATGTTTCCTATTAATATTGAAAAGTTCATTTTTAAATTTTAAAATATTTTATTGTTTTTTAATACTGATTTAT